>CM066333.1:18147099-18537099 GCA_033807585.1 Hydrophis major
TATATTTTTAATCATTCATGCTTTATGAGCTAAATAAACCAGTTTATTCTATAACAAATCATATAATCATATCAAATCAATCCTAAAAAACCCTTCATAAATATGTCAAATAACAAAATAATAGCAAAATAGCCAAATAAAGATATTCCTTACTGTCTAGCATTCTAAATATTCTATTATCGTATTTTATCATCTTCCCCCGACAAGAATAGCAAGAATGTTTAAGAACAAATCTGAAAAATGCTAGACTTAGATCTCTTGTGGGTGTGAAGGACACCAAACTAATGACACTCTTGAGCCTTCCTTTGGCTCAGCCTGGTCATCTCCTACAATTATACTCTCTACCAGGATAGTTCTTTAAAACAGAACAATGAATTTCTTCTGAGATAGTGTCTAACATGGCCAAGATGAACAAATTGTTATCGTTACAATGGAGAAGAGATAGGATAATGGTACATGTTGTAAATGATATATAGAGCCTCGGTGGTGCAGTGGTTAGAGTGCGGTACAGCAAGCTACTTCTGCTGCAGGCAGCTGCCTGCAATTTGGCAGATCAAATCTGTTAGGGATAACATGTTTTACCCTAACTGGTTTAGGTAAATAATAATATGTAATCATAGTTTGTAAGTTAAAGTGTCTGCAACTTTAACTGTGGAACAGTAATTCGGGGAGTGGTTGTGAAAGCACTTTAAAAGAAGCAAGGCTGCAGCTTGCTCACTCTCTGGCTTTGATGATCCCTGATTACTGCAAGGAAAACAAGTCTGCATTGCTCAAACGGGAGAGAAAACAAAGGACTGACTTGTAAGTGAATTGACATAGGATATTTCTACACGGACTTTGCTAACTGAATATCCCTGAATGGACTGACTAAATGATACATGACTATTGGACTGTTATTTTGACTATGCTATGAACTCATAATGGAATAAACTATATTTTTGATAGCACAAGCGTATCTGTTATTTTTACTATATGTTAATAAACATACAAGCTTAGCTCACTCATTTATCTGTGTGCCTATCTGACTAACGCTGCACATTCTGTTTAGCTTGTCTCCCTAACCCTGGTTGGGGAAACCAGGCTTAACACTGGTTATGGGCCCAGAGGCTGCAAAGTCAGTTTAACTAGGATAAAACAGATTTATGTTAAAAGTGAGAGTTTGTGTTGTTATACATTACAGTAAACAGACAGCTGTGTTTTATTAATTATATTTTTATATCCATATAAGAAAACATGGCACAAGTCAATTTACAAAGTTTGTCCATTATATCCAAGCTGGATGGAACAAACTATGTATCATGGTCTATGAAATGTAGTCTGCTTCTACGAAGAGAAGGTTTGTGGAACATAATTGAAAATCCACCAAACGTAGAAGAATGGGATCCAGAGGATGAGGAAGATAAATTAAAGATAGAAGAATTTATGCATAAAAATCAACAAGCTATTTGCATTATTGCTTTAACCTTAACTGATAAGCAACTTGTTTATATCCACGGAGAGAAATTAGCTGTTGGGTGTTGGCAGAAGCTGAAGAGGATTTATGTTCGAGATAATGTTGGTGCTCACATAAATCTAACACGGAAACTTTTCAGTACACATCTCCATAAGAATGGTGATATGCTGAGTCATTTGAAAACTATGCAAAGCATTTTTCAAGAACTGCATGAGAAAGAGCTTATTTTCTCTGAACTACATCAAGTCTATATAATTCTATCTTCCCTTGATGAAAGCTATGATAACTACGTAACTTCACTTGAAATATTGCCAAAGGAAAGCCTAACTTTAACTGATATAACTGGAAGATTGATTGAAGAGGCCAGAAGAAGGTTTGAAAGAGATGAGTTAAGGAGGCAGCAACCTCAAAAAGAAGATAATGAAACTCCTACTGCATACGCAATTAAAAAGTGTTTTAATTGTGGAGGAAGAGGACATTTGGCAAGATTTTGTAAAAAGGCAAAGCGCCAGAACACTGGCCAGAATACTAAAAGTCATCAAAAGATAAATAAAAATTTAGAGTTAGCCATGTATAGTAATGGAGCTGTAAAAAATAATTTATGGGTGGTTGATAGTGGAGCATCACATTGTATAACAAATGATAAGAAAAATTTTATTAAAATGTCCAAGAGTACACAGCAGATATCGTTAGCCAATGGCTGGAAACTGAAAGCTAAAGGTCAAGGTATAGCATATTGTTCTTTTATAAAAGAGAATGTAAAAATGTTATATGTACCACAACTTAAGTTTAATTTAATTTCAGTTAGAATTTTGGTTAAACTAGGATATGTAGTTACATTTAAAGGAGATAACTGCATAATTGAGAAAGAAGATAAGAAAATTACTGCATCTTTAAGAGGTGAATTATATATGTTAAATGATGATGGTTTAAAGGTGGCTAACACAGTTTATGAAAATAAGAAACCTCATGATGAATGTATTCACTTGTTACATCGAAGGCTAGGGCATTTAAATTATAAAATGCTTAAGAAAACTGTTGAATTATCTAAGGGAATAAGTTTGAAACCTTGTAATAAGTATTTGCAATGTAATATCTGCAATCAAAGCAAAGCCAGGGTCACATCGGCTAATAGAGTTGATGGATTTACTGCTAAAGAACCTTTAGAAGTAGTATTTGCTGATTTAATAGGTCCTAAAAAACCAAGTGTAGGAGGAGCTCGTTACATACTAAGTATAATGGACCACTATTCTAGATATGGGTTTTGCTATTTAATGAAGAGCAAAACTGAAACGTATCAAAATCTCTTTAACTGGATAAAATTTGCAGAAAGGAAAACTAAAAAGAAATTAGTAACTCTTATAACAGATAATGGTACGAAATTTACAAATAATAAATTCCAGAACAGACTAAGAATGTTAGGTATTCAACATAAAAAGTCTGCACCATATAGGCCACAACATAATGTCTTTATAGAGAGACGAGGCCAAACATTACAATCAATGGCACAAACTATGATGTCTGATTCAGGATTACCTGACAATTTATGGGGAGAAGCAATAATGTGTGGTAATCATATATTAAATAATGTTGTTAATTCAACAACAGGTGAATTACCATTCACATTGTGGCATGGTACAAAACCTGATTTAAGTTACATGCACACATTTGGAGCACCAGCATGGGTGCATATCCCTACACAACTTAGACACAAAGGACAGCATAGAGCTAAAAGATTATATTTTGTAGGATATACATCTAATCATAGATCTTATAGATTCTGGGAACCAGGGAAGAAGGCGGAGCTTCGTGCCGGCGTTACAGCTGCGATCTTGGGGCTCTGAGATCGCAGCTGATATTTTCGCCCCTGGTCGGTCCTAACGGACCTAAATCGTCCCGGAGAGACGGTGATTGCGAAGGGCACTGTTCCAGGATCCCAGAGACATCGCAAAGTCTCTGGTTAGATTCGGAAGAAGCCCTTTTGCTGGCGGCGGAGAGGCAGCCTCCATAGCTGCTGAAGTCGGGACAGCTCCGAAAAGAAAGTGACTGGATTGAAGTGTGTCGGTTGGGTGAGAAAAACTCTTTTGTGTTGCAAATTCGATGAGATTGGAAAGTTCATTCTGAAGAGAGGAGGAAGCTGTGGGTTTTTTTTTTGACTGAAATTGTTTGAGCGGCGTTTTTAAAGTGCTGTCAAATTGAGGCTTGGAGTGTTTTTTTTTTTTTTTCTATATTCTTTGGGAAAGATTTTACTGTGACTTAGGTAACCGGACTGAATTTTCTTATATATATACTTTTAGGCTCCCTTTGACTTTTTTATTTTTTTTAGGATAGAGGCTTCCTTTGGCCATTTTTTTTTTCTTTTTTTTTTTGTATATATTAATTCTTTTTTCCGGTTGGGGCTGAGAAAGAGCATTAAGAAACTTTGTAACACTGCCAACTAGAGGCTTGAAAGTACTCTATTTGAATTGGAGAGAATTGTAAAAAGACCTCATCTCAAGGACTTTTTAACGTGATAAGATAGAGGGAGAGCACAGCAAAATATTATTGCAGGTGCTTTCCTGGACTGTTATTAACACTTGAGGTTTGGCTTTGAAGCTGTTGGAGAAGAGAGTCATAACAAGAGCCTTGGATAAATAACAAAGTGCAGTGTGTTTTTTTTTATATGTACCCCATTTGTTAGTTTTTTTTATATATATTTTTATTTTTGCCTTTTAATTTAAAGGGAAAGCCTCAGAGTTTCTTCTCTTTTCTTTTTTATTTTTTTTTATTTTTATTGGGATTTTTTTGCTTTTTATATTTTTTTTTTTGGATTATTCTGTTGTTGTGGTTGATTTTTTTTTTTTTGTTTTTTCTCTTCTTCCTCTTTTGGATTATTTTTTTGGATTATTGAGATTTCTCAATTGGATTAAGGTGTGAAGAACCTGAAGGAATTTTTTGCTTTTTGTTTTTCTTCTCCCACTTTTTGCATTTTCCTTTCTCTTTTGCTTTTAATCAATATTATTATTTTTGGATTTGTTTGTTTTTTTCTTTCTATTTTTTCCTTTTTTATGGTGAATTATTTCGTAATTGGATTAGGGTCTGGAAGAACCCGAAGATTTTTCCTCTTCTTTTTTTTCTGTTTCCTCTTTGGTTTCGTGTTTTTTACTATTGGAGTTCTCCATTTTGGATTATAATTGGCTGCCCTACCAGTTGGGTTAAAAGTTAAGAAGAATTTGAAGTTTTGCAAACATTGAAATGAGCAAGAAACTAATACCATCTGGCATTGCTGCTTCTACCTCTGCTTCCCCACCAGCTGGAGGACAACGTTTAATTCAGACAATGTTGAAGCAAGATAAGGAACAAGAAAAAATAACTTCACAGTTACAGATGATTATGCAAGGAATTCAAGAACTTAAGACAAAATCAGATATTATTGAACAAAGAACAGAAAATATTGAACAAAGAATAGAGAAGACTGATGAAAAAGTGGAAAATATTAAACAAATGATGGTTAAGTATGAGGAGAAATTCCAAAAAATTGAGGAAGAAGGAAAACAAAGAGAGAAGAAGATTGAAAATATTGACAGTAGATTAACAGCGGTCGAACAAGAAAGAGGTGGGATGCTGAGGTGGGAGATGGAAAGGTCAGAATTTTACCTCAGATTTCAAAATATAGAGGAGGAAAAAGGAGAAAATCTGGCAGCGGTAATGATAGAAATTTTGGCAGATGCTTTGGAAATTACACAGGAAAAGATGATGGATGGAATAGATGAGATATATCGAGTCTATACAAGATATGCGATGAGAAACAAATTACCCAGGGAAGTTCATATTAGATTTACCAAAAAATCCATTAAAACGCAAATATTACAAGTAGCAAGAGAGAAAACACTGAAATACAAGGGTAAAGAGGTTGTGGTTTTGAAACAAATACCTAGAAGAGTGAGAGAGATGAGAAGAGAATATCAATTTCTGACCAAAATACTATTGGAAAATGAAATGAATTATAGATGGCTGATTCCAGAAGGATTAATGTTTACGTGGCAAGAGCAGAGATATAGAATTGACTCAATTGAGAAAGCAGAACTTTTTCAAGCAGAATTTTTTGGAGGAAGAAGAGAGGAAGCAGAGAAGGAGACTTCATTAATTGTGTTTCAAGATGAACAACTGGAGACTGAAAAAGAGAAAGGAGCAATAGGGGGACAGATTGATAATAAAGAACAGCGTGAAGTGAGACCCACGAGAGCTGTTAGATCTAAATATAAAGCATAATCATGGAGGAAAAAAAACTGATTACAATGAATATAAACGGACTTAATTCAGCTGTTAAGAGAAGGAAAATTTTTCATAAATTAGAGAAATTAAAATTTGATATAATTTGTTTACAAGAAGTTCATATTAAAAAACAACATGAACAATTGTTATTACAGCCAAAATTAGGGAAAATATTTACCTCTTTGACTCAATGTAAGAAAAGAGGTGTGGTTTTATATATTAAAGAGGCTATTCCAGCAAAATTGATTTACTCGGATGAAGATGGAAGGGTATTAATGGTAGAAATAATGGATAATAACATAAAAATACTCTTGATTGCAATTTATGCTCCGAATGATAAACAAGAAGAGTTTTATAAAAAACTGCACATGAAAATAATTGGACTGGACTATGTTAATATAATTATGATGGGAGATTTTAATGGAATTGTGGACAATAAACTGGACTATATAGCAACAACAACAAAGCAAAATAGAAAGGCTCTCCCAAGGTCCTTTTTTAAAATGACAGATGAATTAACTTTAAAAGATATTTGGAGAGAAAGAAACGTTAAAGCTAAACAATATACTTTTTATTCAAATAGACATTTATCATGGTCCAGATTAGATATGATTTGGATCTCAACAGAACTAATATCTAACATTAAAGAAACAAGCATTGAAACAAGTACATGGGCAGATCATAGCCCAATGACAATTAAATGGAAGGGACAAAAAAAAAGATCGAGATGGACATTAAATAATACTATTTTAAAGGAGAAAGATTTTACACAATGGATGGAGAAGGAATTGGCTTTTTTCTTTAGAGAAAATAAAAAAGAGGATACTTCAATGCAAAATGTGTGGGACACTATGAAGGCATATGCTAGAGGTTTGATAATAGATTATACAAGAAAAAAGAACATTAGGAAAAGGCAAGCTTCTAAGGCCTTGGAAAATGAGTATAAAACTCTTGAAAAAGAATTACAGAAAATGCCACAGAAAAAGGATATTAAATTGAAGCTGGATATAATTAAACATAAAATGGATTTAATAGAGAAAGAAGAATTGGCACAGAAAATTAGAAACTCTAAACAGAATTATTTTGAAGATGCAAATAAACCAGGTAGATGGCTAGCATATAAATTGAGAAAAGAGAAGGAATCAAGAAAAATATTGAAGTTAATAGATGAACAAGGCCAAGTTTGTTATGGGAATAAGGAGAAAAAAGAAATTATCCGAGATTTTTATGGGCAATTATATAAACAAGAGAATATTGATGAAGGAAAAGTTAAACAGTATTTACAGGAAGCTAATCTACCAAAGATACCTAAAGAGACTGAAGAAATGCTAGAAAGCAATATAACAATGATGGAACTAAATGAAGCATTTAAGAGACAAAATAATGGGAAAGCTCCGGGCCCAGATGGGCTGCCAATAGAATTCTATAAAACATTTCAAGAACTATTGAGCATCCCATTGTTAGAAGTTATGAATGAAGTTATGTTAAAAAAGATGATACCTAAAACATGGTCAGAGGCTTATATTACACTTATACCAAAGGAAGAGACTGACCCATTGCAAATTAAGAATTATAGACCTATTTCTTTATTGAATGCAGACTATAAAATCTTTGCTTCAATCTTAGCAGAAAGACTTAAAAAATATTTAAACAATTTTATCCACTCAGATCAAAATGGATTTCTGCCAAAGAGACAAATTAGAGACAATATGAGAGTAATCTTGGATACTTTGGAATATTATGAGGCTCATCCTGAAAAACAAATGGCTTTGATATTCTTAGATGCTCAAAAAGCATTTGACAACGTGAATTGGAGATTTATGTTATTATTATTGGAGCAGATGGGTTTTGCCAAAAAATTTATTCAAGCAATAGAAGCTATATACAATAAACAGACAGCAAGGGTAATGATGGAGGGGGAACTTACAGATCTTATTAATATAAGAAAAGGCACAAGACAAGGATGCCCCCTATCTCCCTTGCTATTTGTGTTGACCTTGGAAGTCTTGAATAGAAATATTAGGGATGATAAAAGCATAAAAGGAATGAAAATTAAGAAGGAAGAATATAAGCTACAAGCTTTTGCTGATGATTTAGCTTTTATTTTGGAAAATCCGATTGAAACAGCTCCAAAGTTACTGGAAAGGATAGAGTCATACGGGGAGGTGGCTGGTTTGAAAATAAACAAAGATAAAACAAAGATTTTGACAAAGAATATGTTATTGAGACAGAGAGAAGAATTGGCAGATCTTTTGAAAATTCAAGTTACAAATAAGGTTAAGTATTTGGGGATATATTTGACAACGAGATGTAGCACATTAAAGGAGGATAATTATATTAAACTTAAACAACAGATAGCTACAGATTTGAAGAAGTGGGAAAACTTGCAATTGTCATTAATAGGGAGAATTTCAACAATCAAGATGAATATCTTACCTAGAATATTATTTTTGTTTCAAACAATACCAATAAGGCTTGGAAAAGACTATTTTGAAGATCTAAATAAAATCATGTTGAAGTTTATATGGCAAGGTAAAAAAGCGAGAATAAAGCTAAAGCTTTTGCAAGATGCTAGAATTAGAGGAGGTTTTGGTCTGCCTAATTGGGAATTGTATTATCAAGCTGCAAATTTGATGTGGGTCAAAGAATGGATAACATTAAGGAAACATAGGTTGTTGACATTAGAAGGGCATGATTTGCTGTTGGGTTGGCATGCTTTCTTATGGTATAAGGGAACTAAAACACAGGGTTATTTTAGAAGACATTATGTACGGGAGTCTTTGTGGTTAAATTGGGAGAAGATAAAAAGACAATGTTATTTGAAAATTCCAGTTTGGTTATCGACCATTGAAGCATTTTCCTATCCTATAATTTACAAGAGGGAACAAACAGTTAGATATGGGGAACTTTTGGATGAAAAGGGTGAACTTAAATCGATCCAAAACTTAGAAGAACAAGGTATAAGGATGAATTGGTTTTCATATGCACAAATACACTCAAGGTATGATGAAGATTCTAAAACGGAGGGATTTTATGATAAGCAGACTGACTTAGATAAGATTTTGATGGGTACTGATGAGAAGGTGATTAAAAAATTATATGGTTATTTATTGGGAATGAAATTAGAGGAAGAACAAGTTAAAGAAACTATGATTGTTTGGGGGAAGAATTTTGGATATGGGATTGATTTGGAGAAATGGCAGAAATTGTGGTCTCAAAATTATAAAATGACAATGTCAACAGCATATAAAGAAAACTTGTATAAGATGTTTTACAGGTGGCACTTTCCCCCGACAAGAATAGCAAGAATGTTTAAGAACAAATCTGAAAAATGCTGGAAATGTCATCAGATACCCGGCTCGTATTACCATATGTGGTGGACTTGTGAGGATGCTAGAAAATATTGGACTATAATTCGCATGTGGTTGGAAAAAATGATAAAGAAACATATTGATTTGAAACCAGAGATCTTCTTATTGGGAATTTTACCTGATATATATAGTAAAGATTTGAAATACCTGATTGTAAATGTATTAACAGCGGCCAGGATTGTATTTGCTAAAAATTGGAAGAATGAGAAAATACCATTACAGGAAGAAATTATTAAGAAAATATTGGAATGTGCTGAGATGAGTAGATTGACATTTGAAATTAGAGAGCAAGAGGATAAACAATTTTATGAAATTTGGGATCTTTTTTATAAATGGCTGGATGATAAAATACGATAATAGAATATTTAGAATGCTAGATAGTAAGGAATATCTTTATTTTGCTATTATTTTGCTATTTGATATTATATTTATAAAGGATTTTTTAGGATTGATTTGATATGACTAGATGATTTGTTATAGAGTAAACTGGCTTAAAGTATTGTTAGCTCATTAAGCATGAATGATTAAAAATATAGTCAAAAACTTCTTTTTTTAGTGATATTAGGATATATAAATTTGGATTGACAATATGAGTTGTTATGTAATGTAATTGTAATTTGAGACTACAGAATGAATGCACAAAAATGATGAACCAACTGACACACTGGATGTACATATAAGAGTTGATGTTTTTATGTTTTGTTTGTCTTGTTTGTTTGTAGAAAATTAATAAAAACTTTTTTTTTCAGATTCTGGGAACCAGGTACATCTAGAGTTTACACCAGTGCTAGTGCAAAATTTCTAGAACATGTAGGATGGAATAGATTAGAGCAAGATTTAAATAATGAAGTAATTGTTGAACCCTACAAAAGGCAGAAAGATCAGAATTGTTATAAGAAAAGTCCAATTAAAGAAGTCCACGAAGAGCAAATAGGACCAGAACAAGAGGAAACAGTTGATCAGGAAGAGTTAGATAATCAAGAAGAGTTAATAAATGAAAGTCCACCTGTAAGTCCTGTAATACCTAGACGTACTACACGTATAACTAGACCACCTGAGAGATATCAAGCAAGTATAGTTTGCCAAGTAACTAAAGTTCCAACTAGTATAGATGAACTTAGGATGTATCCTGCTAAGGATCAGGAGAATTGGCAAAAGGCAATGGAAAAGGAACTAAATTCATTAAAGGTAATGAAAGTTTATGAAGATGCTAAATTACCTCCAGGAGAAAAATCCATTGGGTGCAAATGGATATTTAAAGTAAAAACTGGAAATGATGGGACTGTTACCCATAAGGCTAGGTTAGTAGCTCAAGGATTTAATCAAACTGCATCTGATTATGATGAAGTTTTTGCACCAAGTCTTAAAGCAACATCTTTAAGAGCAACTTTAGTGTGGGCAGCTAAGAAAAACTATGTAATTAACCATTTAGATGTAGAAACTGCCTATCTACATGCACCATTGCAGCACACTATATATTTAAGAAAACCAGTAGGTATAAAAGACAATAAAGTAAATAGTAATGATTGTTGGAAACTCAAAAAGAGTCTTTACGGGTTGAAACAATCTGGGTTTGAGTGGAACCAATATATTGTGAAAGAGTTAAACAATATAGGTTTTAAATCTGGTTTAGCAGATCCATGTGTGTTTAAAAGAGAAAATAATGGAACGGTGTCATTATTGTTATTATTTCCAGATGATATTGCTTTGATAACTAAGACTAATAATGAAGCTAATGAGATTATATCATTATTAGCTAAAAAGATAAAATTAAAGCATTTAGGTGAAATTAAAAGGTATCTAGGATTGACAATTAACAAAACAAAAAATGGTTTTAAGATATCTCAAGAAGATAAAATTTGCCAATTAATTAAAACGTATAAAATGGAACTTTGTAAACCGGCAAAGACTCCAATGAGTCAGGAAGTTTGCCAAACTGATGATCAAAGTCCCAAATTTGATAAGTCTATATATCAATCTTTGATTGGTAGCTTATCATATATAAGCAATTGGTCTAGGCCAGATATAGCTTATAGTGTAAATCAGCTGGCACGTTTTAATTCAGATCCACATCAATGTCATTGACAATCATTAAAGAGAATTTTAAGAGATCTTAAAGGAACAATGAACCATGCATTGTATATAGAACCAAAGGGTGATTTGAGTCTTAGTGCCTATGCAGATGCAAGTTTTGCAACTGATATAAACACTAGAAAATCAACATCTGGGATGGCTATATTATTTGGTAAGACACTTATAGGGTGGAGGTCAATCAGACAACAGCATATTAGCTTGTCCACGATGGAAGCGGAATTTTCATGTCTGTCATTACTATGCACTGACTTAATTCTGTACAAACAGTTATTATTAGACATGGGTATAACTGTTAAAGATTCCATTATTGTGTACGAGGATAACCAAGCAGCTATAAAGTTAGCTACTAGTATTGCTGTAAAAACTAGATCAAAGCATACTGATTTAAGATACTTAAATGCTAGAGAATCTGTAAAGAATAGGCTAATTAAATTGGAATACTGCATGACGGAAGAAAACATTGCAGACCAATTTACAAAAGCTCAAGGAGGAACTAAGTTTAAAGAAAGTTGTAACAAATATGATTTAAAGATGTAAATAGTTATATTTATTATTATTTCCTAAAAGGGAAGAATGTTAGGGATAACATGTTTTACCCTAACTGGTTTAGGTAAATAATAATATGTAATCATAGTTTGTAAGTTAAAGTGTCTGCAACTTTAACTGTGGAACAGTAATTAGGGGAGTGGTTGTGAAAGCACTTTAAAAGAAGCAAGGCTGCAGCTTGCTCACTCTCTGGCTTTGATGATCCCTGATTACTGCAAGGAAAACAAGTCTGCATTGCTCGAACGGGAGAGAAAACAAAGGACTGACTTGTAAGTGAATTGACATAGGATATTTCTACACGGACTTTGCTAACTGAATATCCCTGAATGGACTGACTAAATGATATATGACTATTGGACTGTTATTTTGACTATGCTATGAACTCATAATGGAATAAACTATATTTTTGATAGCACAAGCGTATCTGTTATTTTTACTGTATGTTAATAAACATACAAGCTTAGCTCACTCATTTATCTGTGTGCCTATCTGACTAATGCTACACATTCTGTTTAGCTTGTCTCCCTAACCCTGGTTGGGGAAACCAGGCTTAACAAAATCCCACCAGGCTCAAGGTTGACTCAGCTTTCCATCCTTCCGAGGTGGGTAAAATGAGGACCTAAATTGTTGGGGGCAATAGGCTGACTCTGTAAAATCACTTAGAGAGGGCAATAAAGCACTATAAAGCAGTATATAAGTCTAAGTGCTATTGCTATTGCTATATGGGAATGACCTTGGGAACTGGGAGATGCCATCTAGGGAACCATCAGATCAGAGAGGATCTCGCCTGAATCTGCATAATGGGCAGAGAAAGACACTCAGAAAGCAAACCACTCAGGCTATAGATATATGTTGTAGCCCCAATTTCTGAGCCTATGATGTCAGAGGAAGAGGACCTGGAAGATGAGGAGGAGGAACTGGGAATGTCTTCCTCCCCAGGACCTTCCTCCCTGATAATGCCTCAGGTTCCATCAGACAACTGAGAGGAACAGCCTGAGATTAATCAGGAGGAAGGCATATCGGAGCAGCCCCTGACAGGGAGTAAAGAGGAAGAGTGTTGGCTTGATCCTAAGTAGCGTCGTAGGGAGAAACGTGAGCAGCAACGTAGGAGGCATGGGAGAGTCAGAGAGTGAGATGAGTCATTGAGCCACACCTCACAGGGGATAAAAGTGGATGTGTTGTCGGCTGGAACTTTGTACGGGACAAAGTTTGATTTTACTTCAGATTTTCTTCGTGAATGATTTTTGTGGACTGCCTTGTAATTTTCTGTGAGTAGATTTTTGTTTGTTATCAGTTCGGACTTGGCAGGCAGAGCGTGTTGAAATGCCAAGGATATTATCAGTTCCAAAGAATTAACTCTGAGAAGTCCGAGCCAGCTTGCCTGCCTGTGTTTGTGTGAGTTTATATTCTTTCATCTTTTGGGAAAGAAGAAAAGTGAAACAGAACAGATATAGACATATATCTATATATTTTCTATAGATATAGAAAAGATAATGAGAGATTTGTGTTTTCAGACTTGCAAGCTTCCTTAGCCTTACAATAAATTAGAGTTGGCTAATGTGGTTTCCTGTCTAATCTTCCTGGGAAGGCTGACAATCAACAAACTCTAAAATTAAACTTAGATTAGTTTGGAAAGCAATACTTAGATATGTTGCTTAAGATGATTCCTAGCATTTTCAAGCACTGTAACTGGCTGGAGGATCGCCTCAAAGAAGTCTTAAGAATGAAGTTTGCTATTAGCAGACTGATGTAAAATGAGAATCAGTGAGGTCAGTCCCACAGGGAAAAAATAATTTTAGCCAGAAATTAATGCTGTACAGGTAGTCCTCAACTTACAAAGATTTGTTTAGTGACAATTCAAAGTTACAACAGCACTGCAAAAGTGACCTATGAACATTTTCACACTTATTACTATTGCAGTATCCCCATTGTCATGTGACCAAAATTCAGATACTTGGCAACTGGTTCATATTTATGATGGTTGCAGTTTCCCAGAGTCATGTGATCAACTTTTGTGACCTTCTGACACGCAAAGCCAATGGGGAAGTCCGATTCACTTAAGAAATCACTTAACTGTTACTAACTTAACAACTGAGGCAAGAAGGTTGTAAAATGGGGCAAAACACACTTAACGAGTGGCTTGCTTAGCAACAGGAATTTTGTGCTCAATTGTGGTCTTAAATCAAAGACTGCCTGTACAGTGGCGGGATTCAAATTTTTTTACTACCAGTTCTGTGGGCACGGCTTGATGGGCATGGCAGGTAAAGCTTGGTGGGTGTGGCAGGGGAAGGATACTGTAAAATCCCCATTCCCTCCCCACCCCACTAACCTGCTTTCCAGTTCCATTCTCCTGGGCAGGGCAACCAAAGAAAACCCAGCCAATCAGCTGGGACTTGGGAGGCAGAGAATAGATGGGGGCGGAGCTAGTCAAAGATGGTACTTGCCGGTTCTCCAAACTACTCAAAATTTCCACTACCAGTTCTTCAGAATACCATTCTTCAGAATACCAGCTGAATACCATATCTGTGCCTGTAGTACCTGGCTTTGGCACCCCCTAAAACCTTATCACTTTCTATCTGTAAGGCAGCATTCTTGATGTATCTTGGAAATGCAAGAATAACTGTTATAAACTTACGTTGGACATCTTCCAGGCTATTAAACTATGGAAAAATGGACATCTGAACACTATGAAGAAGTTGAGCAAGAAAGAACCTGAAAGCTGCTGGAAAAAGGTATACTGCCTACACTGTATTGGTGACACATTGAGCACTGTAGCATCAAGGCTGCACACTCATACTTTGCCTTCTTGGTACGAAAAGAAAAATTAAGTCATTAATAAAACATCTGTTTTGATTGAAGGTGAACCCAACCTAGAATTATCTCAGTGTTTATACAGAATCATTCACATCTTATAATGACATGAAAATATAAAGATAAGATTCCTGTCTGATGCTAGAGTGAGCAGCTCGGAGAATGGATATCCGTGTATCTTAAAGCTGTTAATGTTGGGAAACACTGGGCTAGAGACTTCTTTAGTGTTCTAGGCAGAGTCTGTAGTCCTCAAGGAGAGGTAAAATTGAGCTGAACCAGATCATTTGGGTCAACCCATTGCAAGTTCTGCAAGGTCCTATCATGGCAAATTTGACCCAGAATTCCTGTTCTAATTCTCTTAACTGAAATAAAGCACAAGAGGAGGAGACCCCAGGAACAACAGATGAATAGGGATGTCTGTCCAAATGCAAGGTCAGAATGATTCAAATGCTCTCCAGTTAGATAAGTCATAAGTGCCTGTTTTATATAAGGATAGTTTACCAATAGAGGAGAATATTGTAGCTCAGGGTTGAAATGAGGGGTCCTTGGTGCCCTCTGGGCTTGGTTGTTTTCTTGCAGGTGTTTCATTACCCAAACTAAGTAACTTCATGAGGACTAGCACATCTGCAAGAAAACAACCAAGCTCAGAGAGCACCACAATCCCTCAAAAATCTAATTTATGTTTCTCTTTTTCTGGACTCTCTAAATAAAATACCAGACACTAGTCACCCACCAGGATTACTTTGTAAGAATGGTTTGGGGCATTCTTGTAGATAAAGATTGTAGTAGTAAATGATAGTTTCCTTTGTAGAATGCCACTTCCTCTTTTTAAATTAAAATAAAAGGTAAGCTAAAGGTTCCCCTCACACATACATGCTAGTCGTTTCTGGCTCTAGGGGGCAGTGCTCATCTTCGTTACAAAGCCAAAATGCTCGCTGTTATAGGTGAAAAATTGGTTATTACACCTGAGAATGTAAAGAGCTGAACTGAAGCCATTTTGTGTTCGCAGTCTGAACTTTTAAAGTTCAGAACATTTATGCATTTTTACATGCTTTCAAATTGCTAGGTTGGCAGAAACTGGGACAAGTAGCAGGAGCTCACTCCGTTATGCAGAGCTAGGGATTTGAACCACCGAACTGCTGACCTTTCTGATTGACAAGCTCAGCATCTTAGCCACTGAGGCACCGTGTCCCTCTCACTATTAAATTTAAGTCAAGTGGTGAAGCAATTGGGCTGGTACCACAGTAGTTGGCCATGTGCATATTAATGGTCAACAGTGCCTTACTGGGGATACTAGATCTACACCTTAAAAGTGGAGTTGACCAAGATTGCAACTGTTTGGCAATCAGTATTTACCCTGCAACTGGACAAGAATTCTTAAATTCAATTTCTACAAAGTACTGTATTGAGATCATTTCTCAGCATATTTCAGGTTTATGCCTGCCTCTCTGAATTTAGGCAATTTGCCTATCTTTTAATTCGGTAATATCCTGAAGATACCTTTTCCAGATAGAAGGTAGTTATTGTATTATAAATATCTTCAATATTCAGGAGTAAGCTTGTCACAGATGATAGACTGAGATGAAAATGTGTTTATTGAGCTGTACATTTCCAGATAATTTGTATGAGATTGATAAATTTTAGTTAACAACTGAAGGTTTATATTTGTTTAGAGCCATTGATTAGAGCCACTGATTATAATCATATAAATACTAATGTTGAATTATAAGGGAAAATGTAGAGGGCCTTTTTTGGGTGGGAACGTGTCCTTCTATACTTGTTCATAGTGTCCTTCTATACTTGTTCTGACCTAGGCTTCCCAAGATCATCAGACTCCTCATCCTGATAAAACCCCTTTTATTTAAGTTAAAGGGAATTCCTCTCCAGCAAAGTCCTGGTAAACAGTCTTTCATGAGATTTCACAGCTATAGACCTTTATCAGTCTTGGAGAGTTGCCAGGTCGATATCTTCCAAATGCCATGCTGTAGCAGCAATTACTTGGCAAGAAGTCAAGAACAGATCTTCACTCTAATGAATTGAACTAATTGTCTCCTGCAAACATCACTCCCCTTTTGCTCCTCTTTATTCCCTATGGGAGGGGTGATTCACCATCCACCTGAGCCTTTACTCCCGAGATGACTGTTGAGGTAATTCCCCGTTAGGAGAATGAGCGCATACAGGGAGACGTATAGAGAGTAGTATTGGAATAATACACACAGAGCACACAGATACACTGTACAGTAAATGTAGGTTTTTACTTCCAGAAATGTTAAGCAAAGTCCAAACAAGCAATCCAAAATCATTCACAAGTTAAATCAGTCAGTTTTCAATCCAGGGATAATCCAAATATCAAAGTCCAGTGTCAAAAAACAGTTCAGTAACAGACTTACATTAATCCAGTAATATCAGTCAATTAGAAGAAATGGAGGAACGGCAATATTTTTCAACAGAAGGAAACAGAGATACACTCACGCTCTCTTCTGAGACTCAGACTAAGACAAAAACAACCCAGGTTTCTGGCTCCATCTTATGGCCGTTTGAGTAACCACACCCAATTGCAGTTTTTAGCATGCTCTTAAAGAGACAGTATTAAAATGTCTATCCTGGTTTATATATTTCTAACCCAAATATCTGTTAGGTGACTTATATTCCTAACAATGACCCTTGTTCCTTAACTGTTCCCTTCTCCTGGCAGCTCTGTTCCCAGCACACACTGGGAACAGGCTCCAGCTGTTCTTCTGCCCCACTAATCTCTGATTCCAAAGGCAGCTGATAACTGTCAGACAGCCCTGGCCCCATCTCTGCCTCCGATGCAGAGCACCCATCAGAGCCTTCCCCAGACTCCAGGACTGGCCCATGTTCCTCCGCAACCTCCTCACTGTTCAAGTCTGCCACCAGCTCTGCTGGCTGCTGGCAGGCCACAAACAATAGTTTAGTTAACCTTAGCACTAGATCTGATTGTGTATAACACTGAAAACCACTGAAAATCAATGGTTTCTTTTTCATGTCCTGATCCTCTAAGTGATTAAGAAAAAAACATTTTTTCACTGTGTTTAATTGGTGTATTCTTTGGACCCATAATCGGAAGCTTCTCTGCAGGAAAAACCTGGCTAATAAAGGACTTCATACGGCTTTACGATTTCTTACGTGCTCAGTCATTTCACATAGGAAACGAAATCTCAGTAAACAATGCCCAACTTCATGTGACTGATGAGTGAATTACAGATGATGTATTTCCTGGCTTGATAGGTGGAATTAATCAGCATGCCTTCTCTCCATGTAGATTCACTTCATTTCATTTTAAGGTAGCAATATTTGATGAACGAAGAACTGTAGACTATAATTAATGAGTAACTAGCCTTTTTTTAAAAAAAAAAATCACCAAAGTAGCTGTGCATGCACATGGATGAAAAGTCGGACAAGAGTAGGTTCTGAAATAATGCATGAACCTAAAAAAAAAAGACATGAAGAATGTGAAAATAGGTGATCTGAATGTTCCAAAGATGTTTTTGCAAGAGGCAACTGGACTTTCTGTTTCTCCTTCGAAGACATTTTGCTGAAGAAGCTTCTTGGATGAGAAGCAAAACATCAACAAACAAACAAACAAACACAGAGAGTCCAATTGCCTCTTGAAAAAGCACCTTTAGGACAACCATGACCTGGATGAACGAGAATCTCCACAGACAGGTGATTCGAATGTTCTTTTGTGCATTCTGGAAGATCTCATTTTAAGGATTGTCACAGTCCTATGAGGGTTAAATTAAGGGTAAATGTTAAGATATGTAAATTTAATAGGTGGAACTGTGGGATTTTGCAGTGAGCCAGAACACAGAATTATAGCTGATTGGTTGGAAAGTGCTGGCTCCTGAGGCAATCTGCACTGTGATTGGTTGCTATGGAGTTTTCTTTTTCCTGCCTTTTTTTTTCTCTGTGCCCATGGATGCTCTGAGATTTATCTCATGATGTCCTGCTTGCTTGACTATCTAGTTTGCTGTATATATGTTGTAAAATATATTTATTTATATAAAACTACAAGTTTATGTCAGCGTCTCTGATTTCATTTGGACACTTGCTGTGCAATTCACTGACAGTAAATTTTACTAAATATCTTCAAATATTTTTGCCATATGCTACAATGCTTGATAAGATCCAATGTACTCATTTAATAAGTAATCTTGAATTGATTTCAAGGTGCAAGGTAGAAATCACATGAATATCTAAACATGCCAAAAAGCATGTTTCTTTATGTAATATAGTTATATCCAGAGGTGATATTCAGCAGGTTCTGACCAGTTCTGGAGAACCAGTAGTGGAAATTTTGAGTAGTTCGGACAACCAGCAAATACCACCTCTGACTGGCTCTACCCACATCTATTCTCTGCCTCTCAAGTCCCAGCTAATTGGCTGGGTCTTCTTTTGTTGCCCTGCATAGGAGAATGGAGCTGGAAAGCAGGTTAGTGAGGTGGGGAGGGAATGGGGATTTTGTAGTATCCTTCCCCCAGAAGTGGGGAGGGAATGGGATCTAGCAGTATCCTTTCCCTGCAATGCCCACCAAGCCATGCTCACAGAACTGGTAGTAAAAAAATTGAATCCCACCACTGCTTATATCTTCTCTGATTTCTGTTATTATGATGGTTTAGGACACTGGCCCCCAACCTTTTTTGAATCAGGGCCTGGTTTCACGATTATTTATTCTTCCACGGACCAGTACCTGAGTAACACGAGACTCCACCGCCATCGGGACGGCTCTTCATTCGAAGCTCTCCCCCTCTTTGATGAAACTAAGGCACGAGCACCCAAACGCCGCCTTCCAACAGAAAACCCGGAAGCACTTTCCAACCAAAAACCCAGAAGCAACCGAAAACCCGGAAGTGCTGTCGAAACAAGATGGCAGCGCCCAAGTTTTGCGGCCCGGTAAAAAATGATCCACGGACCAGTAACGGTCCGGGGACCGGTAGTTGGGGACCCCTGGTTTAGGAAACATAAATGGGTTCCCCAGTAAATTCCCTAGAAGGCATCTGGATGCCCTTAAAGTTGATGTTGTTGTGGTGCATGATGACAAGGTGGTGACACCATTTAACACCATTGAACAATACTTATACCAGTCCTTGGGAGGGACTCAATGGGTGGATAAAAATGCCAAATCCAATCTAAACATCAGGCTGACTGTATGATGAGCCCTAATATAAAATAGTGTTCAAACCGTCTACCGATTTGTTATTTGCAGTTATTTTTTTTTTTTTTGAAACAAATTTTTATTAATTTTAAAGATAAAACAACACATCATTAACCATTAAATACATAAACACATAAAACCTCTTAATATTGTAAATCCTTACAAGTCAAACAAAACAATATTTTTATACAACATAATTCCAATTTATCCCATCCCCATATGGACACGCAAATATCTTTCATCAAGTTTCTCATTATTTCTCTTTACTCCAATTCAATTTCATTTCTCTTCCATATTTATCCATTTTATAATCATCATATTCTTTTCTTTCTGACTTGTTTAAATTATTCTCATCTAACATTCCTCCAAGGTTTTATTGATTCTTTTTTCCTTTTTTTTAATAAAAAGCAAATTTTGTTAGTTTTATCATAAGCATAATACACAAACATACAAACACAAAACATAGACAAAACTACAAGATCTTTTCTGAAGGTTGTCTGTTCCCGGGTTAAAAACTCTTTACACAGACACAAATTCAAACATCATATTCAACCTAAGTCTCCTTCTATATCTTATTATCATTTTCTTTTTTATATATATATATAAAACATTTTTATCAGTTTTCTAAAATCCGTACACACAAAATCAAGGCATAACAGCTTATAAATTCTTTTCTAAAAAAAATAATAATGATAGACCAATAAAACATAACATTTCCAGATTATAATATCAATATTTCATAATATTAACTTCATATCTTATCCCTACTTCTCTTTTCCATCCAAATTATTTATCAATTAAAATTTTATTGCCTTTTATCAATATACAAAATCAAAAAAAAAAAAAAAAGCATATATATCCTTCCATTATTACCATTTTCAACAACATTCTTTGTCTGTTCTATTTCCAAACATCCATTCATCTTTTTTCTTTTACTATACTTCTCCTGTAAACCAATTGGAGTTGCATCTATAACACATTACCTAACTTAAAAATACTACATATAAATCTTTCTTGGGATTCTGTTTAAAAAATTCTTAAAATTACATAATAAATTTTTTATTCTAAATATACATACATATAAAAACACACTCTTAAATACCCTCCAGAATCCCTCTTTTAGTCTAAATTAAATTCACCCATTGTCTCTAAATAAACTTTTTTTCTTTAAATCTTGCTTCCCCCCATTAAGGCTTCTCCTCCCCCCTTTTCTCTCTTGCTTATTCTTCTCCTTGCCCTTTCTACCCCTTTGCTTTTTCCCTTCGCTTTTCTTGCTCCTTTTCTTTTGTTTTCTAACCTTGCCTCCATCTCTTCGCTCATTTTTCTCTCTTTTGGTTGTTTTTATAATTCTTAAAAACCCCTTTTTCTTATCCTTTTTCTCCTCCTCTCCGGAAGGAACCCATTGTTCATCAAAGATGGCTTCTTTTTCCTCTTCTTCCTTGTCCCAGTCCTTCTGCTGCGTCAACTTTTCTAAGGAACATAACGCCATTTCTAAGAATTGGAACAAAGCGCCCAAAGTATCTTCTTTTTTATATTTTTGATATTCAATCTCTAGTTCATCCACAGAGAATGCCATTATGAAAAGGGAAACTTTTTCCAAAACAACCACAAGTATTTTTAATCCAAGACAATCAAAAACAATTAAAAAAAGGAAAAAAAGAAAAAGGTTCCAAAAGTTAATACTTTTCTTCCTTCTTCTCTTTCTCTTTCCAAATTAATTTTTGATCAAAGAGGTCCAATTACCATATATCTTCTTTTGGGATCCACCAAGACGTTCTAGACAGTCTCCTCCTTTTTCAGTTTCTGCTCCAATTTTTCTTTCTCCCTTCCCACTTGCAATAACAATTTTAAATAATCAAAAATCCATACCTCCAGCAGAGATTTTCCAATTTCTTAAATTTTTCAATGTCCAAAAATCCCTTTGTCTCTTAGCTTAGCTTTCAAAGCAATCCACTTTCAGTGTCTAATACATCCAAATATTTCTGCTTTTTCCGTGGGATGAGAGAGTAAAAAAAAAATAAAAAAAAAAGTTCCCTTTAACAGCTTCTCCGCCGCTTTCGATCTTCTTAGGGATACAATGTATCCTCCAGCAACAAGCAGCTCAATTCCAGGCAATTTAAAAGTTGTTACTTGACCCGGCTCAGACAGAACTTTCACTTTTCACACTTCCTCCAGCACAGTTCTTACCCGGTTGCTGGCTTCTTCGTGGCGGCCATTGCTGACCGCCGCTCCACCGCCTTGGGAAAAAGGGGTTTTCCCGGAGAAGGGGGGGGTCTGCGATGCCCCCACCTCCCTAACCGGCTCCCCTCTATCTTCAGCTGTCCCTACAGGGCAGCCATAACCCCCTGACCCATCTGGATCGGGGGTACCTCGGCAGCTAGCCAGCAGGAATCGCGAGCTGTCGCGAATTCCTGCTGCTCCGAAGCCACGCAAACCGGAAGTCATCTGTTATTTGCAGTTATTAAACTATAGGTATGTTAGATATATTCAATGCTCATCTTTCTTTACCATGCTTGATGAAACCATTTGTTTCTTTTCAAAGAAAAGATATCTTCATAATTATTACCTTTATTGTCAGAGTACAACATGTGCACAATGAGATTGGCTGAGCCTCCCTTCGTGCACCCCCTCTAACACAACTCACAGGGACGACAGAAGTCCATAACCCAGACCCAATCTTATTACACCATGTGACCTTGTTGCACAATGCGCCGGCCCCGCAAGTCTATCATACTATGTTGACGTAAAGTTATTTCCTGTTCAGAAGTCTGACAGCCCACAGGTAGAAACTGTTCTTCAGCCTGTTGGTGCAGCTGGCTATGCTTCTATATCTCCTACCCAATGGTAGGAGAGTGAAGAAGTGCTGACCGGGATGTGAGTCATCCCTGAGAATTTTCCTCAC
This sequence comes from Hydrophis major, assembly GCA_033807585.1. Taxonomy (NCBI): domain Eukaryota; kingdom Metazoa; phylum Chordata; class Lepidosauria; order Squamata; family Elapidae; genus Hydrophis; species Hydrophis major. The sequence goes on from CM066333.1 coordinate 18,169,707, forward strand.
TCTTCTAAGACAGTGGGTCCTAGCAAGGTCATCTAGTGGTATTAGAGAACAGCCTACGATGTTTTGTGCTGTGCTCACCACCCTCTGTAATGTCTTTCTATCCGTGGCTGTGAAGCCACACCACACCGTAATGCAATATGTGAGGACACTTTCTATTGTGGACCAGTAAAAGGAGGTCATCAGTCATTTCACAAAATCCTAAGGAAATGGAGTTTCTGTTGGGCCTTTCTGGCTTTCTGGCCTTTCTTCAATTAACTATTTATGTTTCAACAGCAGCTGGTGGTTTTTCATTTTCCTACTTCCTACTGCTTGCTAGGGATTCTTATTTGCCATCATTGTCTTTGGCCTTGTTTGGTATTACTATCACCATGATATTATTCTATCAGCAAGAATCCTGAAGCATCCTCATCACAAAACCCCAGCCGATAAGGCTTGGTGAAAAATGAGACCAAGGATGGTGATGAACATGAAGAATTCAGCGTCAAGACCAAGGCCATAAAACCATATCTTGGCCAAAGAGTCAAAGGCTAGATCATCTGAATTTACTTGGGAGAGAATCCAAGACATTTAGCCCCAAACTATTTCTAGCCCAGCCTAGTATTTCTCTCATATTCAGCAGATTGTTTTTTAAAGGATCAGGTGATGGTTGGTAGTTGAGGAATTTTCCAATTGCCTTGGCAACCATTTCTGAAAAATGCAAAATTTCTGGCTCAGATGTAGAGCTTAATAGGGTGTTTCACAAATGATTAGGATGAGAACAGGACAACAGAAGGATGATAGGAGGAAGAATAGAAAACACGTAGCAAGAGAGGTAGCTTTCTAAAGGAGACAGACGGGAAATCTTTGTTCATATCTTTCCGCTTGAAGCAGTTTTTCATGTCCTGTCACTCACAGCAACGCCATAGATGGCTACCAGGGAGAAAGCAGTTTCTCTAATCACCTCCATCTCTGGAATACTTTCTCTGGGGAAATTACCTGACTTGTTCCCTGTCTGTATTTAGACATCTGTTCAGGCCCTTTTAATTTTTAATGGATTGCTTTTTATGGGTTTCAGGGCTGGCTGTTAAATATTTGCATCAGTTGTATTATTCTTTTTGTTTTGGTTGGGTTTTTTGTTTTTTGTTTTGCTTTTCTTATTTATCACTTGCTCTGAGGGTATCACTATGTCAACTGAGATAAATCTGCTCAAATCGACTGAAAAAGCCAATTGAAAATTGGAAAGAAATTGGGCTAATGGAGGCTGTATGAAAAAGGATTGAAATCAATGTGAGCACGGAGTTGCTAATCCAACGGTGAAATTTCTAGAGACCCCAATAGCGGTATAATACAATAACGGCAAAGGTTTAATGGCTGATTGATCACAAATAAAGAAGAACATTTCTTTTCTCAAAGCCTTTCCACATTATCACCTAAGCATGGAATAATAATTCAGTAAGAACATTTCCTTTATGTCATGTCCACATAAGGTTGATTTCCTCTCTCTAATTCCCAGCTTACCAATGAGAGAGAGGTGTAATTTATCTTTTATGCAGTCCTTCCTCCCTTATTTCAACAGTCTAAAGGTTGCTTCAAACTTTTTCTAATTTTTAGGCTTTGTCACCCATTACCTTACAACAATGTTTCTCAATCTTGCAAACATTAAAATGTGTAGATTTCAACTTCCAGAATTCTCTAGGCTTTGTCACCCATTCCTTAGAAAGAGCAGGGGTCTCCAAATTTGGCAACTTTAAGATGTGTGCACTTCAACTTCCAGAATTCCCCAGTCAGCATGGCTGGTTGAGGAATTCTGGGAGTTGAAGTGCACACACGTTTTAAAGTTGCTAATTTGGAGACCCCAGCCTTAGAGTGGTATTTCTCAATCTTGTGAAATTTAAGATGGAGGGACTTCAACTCCCAGAATTCTTCTCCCAGCATCAAATTCTGGAGTTGAAGTCCACCCATCTTAAACTTCACAAGGGTGAAAAGCAGCTGCAGTCTGAAACGACGGAAACATACTAGGATTGGTAATATTGGTAGTTTCCCACTCTCTCAACAAAAGAAACAAACATTCTTAGCAGCAGGGGAAGACCCTAAGACATATTGTAAATATATGGCTAAATAGTTAAGAATTGTTTGACCGGCGAGATTGGCTGAAATATATCTGAACATGAAACCGGAGTATTGGAAATGTAAGCTTACAGATGGAACATATTATAATATGTGGAGGCAATGCCCCAAATCCAAAAAATATTGGGAAAAATTGAGGAAATGGATATTAGAAATCACAGGACATGGCATTGAATTGAAACCAGAAACATTTTTATTGGGGATGATTAAAGGAAATTTAAAGAAACGTATCCAATACTTCGTACAATCCATAATAACAGTGGCAAGGATCATTTAAGCACAGAGCTGGAAAGCAGAGGATGCACTTTCTGAAAATATATATTTATTTATTTAAAAAATAAATAAAATACTTGATTGTGCCTAAATGGATAGGCTTACGAGGAAATTGAAAGGTAAAGAGGAGTCTGATTTCTATGAGGTAGAAATGTTGTATGTATGGTTAGAGAAGAGAAATAATATGATATGGAAAAAAATATAAATATATGTACATGCTTGACACAGTACTGTTAAAATGTAAATGAATATGCACTTTGAAAATAAATAAAATAATAATAATAAAAAGTTGTTTGGCACACTGTTTGTATGGTCTTGATTCATTTTCATCAGATTGCTATAGCATGAGTAGATGCCTGGGAAGAGGCAAGATAGGGAAGAGGGTAGTGAAATTCATCTGGTTGTTGTTTGAGTAACTCTAACACTATAGCTCAATTATGAAGAAGAAGCCCATATATCTCCTTCATAATCTTACAGGGCAGCCATTTTGAAAGGTATTTACTATGGGGACCCAACATGAAATGTGATTGTGTCAGAGTGCTCACAGCCCCTACCTTTGTACTCATTAAACATCAATTTTTAAGGAGACCATTAATTAACACTTCCCAAAGCAAAATACCAGATCCAGACGTGATAGTTATTTCCAAAAATACTTAGAGTAATAGTTTTGAAAGGGGAAGACGTTCTCTAGGTCAGGGGTGTCAAAGTCACCTCATCAAGTCGTCACATGATGTATTGGGACTTTTCCGATAAACCCGGTGGGGGCAGGGCCAGCACGTGACGCATCCAGCACACGGCCCATGAATTTGACACCCCTGCTCTAGGTCATTGACTCCAACTACCTTCATGGTGCAAAAATCCAAATTAAAGGATCCTCAAGAGTGGCCGATACAGGAGTGGTGCGGTGGCCTAGAGGTGGAGCTCTTGCCTCACAATCAGGAGGCTGTGAGTTCAGTCCTAGGTAGAAGCAGATATTTCTCTCTCTGGCCACAATGAGAATATATCTGCTGAACAAAAGTCTGCATTGGTGACAGGAAGGGCATCTGGCCATTAAAACACTCTGCATGCTCCATCCAGTTGCTCAGACTCCATCCTGCAAGGGATTATGGGGTCATTAAAAGAAGATGATGATGAAGAGTGTTTTATACAAATATATTAGGAGGCTTTCTTAGGAAATAATTAAAGGGCTATAAAGCTGGATTCTCTTTCTAGAATTTTGCCAGGAAAATAGCAGAAGAAAGTTGAGGAGATGAATAGTAGAGTGACTGTCTTCAGAAAAATGAGTACTTTGTTTTGGGACCAATCCAGGCAGCCATTTGGGAAGAATGACCATAATATGATCTTAACATTTCAATATGAATATTCATTCCAAAAATTGGGGCTTCTGGTATACACTATACTCTTCAGCCTGGAACAAGTTAGTTATGCACATTCAATAAGATCTATTAGCAAATGAAGACAAATATACATGTCTCAGGTTAATGTTACAGGATCCAATCTGAGTTGGTCACCAGGAACAGAGGTTTGTTATTCCAAGTGTTCTTGTGTTCAAAGTTTTATTAATTTCAACAAAGCCTAAAATACAGAGATATAAAGAAAAATGAAAGTAAAATAGGGGAGGAAAAGGGGAAGAGAGAACAGCTTTGAACTTGTGCTGGAGGCCATCCTCAGGGAACTTCTCAATCTTCAGGATGTTTGCACTGGGCAGTTCTATACACAGTATAGAACAAACTTCTGGTCCTAACTCAGATTGGATCCTATGAGATATATTAGACTAGCTCAGTACTCATGCTTTGCTATGAAACTATGTGGTCGGGTTAGTTTTTGAGGAGGAAAATGAGAGGAAAAAATTCTGCCTCTGCCTACCAACACCCATCAATATTCATCTGGCTAGCATCCTCTCAGTGTGTAAGAGAGTTGAGGGCTGTTTGGAAACTGAAACAGTATTTGCTGTGTGAGCAAGAAGACAGCAAGGAGCCTGGACCTGGCTTAGCTCAACTGTTCTGTACTAAAGCTGCTTGGTGCTGTGAAACTAAAACTAAAACTGAAACTCCTCTCCTCTGCTTGTGTCTTGCATTTGGAACAGATTTCTTTTCAAGTGGGGAGGGGGAGTAGAACTCCTTAGCATCAGAGCGTGTTAATAATAATATATAAAATACTAATGTTCTGATGGTCATTTCAAAAATGACTTTAGAGAGCACCTAGAAGCCAAGAGGGACATACGTGCCAAATTTCAAGTTTGCAGGCTTTACAGTTCTGGAGATTTTATGATGATGCGTGAGTGGTATTTCACTTTTATATATATAATTTGGGTGTTTCATGCAAAACTTTTTTTTAAATCAAGACCTGGCCAAGGTAGGTTCAAGACATGCATACACATGGATTAGACTGAATTAGACATTTAATCCATTTATTATAGGATTCTTCCACCAAATGAAGGTGACCTTGGTGTAGGATCCAATCTAGGTGGTGAACAGGGTCAAAGGTTCAGTTTTCTGAGCCTTTGGACTTACACTGGAGCTCATCCTCAAGGAACTTCTTTCTAGCAGAATATCTCTTGGCATAATTCAGATGTTAAGTGGGGTCAATCTTAGCTAACAATAGGATGGAGGGATCACTTGGATATGCCAAGGTTTTTGGCTGAAATGGAAAGTTGGAAAAGAAGGACTAGGGGTGGGGGGGTGACATGATAATGGTGTTCCAATATCTCAGTGGCTGTTCCAAAGAAGACGGAGTCAAGCTATTCTCCAAAGCACCTGAGGGCAGGACAAGAAGCAACGGATGGAAATTAATCAAGAAGCGAAGCAAACTAGAACTAAGCAGAAATTTCCTGACTGTTAAAATAATTAATCATGCTCCAACACTGGAAGTTTTGAAGAAGAGATTGGATAACTATTTGTCTGAAATGGTATAGAGTTTTCTGCCTCAGCAGGGGGTTGCACTAGAAGACCTCCAAGGTCCCTTTCAACTCTTATTCTAAATCAGGGGTTTTCAAACTTGACAGTTTTAAGACTTCGACTCCCAGAATTCCTCCTCTAGTCATGTTAGCTCAGGAATTCTGGGAGTTGAAGTCCACAAAGTTGCCAAGATTGAAAATTCTTGTTCTAAATCCTGGAGCAGGCTAATAGTAGACTACTTTATAGCGGTGCTGAAAGGTCTCTAATGCTGAGCTGGACTTGAAGGTGATTTTTGCTATGTTGTAATGCACGTTTATCTAAACCAGGGTGGTCCCGTTATTGTGCTAGGTCTAATTTCATGCAGTCTTCTGCTTAATTTCAATGCCTCTGCCTGTGCAAGAGATGAGTTCATATCTCTGGCAAGAGTTTGCTATCTTTTTTGTTGCTGCGCTGTGAATGGGAGAATGAAAATAAAGGAAATTACAGAAAGGGCATTGCAATTATGTGGCTCGGAACAGAATTCATTTTAGAAAATTCAGTCTCGACAGAAAATAAAAGGTACAAGCTTTAGATTTGAGCCCTTCCTATATGTAACAAAGGAGATTTTGCAGACTTTTGAAAAGTCCATGTGGTCAGGGTGAGCCTGAAATCCACAGCCTTGGTGTTATTAATATGCTCTCACTAAAGTGAACTGGCCTATTGAAAACTCCTGGGTTTGGGGGTTCTCATAATTGAGTTGCCAAGGATGAGGGTTAAAAGATGGCCAGTTCTGAGATAAAAAGAGGGGAGGATGGAATAAGGGAACTGATTAATGGATGTTTGGCCACAGTGTGTATAACGGTGCTTCTAGCCACATAATCTGAGAAAGTCAATGAATTTCATTAGAATGACCTTGAGGGTATGAAATAAATTCCATGGCATTCTGGCAGGAAGTCCTGGGGATTTAATTATAGTTGTTCGGCTCCACTGGTCAAAAGAGATATTCTGTTTCTAGTTATGACATGAGAAACAGTACATTGTCTTGTGAATGCAAAAGAAAGAGAAGATAACTAATTCTGTGACTCTGAAATAATTTTTGCTAATGGGCCATCATGCCTGAGAAAGCAAGATATATTATTTAACTTAGGAATATAATTGGAATGGAGAGTCAGTTTAGGATACCTATAGGCTGTAGGACCATAATATGTCCCTTATGTTATTTTGTGTCTATTTAACAACACACACAGGTGACTGAGGCAGGCAGGGAAATAGTGGTTATTATTAAAATGTAGGAATTCATTCCACATTTGCTCTGATGAACTGAATACATCCAAAAAGATCAGTTTGTTTAGAAACCTGCTTGGTGAGAAATGACAATTTCTCGTCTGATTCACATATTATACTAAGACATGGTTATCCATGCTTTGCGAAGAATTTAAGGTTTGGTTTGGTTTGCATGGGAAGCCTTATGCCACAGTTTAGAGACCAAATTAGGATGAGAAAGGATAAACATGAATGGAATCAGAAAAAAAATAAATGGCAATTTAAAATTTAATCATAAATCACATAATTACTGTCAACATAATTATGTCCCATATCTCTTAATGTTTTTTCTGTCACTCAGTTGCGATTTGCTTTATCATAATTTAATGAATAAATTACACAAAATCCCAGGACTGGAGGTTGAGAAGTTAAAAAAAAAACATTTATGGCATATTGGTTCTAGTTGCCAAGAATATTATATTAATCAATCCATGATCAAATTAAGGGAAACATTAACATTAAAGAAGAATGGATGCCTTTTATAAATAGTAAGTATCCTAAAGGTGTCCATGGTCATAAAAGAAAACAAAACAAGCCTAGAATTCTTTGGAGAAAACAATCCAATTTCCATCTGTTTTTGATTCAAGGAAAGAAAGGGAAAGTTACAATGGTAAACGATAAAATATGATTTGCCTCGTGTATAAATCATAGCTGTAAATTGAGATACATATGTGAATTGCTTTCTAACATTTATTTAAGCTAAATAGTTGAAAGGGTATTTTAAAAAGGGTTCAAGCCAGATAGCTATCTTGTTCACTAAGCAAAATTTTAAAAAGGAATTCTTCTCCAATTAAAAATAATTATCCTGCAGCTTTACTTAATAAACAAAGGCAATTCAGGTGAGCAAACATTACAAAACAATAAAAAATAAAGATTTAAAATAGTTTCCATTTGAATCAACATAAAAATAGCAAATGAAAACTTTAGTCCAAAACTACATGAAATGTACATGATTCATTCTATATAAAATGGCCATGGCCATCCAAAGGGCCTGACTTGTATGGATACTGGTTTGCAGTTGAGGATATTTGGAAAATCACACCAACTTAATTTTATAGGTAGATTCATGTAGGAGTAAAGAATAAAGATACAGGGATATTTGATTCAGAGATTCAACGAAGGCAATGGGATGAAATTTCCAAGTCAGATCAATAAACGGATTCAAAATTAGAATCAAATGAGATGCCTCACATTTGAACCTCATAATTCAATTGATTCCCATGGGTTTCTAGAAACATCTTTTACCTAAATGACTTGGAAATCTGAATTGAATCAGATTATCTGAACTGACATCCTGAACTGAAGGACATTTGAATAAAATTAACCAACCGGATTGGATTTTGCTGAATTCATAGACCCTAAAAATCAATATTTGTGATAAAAGGAGGACAACATTACTCGTCTTATTGTTTTCTAAATTATTATTACAACTGGCAATGTTTTTAGCTTAGTCCTCTCAGCCTTGCTTTAATTGGGTCCTACATCTTTCAAAAATGGTAAGAAGCTCAAGTACTGGAGAAAAAGGTCAAAATAACTTGGCTGTAATTTCGGATTGTGAATCATCAACTCAATGAGTTGCCCAACCTTGGCTGGAAAACAGAACTGGAAACTGTGGAGGTTGGTGTACTGTTTGTTGCTATTGTGTCCAAGTTCATCGGTAGGAAGATAATGTTCTTTACTTTTGATTCTTGGCAAAAATTAAGTCAACCTGTCAAAACAATCTCAGCTTTCCTTTTTCCTTTGGAGAAAAAGAGAATGCTCATGTATTCCATGAGCCAGTTCATAGATTTAGCATGATGAAGGTCCTCTGAATAGATTTTTTTCCTATTAACAAAGTGAGAAACAATCACATGATTTGGATTTATGAGCATGCAGACCATACCAAATGCTCATACTTCTTGCTGTATCTGATTATATAGGAAAATTGTTTCTCTCCTTTTTCCATCCCAAAATGCATGCAGGAGAAATTTCCATAATGGATAGAATTAAATGCCTCATTTTCTACTTACTTCTTGATGCCTCCAACTGATGTGCTAAGGTGAACCATTTGCTTTATCCAATTGCTGGCCATTCTAGGCCATTGCTTCTGATCTGGTCGCGCAGTGGTTAGAGTGCAGTGTAGAATGCAGTATAGAACTCTGCCCACAGTCTGTAGTTCAATCCTGATCGGCTTAAGGTTGACTCAGCCTTCTATCCTCCTGAAATGAAATGAGGGTTCAGATTGTTGGAGAAAATATGCTATAAACCACTCAGACAGTAAAGCACTATGGAGTGGGATATGCATCTAAGCGGTATTATTATTGTCCTCTGATGTATCATTTGTGAGTCACTGAAGTAAACTATCATTTAGGAATTTTTGGGGAGTACAACAGACCTTTGGAGACCTTTCTTCATGTAGAAGTTTATTCACAGATCTCTGTACCTCAGACTCAACCATCCCTCTATTAGGAAATGGATGAATGAATTCTTTATCAGCCAAGTGTGATTAGACACACAAGGAATTTGTCTTGATGCATATGCTCTCAGTGTACATAAAAAGAAAAGATACATTCATCAAGAATCATAAGGTACAACACTTAATGATATTCATAGGGTACAATAAGCAATCAAATCATACTAGGAAACAGTCAATATAAATCGTAAGGATACAGGCGACAAATTACAGTCACACAGTCACAAGTGGGAGGGGATAGGTGATAGGAACGATGAGAAGATTAATAATAATGCAGACTTAGTAAATAATTGGACAGTGTTGAGGGAATTATTTGTTTAGCAGAGAGATGGCATTCAGGAAAAAATGTTCTTGTGTCTAGTTTTCTGTGTGCAGTGCTCTATAGTGTCATTTTGAGGGAAGGAGTTGAAACAGTTTATATCCGGGATGTGAGGGGTCTGTAAATATTTTCATAGCCCTCTTTTTGACTTGTACAGTATACAGGTTCTCAGTGGAAGGCAGGTTGGTAGCAATTGTTTTTTCTGCAGTTCTAATTATCCTCTGAAGTCTGTGTCTGTCTTGCTGGGTTGCAGAAGATGAAAGCTTCACGCACATATTACATTTTGTGCTAAAACATTGGAAAATAGGCAATGCTCTTAGATGGATTAATACTTTAAGAATTGGAAAATCTCTTTTGTGCAGAAGGAGCAATTAGAAAAAGATGAACTATAAAGAATCAAGCCTCTGAACTTGATTAAAGACTGCTTCAATATCATCTATCATTCTCAGTTGTTTTTTAAAATGCTCTGTTGTCTTTCATGTGTGGAAATCAATATGGCAATCATCATGAAATAAATATGTATAATTGAAATACTTTTTTTTTTTTTATAATAACAGCCATACTTTCCAATTTGAATTCTAACTATCCAATTACTGAGGCTTGCAGTGACTTTTTAAAGCCCTCACAGCAGCTCCCATTTTAATTATAATCTACATTTGAAGAGTTCAGCTATCATTCTTTCCAGAATATTACACCGTGCACAAACCACACAGGATGGATGAAGCTCATCATTGAACCAAATGATACTTTTGTTAAACAATAATAAACTCAGCTCTTTAATGCCCTCCACCCCGCATCAACCTGCAGGTGTGAGGACACAAATAAAACTATTAAAAATAGATGAGATAAGGTTTTCTGGGCAGACAGGACATAAGGAATGAAACCATGCTAACTGATAATAGCAAGAATAATATATTTCTGAAATCTGTGGGATGTAAATAGCAAAGAGAGATTTTTATAGGAAAAATGGTATTATGGGGCATTTATGTAAAGGTATGATTTGTCCTTTTTATATTGTGAACTTAAATGAGCTATTGAGATAGGACTGGACCAGAATGTCATAAAATCAGAAATCGTCCAAAAGAAGTATGATTTCTCCATGGTTTATATGCCCTTTCCCCCCTAACACTCTTCTTCTATTCTTGAACTAGGTATTGCAGGATTTAGCATTATCTGGAGGGGCTTTCATTTGGGTGTTAATTGCTTAAATGTTTCATTTGTTTTATTTATTTCTTAGTTTGATTTCTGTGGTTGCCTGTTCACCATGCAACTCTGGAGGGCAATACAGGGTTACAAACATCAAAATATCACAGAAAAACCATAAAACTGTTGGGTACTGTCTGAACATCCTTGAAGTTTGACTCTTAATTTGCCATGCTTTTAAGCAGTGGTGGGATTCAATTTTTTTTTACTACTGGTTCTGTGGGCGGGGCTTGGTGGGTGTGGCAGGGGAAGGATACTGTAAAATCTCTAGTCAGAAGTGGTATTTGCCCATTCTCTGAACTACTTAAAATTTCCGCTACCAGTTCTCTAGAACTGGTCAGAACCTGCTGAATACCACCTCTGCAACAGAGGCTTAGTAGCCCTATAGAATGGCTGTGTTAAGTTCACACATTACTAATTTATGGTTTGCTTTATGGTAAATTGTTGAATGAAGACTAATTGGTTGGGTTTGTGTAATCTAAGCCATAAATCCTGGCTTGCAAACTGCAGGTGGCTTGAGTCGTATCATATGTAAAGAAACTAACCATGTGGTGTCATAGTGAAAGAGATACACTTACTTCTTGACTCTCCGAAAACATGATGTTGAGAAGTGGAAGAAGGAAAACAATATGTATCCTAACATGTGTTTGAAGTCTGCAAACCTCATTGCTCCACCTAATTTTATTTTCCAAAGATTTCTTTCTTTTAAAAAGAATACAAAGCTGTTATTACGAAGAGCAAAAAGCATCAACTTCAAGCATAACCTGCATTTGCAAAATATATTGAGGATGATATATTGGGGTACACAGACTTCACAGCCAGTAAAGAAAATAATGCGTGGTTACAGCCAAGTATTTCAGTGTGGAGAACTGGATCAGATTTTGAAAAGATTCTGAAAAAGATTAAAAAAACTGCTTTGCCACACAGTTGAATGAGACAGGTAACAAAATCTGAAATCACTTTGGAAAATATTTGTAGCTTAGTGTTAAAATGAGGGGTCCTTGGTACTCTCTGAGCTTGGTTGTTTTCTTGCAGATGTTTCATTCCCCAAGCTAGCTGACATCATCAGTGCTAGTCTGATGATAATACCTAGTTTGGGTAATGAATTGTCTGCAAGAAAACAAACAAGCTCAGAGAGCATCAAGGACCCCTCAGATCTGAAGTCTGCAAAAATACATTTTTCAGAGCAAGGCTTTTTTTTTGTTCTGCTTTTGACTGTGTCTTTCATGGGAGGAGTGGATCAACAAAGCCTCAATTCATTGAAAATCAGCATTAGAGTTTGGGGAATCATGTAGCCAGCTAGACACTAATGAAAGCTAGACACTAATTCCAATTTTATTTTATTTTACAGTCATGTGAGCTGTGAGCTTTGTATTGTGTGCATGTGTGGTCCTGGCTGAAAGGACAGTGGGTGAAATTAACATCTCCCACAGTCATTGTGCAATTCTTTTTTAAAAAAAATATTTTTATTGTTTTCCACTAGTCCATATCATAATTACATTTTCAGCATTTTCAACAGCATTTGCATCAGCATTCAGTATTATCCTATATTTCCATCATCTATTCGTATATAACACTAATAGTTATTGTCTTTATTTATATTTACTATTATTATCTATCTTTATCTATATTATCTATCTGCCTATCTATGTCTCACTCTCTTGGAAATATTCCTATATAGTCATCTTTTTCAATTCTTATCCCTCTTTTCTAGCCACATGTACCATCTATGCCAAACTGAGTAATAGTCAGATTCTTCTTTTGCCTTTATTTTTAGTGTGAGCATATCCGTTTCTGCACATTCTGCTATTTTTTGTAAAATTAATTCTTCCATTGGGACCTTATGCTCTTTCCAAATTTGCACATAAGCTATTCTAGCCACTGTCAATATGTGTAACATTATATATTTTATCTTTTTCAGATATTGTTTTTTGATTATCTCTAGTAGGTAGAGTTCCGGTTTGAATTCAATTTGATGTTCAGTAATTTCTTGTATCGAATCTTTAATTTTGATCCAATAAGTCCTGGCCTTGGGGCATAGCCACGACATGTAGTAAAAGGAACCGTCAACTCATTGACACTTCCAACATTTTGGGCTGGTATTTGGGTATATCTTAGCTAGTCTTGCCGGGGCCAAATGCCATCTGTAAACATTTTATATAAATTTTCCTTATATGTTGAGGCCGTTGTTAATTTATAATTTATGTTCCATAGCTTTTCTCATTCTTCTAAATTTATATTATAATATAATATAATATTATTTATATTATTATTCCCAGCTATCATTGTGTTCTTGATTGTTTCCTTTTCCATCTTAAAATCCAACAAATATGTATACGCTTTGGATATACATTTTTGTTCAGGTCCAAGTAGAATTTTGTCCAATTGATTTTGCCTCATATCACATTCAAATTCTTCTGAGTCTGTTTTATATCTATTTTTGAATTTGAAGATATGGCCACCAATCAATTGTAATTCCTTGTTCTTTAAGTTGTTGATTTGATTTTAATTTTCCTTGGGCATTTAGTAAATCATTATAATTTATCATTTTCCTTAAATCCAATCTATTTGAGTGTATCATGGCCTCCATGGCTGACAACCAACGTGGTATTTTCGTATAGTGTTTGTTCTTAATTTTCCTCCATGTTTGTAATAATGAATCTCTTATTAAATGCCTATTAAAATAGACATGTGTTTTATCTTTTTTCTCCCACAAATATGTGTGCCAGCCTTCATGGAGGTCATGACCCTCTATTGTTAATATTCTTTTATCTGTTAATTTGACCCAGTCCTTGACCCAATTTAATATCACTGTTTGCTACCATTTTGGTAGCCCAAAACTATCTCTGCTTTTACTATCCTGCATCAATTTTAGTTTAATGCATGGTTTCTTACCCAGCCAGATGACTTTGTGCATTTCTTTGTGTACCTTTTACATTTTCTTTTTGTGCCTTTTACATTTTCTTTAACTTTGAGGTTTAAAATAAAGACTTGAAATCTTCAGGAATCGGTGTTGCTCATAATAGAAATATCATTCAGTGTTATTCTGTATTCCAACCTATTTATGAAAGTGGGTTTTTCTCCTAGCTACACCATCGCACACCACACCAGACCATACCACACCTGGAGAGAAAAGATGGTTCTTACTTTTCTTATAACTCTAGCAAAAATTAGCTTGTGAGAGTGTATATACAGTATAACATGCCCACTGAATCCAGAGGTATCCCTATGACCCCAATCTAATCATGCTGAGTGCCAGAATCCTTGTTTTCATACCAGAACTCATTGACTCTGTTTGATGCATACAAATGAAACATTTGTTAAGTGAATTTTGTCCCATTTTACAACTTTTCTTGCCACCGTTGTTAAGTGAATCATTGCTTTTTTAAGTTAGTAACACAGTTGTTAAGTGAATCTGGCTTCCCCATTGACTTTGCTTGTCAGAAGGTTGCAAAAGCTGAACACATGATCTTGGGACATTGCAATCGTCATAAATATGAACCAGTTGCTAAGCATCTGAATTTTGATCTGTGACTATGGGATGCTACAACAGTCATAAATGTGAAAAAAGGGTGTAAGTCACTTTTTTCAGTGCCATTGTAACTTTGAATGGTTACTAAGTGAACTGTTGTATGTTGAGGACTACATGTATTTCTATACAGTAACTGTTCAGGATTCTGAAAATGTTGACTAATCTGTCTTCAGTCAAATGTAGCCAGCTTCATCCTCTGTTAAATCAAGACTTATAATTAAAACATCTTCAAGTCTGTTCTTAAGCCTCACTGTATTGGAACTTAAGTGCTAACAGGCAAAGTAAATAAAACATCATTTGCCTGATGATCTTAATTAACACGTACATTTCCCACTAGGAGATCCCACTGAAGCTGTAGTTAAATAAATGAAATCCCCTGTTGGCATCTGGAAATTTCCCTCAGGAGTACAGCAGGAGAGATTAAATTCCACGTTATAGACCTAATTCACATGTTGTACTATAAACAACTGTTCTTAACTAGAGTTGAATAAACTATAATTGGATTGGTTCACATGTTGCGGTGATGTATAATGTGTGATTTACCCAGGAGGCATTATCCAATACAACCATATGCTGAACATGTTCAAAATAGCCCAAAGTCTGGCTCAGTATTATCTTGAGGGCAATCCATTGGAAACACACACACTTTTGGAGTTGCAATCACACACACACACACACACACACACACACAGAATCATTTTGCTTTACAGATTTATTTTAATCAATAGCTATCAGACAGATCTCTTGGAAATGAATGACACTTTGCTTTGTTCCAATGAAATAATGCTGTTGGAAGCTAAAACCTACCCCTCTCCTAGGAAAATGAAATACTTTAGGATATATTAAAAAGGCAGAATATTTCCCTTAAAAGAGAAATAGAAATTCTAGAAGTAGAAACTCACCTCCCCTTGCTAAGGCCTGGGGCAATCTATTCTACCTAACAAAGATCTACCTCCTTCAGGCAGAGCCATTCAATTGGCCTTCATTGCAACTACCCACCAAGTTTCAACCAAACTTAGCACACAGACAACGTACAAAGCTAGCTATGACCTCTGACAGCAACCAATCAGGATACTCTTCCTGTGCCCCAGAAAGTTCAAAGCCAAAGGGGGTATAAAACCCAGGGACTCTCAGCCTCTCTTCCCTTTTTTCTTCACCCAAGGCATGTGATCCTGTCCACCATTAAACCATCTTGCCAAACAGCCTCCATGTTTCCAGTGTCTTTTTCCCCACTTGGAACTGAACCCAGAAGGATATTTCTTCCAACAATGCCTGTTGTGTCTTCAGAAATGATGCCAGGAGTCGGTGACTTTGTATCAAGCTCTTTTATTGATGTGGGAACCGAACTGGCGCTATAGAGAAACTTCGCGGCTTTTATTTCTTTAGCCGTGGCGGCCACGGCCAATGGCACCACTTTGAATCTCCCGCGATTCGAATAGACCAATCGCGGGAGATTCCTAGCGAGCCAATCGGCGCGGCTCGCCTAGCCAATCAGAGTGCCCCGCGCTTTGATTGGCCAATCAAAGCGTGGGGATCTCAAGAATGCTAATGAGGGGACAGAACAATGCCCACCCCCTTGCATACTGGTTGGAAGAATGAAAAGGCACTATTTTCGACTGCAACAAGTACAGAGACTGAGTCCAAATATTGAGCAATAGTAGGACAGAAAATACCCTTCCCCATGAAGTCACTTGTTTCTGAATTATTATTGCATCTTGTATTATCATGAGGATTAACCATATAATAAATCACTGCACTCTGCTCAGCACTAATACTCTATTTATTAGGCAGTTCAGTCGAGACTTTCTTTGCTCATCACATAATAGATGTAAGCCTTGCTGGAGAATGAAACACCCACAAGTCATTTCCCCTGGCGTCTGAGATAATGGCAATTCTAAAACTACATGATTTACACTACTTGAAATTAGACTGCAATTTGCCAGGCATTAAGTGAGTTCAGGGCCTCAATATCAAGACTTAATAGGGATCCTTTCCATTAAAAACAGTTGGATTCTGTGAGCATGAGCAATGCATTTCCTCTCCTGGGCTGTTTTCTAAAGGGGACATTTGCATAATTAGCTCCAAGAATGCCTGCAACTGTTTTCAGTATTGGTAAGCAAAAATTATGGGAAAGGAATTAGTTTCCACATTGATGATTAGACCCACAATATGGCAATGGAATTGGGATTCCAAGTTACACAGGGTGAGATTTTGGAGCTGTGGTTGACCTAGTGAAGCCTTGCAAAACCTCACATTTTTAAATTAACAGTAGGTAGAAATACTTAAGTTCTTCCAAGAATGAATAATTCAAATAAACAAGTAAGATTTGAGTCTGAAGAATGACTTAAATAAGGACCTATCTAATGAAATACAATTCCATTTATTCTTTCTTCCACAAAAATGGTATAAAGCAGCCAGAAAACAGTTCTGGAGTTTTCTGATCCCAAGATGATCAATTATTTGGTGGTTGGGCCAAGTTATTTAAAAAATAATAATAATAATAATCTTTTTTTTTTTTTTTTTTGCCATGGTGAAGCTCTGCAGATTCTGCAGGTGGTGTTTTGCCCCACTCCAATTCTTGCTGCATATCTCTTCCTACCTTCTGAGGTTTCAGCTGCCCTAGAAGGTCCTTTAAGTGGAATGGGGGCATGAAATTAAGAATATGTATGTGTTTCCCTCCCTTTCAGGACAGGGTTATGTTCCTGCCCACACTGAAAGGTGTACTATCCTCAGTTTGGAAAAAGCTATTTCCACTGTTCTAGGCTACTGCATTGATTTCTCTAGATCTGTATTTCTCAACTTTGGCAACTTTAAGACATGGATGGCTGAGGAATTCTGGGAGTTGAAGTCCACATGCCTTAAAGTTGCCAAGGTTGAGAATCACTGATCTAGACCAGGCCTCTCAAACTGCCAGTTCATGGGCGGGATGCATCGCACACAAACCATGCCCACCCCAGCTCTGCAAAGGCAAAAAACATTGATACAATATGCCACGTGATGCAATTGAGTTTGACACCTATCATCTAGACTGATAGATTCTAGGCTTTCGGTATGGAGCCCAAAACTGATGATGTTCAGAATGTATAGAGACTGAATAAGCTGCTAACCTATAAAGCGAAGTACACATTCTACAGTTCATTTGCTTAACATCAAACCCGAAGTAGATGAACAATTACTTTAAAAAAACATGCACATAGCTTTTTGGATAGCTGATTTCCCCCCCAATAATTAATACTTTTTTATACACAGGAAAGGAGAGACATGCTGCCATAAATAATTAGAACTATAGGATGTCTATCAGATTTATCACACCCTTTGGGATTCTGTCTAATTAGTTATTGCGAACTATGCAGATTTGAGTTTTAGAGCCCTTTTCAGCTGCAAAGAAGACGTCTCTTCCCAATTTGGCATTTGCCAGATGTTCTGGGAGTATAATTCCCATATCTCCCAGCCCAATACTTAGGAAGGAGACTAGGTTAGGGAAAGCTGGTATATGAAATAATCAACAGCAGGACTGGGACAGAAATGTGGCATGATGCTCACTTAGTGAAATAGGGCTAATCATGATTTCTCAGCTTGACCTACATCACAGTGTATTATGAGAATGACGTGGAGATACAGAGGGAGAAAATGATCCACAGCAGCTTATTGGAAAAGAAGGGAATAAAAATGTAAGAAATACAGATACAATGTTCTAAGAGTAAATGTTCTGCTCCTGAAATCAAACACAGGATAACAATGAACGAGATTTGGAAAAGCAGAGATATTGATATCAATATAAAAAAGCAGACTAGTTAGAGAAATAGTTTTCCCTGTAGTGATGTATATGTCTGAGAGTTAGATTCTAGGAATGGCTGATCAAAGAAGAATGGATGCATGCGGTGCTGGCGTAAATTATTGTGTGTACCATGGCAGCCAGAGTAACTGACAGAGAGGTGTCAAATCAGCACATTAAAATCATAAGAATACGTCTGTTGTGGTTCGCCAGCAGCAGGTGTGGATGGCTGAGGTCTCAGAGAGCGAAGACTCAGATGAGAGACCTGTGTGTGATACAGGGATGGGACCAGGACCATCAGGGAGTGCAATGCTGCCTTTGGAGATTGTGGAGGCTGGCAGCAATGATGAAGAGGTCCCCGAAGAGCCTATGCCCAGTGCGCGTGCACGCAAGGCTGCTTGAAGGAAAGAGCATCTGCAGCAGCATGTGCAACTTGGGAGTAAGGCTGCAAGGTAATGGCCCCTCTCTCAAGAGATAAAAGCCAGCTGAGAAACAGGAGTGCTTTGCAGGAAGCAAAGAAGTTTTTACACTCAAGCCTTGTGGAAGTTCGGATGTTGGTGTTTGGAGACTCTTTGTGTTTGAAATCTTTCTTAGTAACTTTATCTAGTGTTCTTGGCAGCCTTGCACCACCTTGGCAAGGCTTGTTTTCATCAGAGATAATTAATTTGAAACAGCCTTTTAACCATGAAGGAACGGAATTCATAAAGAATCATTAAAAGGTTTTTCTGTTTCCTCTGTTTTGTGTTTGTTTCCTTGGAATAAGGTTTGGGTCAGAACAACTTCTGATTTGAGAAGTCAATGGTGCTAGGAATCGCTAGTGGAACAAGAAGAATGGGCAAGCAAAAAACATGCTGGCTTGATAACATCAACTCTGATGTAAAGTTGAACATCCAATCATTGAAAGAAGCTCTGTTTGACAGGGTAACATGGAGGACACTTGCCTATAAAGTCATCAAGAATCAGGCATGACTAAATGGTTAAAACAAGAACAATAGTAAATGCTAGAATTGAAGTGCTAAGATTACTATACTGAAAATCGTGGTGGGATTCTATTTTTTTTTTTTTTTTACTACTGGTTCTGTGGGCATGGCTTGGTGGGTGTGGCAGGAGAAGGTTACTGCAAAATCCCCATTCCCTCCCTACCCCATTAACGCTTTCCAGCTCCGTTCTCCTGTGCAGGGCAACAAAAGAAGACCCCGTTGATCAGCTGGGACTCGGGAGGCAGAGAATAGATGGGGGCAGGGCCAGTCAGAGGTGGTATTTGCCAGTTCTCCAAACTACTCAAAATTTCTGCTACCGGTTCTCCAGAATTGGTCAGGACCTGCTGAATACCACCTCTGGCTTATGCCCAATTCTCCATATATGATGTTGGCATTGATCAACCTTATCACCATGGACCCCCTTTAAATACCTTTTATGGCCATGGACCATGGTAACAGACCCCCAAGATTTAACTCAAGATTTAAATCATAATTTATTTCCCCCAAGCCTTCATGGACTTCTTATGACAACATCATGGCCCTCCAAGGGTACGCAGACATCAGGTTGAGATCCACTAGTCTATATTTCTGACCAAGATCTGACTATCCAAGCAGCAGATTTTAAGGGCTAAGGAAAAAAATAAAATTGATAGCTATTTTTATATGCTGTCATTAGGAAAGAGACACTTGGTAGATTTTCTACTTCACGTTCCAGAACAATTTGTCTGGTTTGGGTATTTTATCTCTCAAAGAAGACTTTTTAATGGTCCTGATCCATCCATGATTTCAAAAGAGGCCTATTTTTATTGACAAAAACATCAGTGTTAAAAGGACCTGTATTGAATTTGACAATTCTGCCCTATATTCAGTTGTATAACAGCTATCATTCTGTTTGATTTGATTTAAAGAACTTTATATATAGATCTTAGTCATTACAGGTTTTCACCACTTGGTGTCCTTCAAGGGTAGTTTTTATTTATACAACAAAGTGTAGTTCTATTTCAGTCTATTCAAGCTTTCTCTTTCTTTCTGTAATCATGACTGCTCAATTATTGCAATTCAAACATTTGCACAAAAATACAGGAAAAAATAGCATGAGATTAGCAATAGTAAATAATCTAATGATGATAACATAGCAACAGGAAATCACTACTCATGATGAGTGACTCCCGCTTGCTATACTATTTACAATTTGAGAATGTTTTCAACGTATAGACTCTTAGATCATAAGTAGGCTGTTTTTGATGGCACAAAATTGAGTCTTGTTTCATGTGTAGGTCCATGTATCAGAAGGGAGATCAATTAATACAAAGTGGTCAAAAACAGATCATCCTATGTCTGGGTTTTTCTACATTTTTATGGATTATGGTGGCTTTGGAAGACTTCTTTCTTGGGGAAAAATAGATAATCTAATTGTAGCGTTTCCTCCACATTTTTCAGAATCAAAAAGTGACCCGTAAGAGGACAAATATTTCACAGAATCTTGCAATTCTGAAGGCGCAATCTCCACTTTTAGCTACTTGATCTATAATTAACCTGAACCCTAACCCGAACTTTAACCCTATCCCTAACCCTAACCCTCAAGCTATTTAGCTCAAGTCAACTAGCCATACTCTTTCTGGGAATCGAACCTGGGCTACTTGCATATTATGTAGATGTAATAACCTCTAAGCCACAGGTTCTCCTTGTTTTGTCAGCTATATCAGGAGAGAGATTAAGTGTTTTTTTTTTAAATCAGGGTGACCTGGTCTATCCAAAGTGATTGACAAATCAAATAAATAAATAAATAATTAACTGTGGGATGGAGCATACTGCTTCCCTTTCACCTTTCAGACACAACCCTGGTATAGCCGACAAAGCGAGGAGACCCCATGCCTTAGAGGTTAATACATCTACCTGATATGCAAATAGCCTGGGTTCGAATTCCAGAAAGGGTATGAATAGCTGACAAGAGATTCAGTCTCTTATCAGCCCAAACTTACAATTTTTGTTGTTGTTTTAAATAACTTAATTAATCCAGCAACATATCCAGAGAAAATTAGATGTGTTTTCAAGATAAGAATGCTATGCCAAAACTTCTCTGTTTTCTTAAGCTTGATTTCACCCTCAATAATGAATCAAAGCCACTGCCCAAATTTATGCATTAAGGATTGGATTTTTTTTTAAAAAATGACATGAGAATGAATAGCAAGCTTGCCTAAAATGGAACAGGAAACAATTAGCATTTAATTAAAATTCATTGCTGTTCTATGTTGGAAGACGTGATATTTTATCCTTGGCAACATGTTGCCAGCATAATTGAAACATTAGATAGGGCTTGTAGCAGAGAGATAAAAATGAAACTATGTCTACTTATCTCTTACAATCCAAAATATCTCCAATTAACCCTTGTTTTCTATGCCCCTTGTTATTAGAGTGACTGTTTTGTTGCACATGCAATAAATTGGGTCATGTAAATAAAATGTATTTAAAGGACAGATGGAGGAATCATTGGAAACATTTTCTTCTGTATTTATCCAGCTACATGGTGAATCTGATGTTTTTACTTCAAATTCCCCTAAATGAACTTCCACGAATATTTGTTCATATTAAAAGACCATGTAAAACAGGGGTTGCCAATCTTTTGGACCTCAGGGACCACCAAACTCATAATTTTAGATCCCAGAGACCACTAACTGGTTCTGTGGGCATGGCCTAATTTGTGGTGTGGCTTTGTTAGTCATGTGGCTGGCTGGGCATGGCTTGTATGTAAATATTATAAATATTTATATAAATATTGAATTTTTTATAAAAAAGAGAAACTTTTACCCCAAATCAGGCAAAGCAGGCAGATTGAGTTGCTCACAGAATCACAGATTCATTCAGAAATCTATCTATCTGCCATTGGCTAGTTCAGTCTGTCACATAACATTTGTTTGCAAGCAAACTCATAAAATTAACTTGCAACACACCATGTATGTAAATATTGATTTTTTTTATTTTAAAAAAGCAACTTTTATCCAAAATCAGACAAAGCAGGCAGATTGAGTTGCTCACAGAATCATTGAATGATCTATCTATCTGCCAACGGCTAGCTCAGTCTCTCAAATTTGCTTGCCGTGAGTCTGCACTGATTATATTAATTTATTACATGACCCTTCTTTTATTAGTTTTATTGTTTTTATATGAGGTTTTATATTCTGTAAGCTGCCTTGAGTTGCCATGTGCCAATAGGAGGCAATATAAATTCCCTAAATTAAAAAAAAAATGTATAGAGGACTTCTTGAAAATTGAACTAAATGTTAGTTCAAAGTCTGAGAACTGAGCTGTCCTCACAGTGCTCAGGTTCAGAGTGGTATTCAGCAGGTCCTGACCAGTTCTGGAGAACCATAGCGGAAATTTTGAGTAGTGCAGAAAACCAGCAAATACCATTTCTGACTGGAGATTTTACAGTATCCTTCCCCTGCCATGCCCACAGAACTGGTAGTAAAAAAATTTGAATCCCACCACTGCTCAGGTTCCTACATATTGCTAAGCCAGGACAGTTTAACCATAATTTGTCAAAACAAACCATACTGTTAGAAGTTTATACATCGTGTATAAGCCATACCATAAAGTAGCCAGCAAAACAAATCATGGTATGGTTTAACATGATATATGTAATGGCTCAGGATCAGCTTTTTGAATAATTCATTTCTTCTTAATGCCTGGCTGATTTTAGAGGACACATATAGAATGGAATGGAATGAAATAAAGAAAAAACAACAACCACTGGGTGAGTATATTTATGGAGGGTTTCATAAATCATTTATATTTTATGGATCCTCAGTTTGATCTGCCTGTTCAACCTGAGAGGTATTTATTTTTTCTTGCTTACAATTTTGTTGCAGTACACCTGAAATCCAGACAAACATCTATATATAGTAGTTTATGCTTTCTGTAGAATGTAGAATGGAAAAGCACCCAAACTAAACATGCAGATAGTCAGATCAATAGATAACCTTTTTTTGTTCTATGTTTATCTCCCATAACCTGGATCAGAAACTGAGAATAGATAAGAAAAGAACATGGCCTGCCTTATTCATTTATAAGGCCCTAAAAGTCATAGATTGGAGGTCTCCAAACTTGGCAACTTTAAGACTTGTGGATTTCAACTCCCAGAATTCCTGAGCCAGGATATCTGGCTGAGGAATTCTGGGAGGTAAAGTTTACAAGTCTTAAAGTTGCCAAATTTGAGGACTCCGTCATAGATCATCATCTAAAACTCACATGTGCACAGAATCATGGCACAAGCATGCCTTAGTACATTTTTTTAATACTAGGTCTCCATGGCAAGGTTTCCATTTCATCTCCCTCCCAGGAATGGAAACAGTGTTGGTCTGCTCCAGATTTGGACCAGTTCTATGAACCCTCATGAACAATGATCAGTTGCCCTGCCCATCTGCCCGTGCACTATCCTGTCTTACATTTCCTTTTTTTGCAGCTCAGTTGATTCGCATGTTAAAATGGATTACTGCACCTCAGCTCTTCTACTTACCGGGGAAGGCTAGAAGGTGAGCTGGAGGTTCAAATGGGTGTTTATTGAATGCTGCGCGTGCGTTCACAGAACCGGTTGTTAATCCGGTTGCAGCCCACCCCTGAATGAAAACCAAATGAAACTACTTTAAGTTGTCTTGAACTGTATTGGGGTTAAGTAGTGTTTTTTTTCCTCTCCTGATCCAACATTGTCCAAATCCAATTTTAAGGAGAGAAAAATGTGTTATACTTTGCTGGCCATTACTCCAGAAGGAAGCTAGAGGACTGACAATGGAAACAAGATTTTTTCTTCTTCTTCCTTTCTATTGTGTCTGATTCTCGCAGATTGCTTGTACAAGTCTCTGCAGTTTTCATAGCAAGGTTTTTCAGAAGTGGCTCATCATTGCCTCCTTCCTTGGACTGAGAGAAAGTGATTAGGTCAAGTTCACCCAGCTGGCTTTTTGCCTAAGGCGGGACTAGGATGCACAGTCTCATCCCAAAGGTGTTTTTTCATGAGGTAACTTTCTTTGTTCTTCCTTTGAAAACATTTTGCTGATTAATTGTTCCAAATGTCAGGAAATTTCTCCTTAGTTCTAGGTTGCTTCTCTCCTTGATTAGTTTCTACCCA
The DNA here is from genome assembly GCA_033807585.1 of Hydrophis major. Lineage (NCBI taxonomy): Eukaryota > Metazoa > Chordata > Lepidosauria > Squamata > Elapidae > Hydrophis > Hydrophis major. The sequence goes on from CM066333.1 coordinate 18,193,668, forward strand.
TTGTTTCTTGTCCTGCACTCAGGTGCTTTGGAGAATAGCTTGACTCCCTCTTCTTTGTGGCAGCCCTGATATATTGGAACACTGCTATCAACCACAGTGCTGGTGGTTCTGTTCACTAACAATGGACCTTTCTTTCCAATCAGCCTCCAGCCTCCATTTTATTTCCAGCATCTTTCTCCCAGCTTGGAACTGAACCAGATGGATTTTCCTTCTAACACATGGAAACTGAAAAAAATTAGGGGGCATGCATGTATGTCTATGGCTCTAACATCTAGCTCATTGGAAGCTGTGATGTGTTTAGGTGAATGACTCAAGAGGACTTGATTCTCGTATGTTGCAGAGACACAAATGATTCTCCCTCCTGCTTTCCATGTGGGAGAAATTACCTCATGATTCATCTCCTGTTGAGTCTGTTAAATGAGTGGTATTATATAAAGGGGTGGGAATAGGGAAGAGGCAAGCCACTTGCAGTAAAGTATGACCCCCTTTGTACAGAGGCATGTCAGTGTACAATGGCAAGCCACTTGCAGTAAAGTATGACCCCCTTTTTCTATTTTAAAGCTTAGGAAAGTCTTAAAATGTGAAGAATATTGTCCACTACAAAATGCTGACTCACCCATCTAATAAGGCATCGCATGGCGCCTTCCATGGAGCTGAAAAATGAAATATAAAGAAATGTGCATATCCACAGACAGAAAAATATTATCCACCTTTGATTTAAACCTTTACTTTTAGCTGCAAATAGCCAGTTTGTGATCTCAACAGGTACAAAAGTCATTTAGGTTCCCCTTCCTTCCCTTTTAACCATTTAGTTTGGGGAAATTGATCAGATACTGCATTTGAAGACTTCTCTAAGGTAAAGCAAAGAGACGTAGTTCCTTATAAACCTGATAAGATATTTCTTAAAGGTTAACCTATTGAGAGATGACAGTACACTCAGGACACCACAGGTGCCCCCTGACACGAGTGACATCATGCTGGCCACACCCACCCTGGCTACGCCTCCAAGTCCCCCAAGGTCAAGCACAACCCTAATATGGCCCTCTATGAAATTGAGTTTGACACCCTTGGTTTAAATCTTTTCCTGTCCATTAAGTATCTCTAGAAAACAATATCAAACTATGATCTACCGTATATACTCGAGTATAAGTCGACCCGAATATAAGCCGAGGCACCTAATTTTACCACAAAAAACTGGGAAAACTTATTGACTCGAGTATAAGCCGAGGGTGGGAAATGCAGCAGCTACTGGTAAATTTCAAAATTAAAAATAGATACCAATAAAAACTTTCACTAGGACAGTTGAGAATAAGTTTGATGTTCACAATTTCCTCTTTGAAAGAGACCAGTAAATAGGGAACAAGAAGATGAAGAAAAAGAAGTGTGTTTTTTCACACTTTTCACATTGCAGTGAACAAAAATGGCATCATAGGAACAGGCTTATTCTCAGTCCAAAGGTTTGTTTCTGATTTCTTCCCTGATTTAAGGGAAATTTGGGAAACGATCTCACTATCATGAAAGGTTTAATTGATTCACTAACCCAAAAGAAGATGACGATGACAGTGGGAGGCAGGAGTCACTCTCTCCCTTGCAAGAAAAAAGCAAGAGCTGTTCTTATGATCTCTCTCTCTCTCTCTCCCCGTAATACAGTCAAGCCCTTTCCAGCATGCGCGATCTGCTGCCGCTGCTTTACACCCTGCAAATGCAAAATCCTGGGGTTTTTGCATTTGCAAGGTACAAAGCGGCGGGGGCGGATCCCGCGTGCTGGAAAGGGCTTGACTGTATTATGGGGAGAGAGAGAGAGATCATAAGAACGGCTCTTGCTTTTTTCTTGCAAGGGAGAGAGTGACTCCTGCCTCCCACTGTCATTGACATCTTTTGGGTTAGTGAATCAATTAATTTGGGAAATGATCTCACTATTATGAAAGTCAGTGTTCTCTGCCAGTGGGGCATTTGGAAGAAAATGCCCCGCGGCATATCCACGGCGTGTAAGGGGAATCAGAAATCCCCGTGTTCAATGCCTAGCACAGCAGAAGAGAAAACGCAGCTGTGAGCAAATACTGGGAAAACCTGATTGATCAGAAGAAAGGAGGCAAAAGAGAGAGGGGTGGTGGTGGACGGAGGTCCCACTGGTATTTGTGAAACACTTGGTTGGCAGCGCTTAAAGTCAACGTCCTCGCTCCCACCTACCCAAAGCCACGAAGTCCCCCAATTGCGCAGCCCAGAATCGCCCTCCCCTCGGGGCAGCAACGACGCCCGGTATTTCCCAAGATGAAGCTCTGCCGTGCAATGAAAGCACCCTGGCTCTAGACTCGCGGGTTCAGAAAACAACGTGAGGCGAGGTTGCTTCGGCTCCGCTCAGCTTCGTTTCCTAGCTGCTTTCAATCCGCTCAGGAGGAGGGGGAGGAGGTGGTGGCGGCAGCTTGCATTGTTTTCTGAGCTCTAGGCTCGCGGGTTCAGAAAACAACACGAGGCGAGGTTGCTTCGGCTCCGCTCAGCTTCGTTTCCTCAGCTCCAGCTGCTTTCAGTCCACTCGGGAGGGGGGGGAGGTGGTGGTGGCCTCCTCCCGAGCGGACTGAAAGCAGCTAGGAAACGAAGCTGAGCGGAGCCGAAGCGACCTCGCCTCGCGTTGTTTTCTGAACCCGCGAGCCTAGAGCTCAGAAAACAACGCAAGCTGCTGCCACCACCTCCTCCCCCTCCTCCCGAGCGGACTGAAAGCAGCTGGAGCTGAGGAAACAAAGCTGAGTGGAGCCAAAGCAACCTCGGCTTGTGTTGTTTTCTGAGCCTAGAGCCAGGGCGCTTTCATTGCACGGTGGAGCTTCTTGAGGGGAGGGCAATTCTGGGCTGCGCGATTGGGGGACTTCGTCGCTTTGGGTGGGTGGGTGGATGGGAGCGAGGATGGACGGAGTCCATGAAGTGGGGCTTGCCTGCAGGAAAGCGGCTGCCCAGCTCCGGAGCTCCACACCATTTTTTTTTTCAGAGGGGAATCTGACTCGAGTATAAGCCGAGGGCGGTTTTTTCAGCACAAAGAATGGGCTGAAAAACTCGGCTTATACTCGAGTATATACGGTATATCATAATATAGCCACACCAGCTCCTTGGAAAGTTGGCAGCCTTCACTAGAAACATTTGTCCCCTGTCTGGTGGGAACTAAGTTATTATGATCTAATTACTAAAAAAAAAAAACCCTCAAGGCAGAGGTCTAGTGAAATGAACTATTGACCATTTCTTTGTCCAGATTAATGCTAGAGAAAATGCCTGGGATGAAAGGCAAATGCCATTTTGTTAGTTTCTGGATTAATTTGGTCTCTCATCAGTGAATCTAATCACTGTTGACCTTAAAAGCCAGAATTTGCACTTATGCCCTATTTTTAGCAAAGATCAGTCAATTCATTCAATAAAACAGCAGTAAACATTCTAAAAGGACAATTGTCTATGTAAGATGCTACATCTCCCACCCAAAACAGTCAAAACTATAGAGGCAACATTGTATGTATGTGCATAACTAGAATAGGAACTACAGCATGAGAAGAAGTGACTTACCTTTGTTACTATGTCTCTGTTAGTAAAGTCTGTATAACCACAACTAATGGATGAGTTGGATTGCAAAAATTATAGCCTGGAGTCTCGGATGCAGTCATGCAAGTCAGAGTTCAAAGGTTCCATTAAATTGTGTGGAATTGCTAGCCAAGTCTAAAAGCATTTATACTATATTTAAAAAACAACAACACAGGTCTTCTTTGTAAGTTTCTTCCAAGGAACTGAATTGTTGGCATTTGGAATATTAGAAGATCCCAGAAACATTGGCTTTAAAAGACCTCAGATCCTATAAACTAATGCTGGAAACAATGAGTTGGATTATGTATTCTTTATGTTAATCATATTATGGTTTGCTGTTGGTTTCTATTAATACAGCTTAATAATGGTTTAGTCCCAGCCAGTTTAGATGTTCACTCTTACAGTAAAATATTCCAGTTTAGTGTTGCATATGGACTAAATGATATTTGAGATTAGGATGGGTGGACAAATCCAACTTTTTTTTTCATTCCAGTTTTTGGAACATTAAAGGTATTTATATAGATCAACACTGCTTATATTAAAATAGTAATTAATATATTTGTGTTTTTCCTTATGATATTTTCCCTAACTTTCCAATCAGTGGTGGAATTCAAAATTTGTTACTACCAGTTCTGTGGGCATGGCTTGGTGGGTGTAGCAGAGAAAGGATACTGCAAAAATCCCCATTCCCTCCCCACTCCTGGGGGAAGGTTACTGCAAAATCCTCATTCCCTCCTCACCCCATTAACCTGCTTTCCAGATCCGTTCTCCTGTGCAGGGCAACAAAAGAAGACCCAGCCGATCAGCTGGGACTCAGGAGGCAGAGAATAGATGGGGGCAGGGCCAGTCAGAGGTGGGATTTGCCAGGCCTCCAAACTGCTCAAAATCTCTGCCACCGGTTCTCCAGAACTGGTCAGAACCTGCTGAGTATCACCTCTGATTCCAACTGATGTTCTGTTTCTGCTATAAAAATTATTCCAAATAAGTTATCATTTGGAGCACTTCAGTATTTTCACAGTAAATAGAATTAAACCTTTGTTGTTTTGTACAGTATTTATTTGGTGTAGAAAGAAGGCTCTTCAGAATTCATAACTAGAACATTTAAATAATAAATGTCAAGCAGGCAATAGTGTTGTAAAATAATAAATAAAGATAGCTTTTTAAAATTACATCAATGTAAAACATATGTAATACATTAAATACATATATTTGTTCAATACAATGGTAAGAGGTGTGGTGGCATACTGGTGAGAATGCAGAATTGCAGGCTAACTTCTGCCCATTGCCAAGAGATCGATCCTGACAGGCTCAAGGTTCACTCAGCCTTCCATCCTTCCAAGGTCCATAAAAATGAGGACTCAGATTGTTTGGGGCAATATGCTGACTCAGTGAACCACTTAGAAAGGGCTCAAAATCACTATGAAGCGGTATATAAGTCTAAATGCTATTGCTATTGGACAGCAAACAAGACAGCAATCACCATGTTATCAAAGATTCTCCCCTTTAATGTGCAATGAATATGAAAGTTATCTTGACGTTGTTGTTGTTTTTTTTTTAAAATCCTTTCCTAATGCCTCCAAGTCTACAGCAAAAGGGACAAAGTATTTGTAAGAGATCCCTCAAAATCAAAAGCTTCTTCTTTATATATCTCCACACGACGGTGGGGCTTGCCTGGTGACATCACTGCACATGCTCAGACACTGAAAGCACATCTCATTCCTTGCATGCTTGTTAAAAACATCCTGGCAGATTTTTTTTTTTCTGCAGTTAATTACAGTCACAAACAAAGAGTAGATCTACCAGTTTGTTTCCTCTTCTGGCCTGTTTTTTTGTGGCAAAAAAATTATGATGGCATTATTTTAATTTTTTTTTTTTTTGCCACATGGTGCTTGGATTTTTCTTTTTAAAATCTTCTGGGAATCAAATTATTTCAATTGAGTTGATTCACTTTAATGCAGGGTGCCCTGGTTTTCTATGTAGGCTGCAGTATTTTTGCAGGGTTAACACATATTTTTATGAGGACAAGAGACAAAAATAGTAAAAATGCTAGAGAGGAAATTTTAAAAGCCTACTGTGCATCATGAAGTGGAATCTAAACCCAAGGAGAATTGCCTTTATGCTTCCTCCTTTTCTTCAAATATAAACATTATCGCAGCGAGCAAACTTCAGATTTGTAACATAACACAATACGAATACGAATACCTTTATTGTCACTATCCACGTGTACAACTTGCATCATACGCATACACAGTGAGATTAAGCGACTCGTCGTTCAGTACAACCATACATGTTAAAAAGAGAATGTGCATAAGAATATCTAAAAATATCTAAAACAACAAAGAAGAATAAAATGAGTAAAATTACCAGCTTATTGCACTTAATTTGTGCCTATTCACAGTAGGAGTTATTGCACTTGTCAGCCAGCACAGTAATAGTCATGATATATTGCACAAAAATTTCCCAATTGTCCCAAAGTATTATTTACAATATGTTTGACAGGACTTAAAGTCAGTGCATATGTAAGTTCAGGGTAGTTATAGCTTTGGGAAAAAAACTGTTTTGAAGACGATTTGTCCTTGACCTGATGCACCTATAGCGCCTCCCCGAGGGCAACAGGTCAAACAGTCCGTTACCAGGATGGAAACTGTCTTTTATGATGTTCACAGCTCTACTAAGACAGCGTGAGGAATAGATGTCTGACAGGGAGGAAAGAGGGCAGCCAATGATCTTCTGAGCTGTTTTGACTATCCTCTGTAGTCTCTCCCTGTCTGCCATAGTACAATGACCATACCACACTGTAATGCAGTATGTCAACAGGCTTTCAATGGACGCACGATAGAAGGTAATCAGCAGGCTGGAGGCCAGATTGTGCTTCCTGAGCACTCGCAGGAAGTGGAGTCTCTGCTGAGCCTTCTTAATAACTGCCGTGGTGTTTTCCGTCCAGGAGATCTTATCAACAATAGTAACACCCAAAAACCGGAAAGTATGGACCCTCTCCACCTGCTCTCCATTAATGTAAAGGGGAGCCAGGTCAGTGTTGTGCCTCCTAAAGTCCACAATGAGTTCCTTAGTTTTCTTGGTGTTCAGAGCTAAATTATTGTCCGAACACCAAGCAGCCAACATCAGGACCTCCTTCCTATAAGCTGCCTCATCTCCCCTCGAAATGAGTCCAACCACCGTGGTGTCATCAGCAAACTTCACAATGAGATTGCTATCATGGTGTGGACTACAGTCGTGGGTATAGAGGCAGTACAGGAGTGGGCTCAGCACACAGCCCTGTGGGGAGCCAGTGCTCAGCGTACGTGTGGAAGAAAGGTGGGGACCAAGCCTCACAATCTGGGGCCGATCACTCAGGAAGTTCTTTATCCAGGCACAAGTAAGGGGGGGCAAACCCAATGTATCCAGTTTTTTGATTAAAATTCCTGGGATGATTGTATTAAAGGCAGAGCTGTAGTCCACGAAAAGCATCCGGACATAGCTCTGCCGTTGCTCCAGATGGTTCAGCGTAGCGTGCAGAGCTATGGCTATGGCATCCTCCGTAGACCGATTAGTGCGGTAAGCGAACTGATAAGGATCAAAATCCAAGGGGAGATGATTCATAATGTGCCGGAGCACCAGCCTCTCAAAACATTTCATGATTACAGGAGTAAGCGCCACTGGGCGGTAATCATTGAGGCTGGAGATGGGAGATTTCTTCGGCACAGGGATGATTATGGCAGATTTCAGACAGGATGGTATAACTGCCTGGGCCAGGGAGAGGTTGAAAATATCTCTGAAGATGGAGGCAAGCTGGGGGGCACATGCCCTAAGCACCTTGCCAGGGACTCCATCTGGGCCAGCTGCCTTTCTGGGGTTCGCTGCTCGGAACACCCGTCTGACGTCATCCTCCGTCACAGAAAAAATACTGGGTGGGGTAGCAGAACTGAATGTAATTGGAGGAGGGAGTAGGGCTGGTGCAGCTGTACGCTGTTGTGAAACTTCAAAGCGAGCAAAGAAGTTATTCAGCTCCTCTGCTAGCGCTGCACTCAGATGTTCTGTTGTTCCGTGACAACCCCTATAATTAGTGATGTCATGTATGCCCTTCCACACCTCCCGTGTGTTATGGCTAGACAAGTGGGACTCAATACTCCTCCTGTGATCCATCTTGGCTTTCTTAATCCCCCTCCTCAGGTCAGCTCGGGCGACTGTATACAAAGCTCTATCGCCTGACCTGAAGGCTACGTCACGGGCTTTAAGAAGTCCACGGACTTGAGTAGTCATCCAGGGTTTCTGATTTGGGAAGACCCGGATGTTTCTGTCTACAGTCACATTTCCGATGCAGAACTTGATATAGTCCAGCACCGTACTTGTATGCATTTCCAACTCTTGATGTTGGAACATCTTCCAGTCTGTCTGTTCAAAGCAGTCTTGAAGTCTACTAAGTGCATCCTCAGGCCAAATCGTTACAGTCTTCGTAATGGGCCTGCTACTGCGTCTGAGGGGGGTATAAGCTGGGGATAACAGGAGGGAGAGATGATCTGAATACCCAAGGTGGGGAAGGGGTATGGCTCTGTATGCATGTTTAATGTTGGTATAAACATGATCCAGAGTATTTTCTCCCCTCGTGGCACACTTAACATACTGGTAAAACTTCGGGAGTACAGTTTTCAAATTGGCCTTATTAAAGTCTCCTGCAATAATATGAACACCATCAGGGTAAGCCTGCTGCTGTTCGTTTATGGTATTCAGCAGGAGAGAGAGTGCCTTATCTGTGTTTGCGTCGGGCGGGATATACACCGCCGTAACGATCACAACAGTTAGCTCTCTCGGTAGAAAAAAAGGCCGACATCTTACAGACATGTACTCAAGATCCGGGGAACAATGATTATCTATAACTGTCCCATTATTACACCAGTTCTCATGTACGTAGATGCAGAGCCCCCCTCCTCTGCTCTTACCACAGTCCTTCGTTCTGTCCCAGCGTAAAAAAGTACGGCCTGCCAGCTGCATGCTAGCGTCAGGTATCCCAGAATGTAGCCATGTTTCAGTAATTACCATGACGCAGCAGTCTCGAACATAGCGGTTACCGGCGAGCTGTAGCTGTAAATAATCCGTTTTTATGTGCCAGGGATCTGGCGTTGGCGAGATACAGACTCGGAAGAGGTGGCTTGAATGGATGTTTCCTCAGCCTAAGCATAACGCCAGACCTACAGCCTCGCTTCTGCTTCCTCTCCCTCCTCCGTCTTCGCCGCCTCTTCCCAAGAGATTCCTTTAAGATGACGACACAAGCAGGATTCCTGCTTAGAATGTCTCATTTGAAACAGGAACATTATTATTGGGACAGTATGTGAATGTTTTCGTTCTCAATGCAGGGCCATCTTAACAACATTATGGGTCCCAGGCAAAGCAGTGAACTGGGGCCCCTATGACAACTACTCACAGGAATAAAAATGTAAATGGTCGATAAAATTAAACATATATTTATTTTATTGGCACTTCCAACAAAATTGGTGTTATTTAATAAAATAACACCGATTCATTGAAAAATGCAGTAAAATGTTGCTGTATTTATGTGATACAAGGTGCATTGGAGGGTTAACATAAACAGATTAATATGGGCCCCTATGTTCATGGCATAAGGCCATGTCCCAATATATCTAGAAGGTATTTGTATAAGAAGAATTGTCAAGTTATGCTGGGCTTCAGAAATCTTAGGCATTTGAAGGGTGCTAATTAACTCCCACTTGGTTGTGTCTTATTTTACTTTCAGGATTTTTGTTCTGTAACTCCCAGAATCCTTTTTACTTCCTTTAAAAAATAGTACTAACATTTGCTGTCTAATTTACTACTTCACTAGCTTTTCCTAACTTTGGGGTGCTCCTGATACATAGTCTACAGCACCTAAAATTATCTCAATGATCAGATGGTTTGAACATCCAGGAAAGGCAAGAAAGCACCAAGTAATCTAAACCTTGGATTAAATGGATTTAGCAGAAGTAGAGTTTAGACAGCATGAGTATTATTTGAGAGCAATGAGCACTTTATTTTGAAATAATATATAAATTAAGAATATGTATAAATATGATTGCTCGTCCCTTAAAAGATAGTATAATGAGCTATCAGTTCTGTTCTGCACCCTATTATACAATGTCAACTCAGGTATACAGTAGATGTCAGACCTATTTCTTACTGTCTGTAATTGATAGCAACAGCACTTAGACCAAGGGTCTTCAAACTTGGCTAGTTTAAGACTTGTGGACTTCAGGTCCCAGAATTCCTGAGCTAACATGACTGGAGGAGGAATTCTGGAAGTTGAAGTCCACAAGTCTTAAAGCTGTCAAGTTTGAAGACCCCTTGTTTAGACTTATATATCACTTCATAATGCTTTACAGCCCTCTCTAGGCAGTTTACAGAGTCATCTTTTTGCCCCCAACAATCTGGGTCCTCATATTACTGACCTCGGAAGGATGGAAGGCTGAATCAACCTTGAGCCAGTCAGGATTGAACTGCTAAACTGTAGGCAGTTGGCAGTCAGCAGAAGTAGCCTGCAGTACTGCATTGAGCCAGTGAGAATTGAACTGCTGGCAGTTGGCAGAGTTACCCTGCAATACTGCATTCTAACCACTATGCCACCACGGCTCTTGATGACGATGTTATCCATTCAGTTGTGTCTGACTCGTGGCGATTCTATGGGCCAGGCCTCTCCACGTGTTCTGATCTTATTCTACTTCTTTGAGTTGTTCTACACTCTGGCTGGAGTCAGCTTTGATGGTGTCCAGTCACCATGTTCTCTGGCAGCCTGGCTTCCTTTCACCGCTAACTCTTCCAAACATAATTGTTTTCTCTAACAATTTCCCTGCATGACCTGGCCAAAATAAGTGAGACACAGTTTTATGATTTTGCCTTCCAGTGACATGTCTGGTGTTATATTCTCCACTACTTGCTTGTTAGTCACTTTTGCTGTCCAGGGAATACGCAGGAACCTTCCCCAGCACCACAGCTCAAATAAGTCCATCTTCTTCCTGTCTTGCTTTTAGGGTTAGGCTTTCATAATCATGGATAGCTACAGGAAATACAATAGAGTGGACTAACCTACATTTAGTTGCCAGGCTGATGCTTTTGCTGTTCCATATTTAACTTATGTTCATTATTGCTCTGTGACCCAGTACAATCTAATGTTTTATTTCTGACCTGCATTAGTAGCAACTAATGTTCTCTAACTTTGTTCACAGAACATACTTAGCGATAGTTAACTTAATTATGGTTTACTCAGCCCAATTTTCTTTCTCTGTATGACCCAAACAAATCGTAAACAAACCACATGGCTGATTTCATGCAACATGTTAAACTAAAATGTGAGCTAGTTAGTACATAACACAGTAAAAGAGAACCTCTGACGTGCATGTCAAGAGTGACCACAATGTTTTGGGTGACATACCAACTTTCACCAACATCTGAAAACAACTGCAGCTCGTCCTTGATTTATGACCACAGTTGAACTCAACATTTCTGTTGCTGACGGAGATGTTTGTTCAGTGAGTTTTGCCCCATTTTATGACTTTTCTTGCCATAGTTGTTAAGTAAATTACTGCAGTTGTTAAGTTAGTACAATGGTTGTTAAGTAAATATGACTTTCCCATTACTTCACTTGACAGAAAGTCCCCAAAGTGGATCACATGACCCCAGGACACTGCAACCATCATAAATATGAGTCAGTTGCCAAGTGTCTGAATTTTGATCACATGACCATGGAAATGTTGCAATGATTGTAAGTGTGAAAAATGGTCATAAGTCATTTTTTTCAGTGCCATTGTAATGCAGGAAGAAATATTCATCTGGTTCAGTTCCAAGCCAGGAGGAAGGCACTAAATAAAATAGAAATAAAATTGGAATAAAATAAAATTGGAAATAAATAAAATTAGAAATAAAATAGAGGGTGGAGGCTGATTGGAAAGAGGGTCCATTTATTGATTAGCAGAACCACCAAGGACACGTGATTCTGGGCTAACAAAATAGCGTTGAGATTGAGGGGTTTCTATACCTTCTTTGGGCTTTGTATTTGAGCTTCCTGTTCCTGTGCAAGAACATGTCCTTTAATATTCTATTGGTTGTTATCAGATTCCTATGGGGTCATGTAGGAGTCATGTAGAGGTGACTCTATAGGCAAAAGAGGAAATGCAAATCCTAGGTGCTTGTCTGAGCTAGGTTTGCTTGAAGTTTGGACTGCTCTGCGCTGCTTCGAATCCTACCATTCTGCCTTTATTTCAGAATATCCTGTCTTGAATAGATTACCAAATCTGCATTTCTAAAAGATGGCCTCCTTGTTTCTGCCTAGGGGCTGGTTTCTGAATAGGCTGGCCCAATCTTTCTTAATGGGCACAAACTATCAGCTGAGGCTATTAAGAAAGACTGAGTCTGCTTCCTGCCTCTAAAAAAACCATGTTTCTCCATTTCTCATTTAGGAAAATATAATATTCTGCCTTTTTAAATATTCCTCAAAATATTTCATTCTTCTAGGAGGATGGGTGCTGACTTTCTGCAGTAATTTTGAAGCATCGCTAAATGACCTGTCGAGGACTACCTGTTTTCTCAGAATGACAACCTAGTCTTGCACAATTTTCAGAGGCTATGAACATGGGTTGTGCTCTCATGCAAGTCCTCCGGAACCTCCAAAAATCATACAACAATGGAGTATGCTTTCACCTGGTTTTCAGAGATTTTAGGGCCCTCAGAAAAGCATTTCCCGAAACTGCTTCAAGAATAAAGGCTTCCTGCAACCTGAGAGACCTCAAGGTGTCTGTATTTTGTTTTTGTTTTTTTAAAAATAGATGAATGTTCAAAGAATTGTTTCTCTTTTGTTTGGGTGGGTGTAGGCATGTACGACACATTAGCAGAGTGATTTTTTGAAATTTTGACCCAAAGAGCCTAAAGCGCTCGCCATCACTGCCATGATATAGAGCAAAGGTGTCAAACTCAAGGCCTGGGGGCCAGATCCAGCCTGCAGAGTGCTTAGATCTGGACCATGGGGCTATCCTGCAAACAGCAAAAGACCGGCCCATGGTGCCTCTGCCAGTGAAAAATGGAGCTTGGAAGGGCCATGGGCAGCCTTTCTGAGCTCCATTTTTGCTAGCAAAGGGTTGCAGGAGGCCATCGTAGCTGGAAATGGATTTTCTTTGGCAGAACGCTTGGCCCACCACAGGTGCCCCCAACACGAGTGATGTCAAGCTGGTCACACCCATCCTGGCCACACTCAACCTGCTCTCCTGAGGTCAAACACAATCCTGATGCAGCCCTCAATGAAATCAAGTTTGACACCCCTGATATATAATGAACTAGTCTCTAGTTTGTTATCTGCTTTGTGCCTCTGCTTAAGAGGCCAAGGTTGCAGGCTAAGCTCTTCCGCCTTAGCCCACAAATTTTGATAAGCTCATAAAAGATCAGGGTTTTCCCTCCCCACTTCTAAAGCCATCTCCTCAGGCCTAAACATACTATCTACCTGCATTACAAGAGAAATCAATAAAATATATATTCAGTGGCTGCTTAAGGACCAGAGTTTTATTAGGATATACCACCAGTGATTCAGAGCGCTCCTTCAGTAGGAAATTCATTCCTGGCATGACAAATAAACCGTGATTGGTTTGTCATGCTTCATTTTGATCAATTGCTATTCCATCTGTTAAGGCTGTAATTAACATTATGTACTTGACAGCTGCAATTCCTGTCTGACATCCCAGGTGAATTCATTTACTATGTACTGTATATACTCGAGTATAAGCCGAGTTTTTCAGCCCACTTTTTGTGCTGAAAAAACCGCCCTCGGCTTATACTCGAGTCAGATTCCCCTCTGTGTGTGTGTGTGTGTGTGGGGATTTTAACAGAGGGAAGATGTAGGGAGAAGGCAAAAGCGAGGCTGAGAAAACAACGCGAGCCGAGGTTGCTTCGGCTCCATTCAGCTTCGTTTCCTCAGCTCCAACTGCAAGAAAAAAGCAAGGCTCTCTCCCTTGCAAGAAAAAAGCAAGAGCCGTTCTTATGATCTCTCCCTCTCTCTCTCTCTCTCACCATAATACAGTCAAGCCCTTTCCAGCACACGGGATCCGCCCCCGCCGCTTTGCACCTTGCAAATGCAAAAACCCCAGGATTTTGCATTTGCAAGGTGCAAAGTGGTGAAGTGAGTGTGTGTGTGTGTGTGTGTGTGTGTCTGTCTGTCTGTGTGTGTGTGTGTGTGTCTCTCTCTCTCTCTCTTCCTCGCACCAGTGCACCTTTCTTCCACTGCTACGCGTTTGGGCTGCTTTGTGCCCCCCTCCCTCCCCGATTGAAACTGCGGACGGCTGCTCCGGAGGCGAGCGCGGTAGCTCCCATACAACAGGCGGGTAAAGGAGCCACTCGACGCCAAGTCGGCGGCACTTTGCAAGAAGAGCAAGAGAAGGAGGTGAGGAGGTGAGGTGAGGCGCGGCCCGGCTCGGCTCTGCAAAAGGCTGCGCCTGCAATGCCGCCCCGGGCGCTGAGCGAGGCTGACTAGCGGCGCCCGGGCTGTTCGGGAGTGGGAAACGGCTGTGCCCCTGGCCGGCCAGGGGAATGGGGACCCTGCCTGAGCGGGAGGCAGTGGCGGCGGTGGGGTCTTTCCAGTTAGGATCCAGGGGCGGCAGCCGCCCGGGCGTCCTCCTCTCGTCTTTCGGCCGGCCATTTGCAGGGCTCAGCGAGTCGCGGTCTCTGCCGTCACGGCTGCGATCGCCTCCCGTCAGGGCGCTCGTATGGAGAAGGCGACGGTGGCACACAGAGAGAGAGAGAGAGAGCAATTGAGAGCGAGACAGAGGGTTGGCAGGGTTTGTTAGCAAGACAGCACAGAAGCTGTCTGTGGAGTTATCGGGGGAGCCCAGGAGGAAAGCGAAGGGTGGGCTGGGCTCCAGCAAGGCTTTTCCTTCCCTTCAGACTGCAGTGAGAGCTGGGAAGGGAATTGCCAGCAACTCTCGGTCGCCTCGGCCGCGGCGTTCGCTTCGGGTTTCTCCCAGCACATCAAGCAGCCACGAAAGCGTGCACAGGGGGAGGGGGGGTTACTTGAGCAGGCTGGAAGGAGGAGGTGTGCACCGGGTGACTTCCCACACGGGGAGTCATCTTAAGTCACCTCCGCTGTCGCAAGAGCGGTCAGTATTTTCATTCACACTCTTTCTCACTCTCTCTCTCTCTCTCTTTATTTTGCAAAGGCCCCCCTGCACCCCTCTGGCAGCAGCAGGCGGAGAAAGCCCCGCTTCCCCCTGGCCTGTCTCGGGGAGAGGAAGCGAAGGGCCCCGTCTCGGCTCCCGTCCTTCTCAGATACCTCTGGGTTTTTTTCCCCCTTCCAACTGGACGATGGTGATGTCCTTGAGCAAGTCTTAAAATGCCAGTGATGAGGGGCCTCCTGGCTCCCCAAAACAACTTCCTGGATACCATAGCAACCCGCTTTGATGGCACGCATGAGTTGGCTTCCCACTCTTTTTTTTTAACTCTCCTCCTCCTCCTCTTCCTCCTCCTCTCCTCTTCCCTTGTTGTCTGGTCTTCCCTAAGGAAACTCGAGGGCTCACACTTCCAGGTGTTTCTCCCTGTCAATGATCTTTTCTTCCCTTCCCTTCTCTCAGCCCCACCCTCCTTCACCTTTGTCACCACAATCCTGAACAGATGAAGTTTGTACTTCTCAAGAAAGGTTGGATGTTCCTTTTGAGGAGGGAACCTAGTGTGACATCTGTATGTTGACCTACTACTGAGCCATGGCATGTGTGCACATGCAATGGAGGCATGAGAGAGAGCTGTGAAAGAGATGGTGGCTCTCCAAAACAGGATGTACATGCAGCACATACACATGCTTTTTTCTTGCAAGGGAGAGAGTGACTCCTGCCTCCCACTGTCATCATCATCATCTTTTGGGTTAGTGAATCAATTAAACCTTTCATGATAGTGAGATCGTTTCCCAAATTTCCCTTAAATCAGGGAAGAAATCAGAAACAAACCTTTGGACTGAGAATAAGCCTGTTCCTATGATGCCATTTTTGTTCACTGCAGTGTGAAAAGTGTGAAAAAACACACTTCTTTTTCTTCATCTTCTTGTTCCCTATTTACTGGTCTCTTTCAAAGAGGAAATTGTGAACATCAAACTTATTCTCAACTGTCCTAGTGAAAGTTTTAATTAGACAATAATTCCCTCCCGTGGCATTATTATGGATTATTTGAGAAACACTTTGCCATGGAAAAATGTTAAGAATGTGAACATGTTTGATTTTAAATGTAATGCCAGTTAAGATCTAAAGTTTCCTAAGAGGACTTTCATTTGTCAGGCACTTCATCTGTCATGCACTAAAAAATTAGTTTATGGAAAGCAAAACGGTGTGCATGTGTGTGTGAAACTAACCTCATTTACATTTTAAAGCACTCTAGCCTGAATGAATATCCACTTTTGTCCATAAATATAATATACAGATGATGAGGAGGAATCCAGTTTTGAAGGATTTTAACTCTTATGTTTTAGCTTGGTTGCTGATTGAGCTAAGGTTTTTGTACTTTTAAAGTTATTGTTGATACCATATTGGTTTTGTTGGCTCTCTTTTCCACTTACAGAGCTAGTTTACTGTTTTTCTTTGAAATAAATATTCAAAAACATTTAACCTACTGATGCCTCAATTAATGTAATTTTATTGGTATCTATTTTTATTTTTGAAATTTACCAGTAGCTGCTGCATTTCCCACCCTCGACTTATACTCGAGTCAATAAGTTTTCCCAGTTTTTTGTGGTAAAATTGGGTGCCTCGGCTTATGTTCGGGTCGACTTATACTCGAGTATATACGGTAATTATTTTGGGGTTTTGGTGATGAGGTAATATTGATGCCTCTTGAGCTTGCTAGTCATAGAAGAGTTGGCATACATACTGAAAAAAAAAAGCAGTTAAAGGAAAAACTTATATGTTACGAGGTTACTTTTTGTGTTTCCAGTTCAACATATGGACTATACATACCAGAGACTTGATGAGGCAGACATTCAGCAATGAGAGATATGTGTGTTTTAATGTATTCCATGCAGAGTTAAATGTGCATTGTTAACTAGCTTTAGAAACAGCTTGTCTGCTTTATTTTCCATCTTGGCAGATGCTGTTTTCCATCTGACTCCAGACTAAATGTGATAAATAAAATTAGAAAAATCCTGAGCTCTTTTCTCAACTATGAATGTTAATTCAGAAAGATTCTGTCTAACATGAACTGTTGGCTATCCCAATATTAGGATAATGCATAAATCAAATATTCACATGGTGATATTGAATTTATTTTTTAAAATAATTTTTTCCATTTATTATTAAGATATACATACATATATATCTTAAATCACAAGTAAGCCATGATTTTGTTTGCTATGTGAATCCATCTTTGATGGTTTGTATTAACTAACATTAAATAATAATACTGAAGTAAAATTGTTTCCAGCAAGTTTTGAAAACCCCTGATTTGTATGGAGATCCTGTGGAAACTTTGCACTCCAAATATCAGCAATGTTCTGAATTGGTTTCAAAATATAACTTGGTAGGCTTCTATCAGATAAATCTAGCTGAAAATGTGGAGGCATTAAAGAGATTTTTTTTTTTTTTAAAAAAAAGCCCCTATTCATGTTTGAAACATGATTTTTTTCCAAATATGTCATTCTGTGATTTTTAGCCTTTATAATTGAATATAACAAACAAGGCAGAGAAAAGATTTAGACTAAAAAACTGGGCTGACCAAGAGATGACTGAAGTGGGAGGCCAGAAAAAATTAACTCTTTGTCCAATATAGTGGTAATCTGGCATGTTTTCAACTCAGATCTGGTGATTCTAAAGGAAAAACCAGATCTGCTTTTCCTCAGGTAGTCCTCAACTTATGACTACAATTGAGCCCAAAATTTATGTTGCAAAGTGAGACAGTTGTTAAATGAGTATTGGCCCCATTTTACAACCTTTCTAGCCACAATGTTTAACAGTTGTTTAAATTAACAACATGATTGTTAAATGAATCTGGCTTCCCTACTGACTTTGCTTCTCAGAAGGTCGCAAAAGATGATCACTTGATCCTGGGACTTTGCAACTGTCATAAATACATGCCAGTTGTCAAGGATCTGAATTTTGATCATGTGACTATGGGGATGCTGAAATGGTCATAAATGTGAAAAACAGTCATAAGTCACTTATCTTTCAGTGCCTTTGTAACTTTGAACAGTGACTAAATCAATATAAGTTGAAGACTACCTGTAATTGTATCCTTAAATTAAATTCAGCTGATAATCAACTATGTGTCAATTCTGAAGTGAATGTGGTTGGGGCCATTTGGGTTGCCACAATGTGAAGAAAGGATTAGGAGAGGGAACATAATTAGGTGGGGGGTTTATAGCAAACCTCCCCCCAACAAAACAGCTTTCTGTGGGAACCAAGGACTTTCCAACAGGTGGCTGGAGGAAGGAGGGGTAAAGTAACCAGGCAACAGGCCAGCACCTTTATTGGATAATGTGACTTTTGGAAAAGGGGGAAACTTTCACTTTTAATCAGGTGAAAATTACAGAAACTTTCAGACTCGGTTTTCACCAGCTTGTGCCAATATGATATCTCCAATAAAACTGTTCTTTGAGGAACCTGTCTGCCTCAGAGTTCTGCTTTCTATGAGGCTATTACTTGGAACGTTGACACCATGTTAACAATTATTTCTAAGTTTGCTGTATTCCTGCTATCTCCTTGACTGCATTCAGTGTGATGAACTTTCACTGCTGTCCTACCATTTTGAGAGATCTCATGTGAAAATATTGAAATCTTGTGAGATTTACTTATTCATTTAACAACATTTTAGCTACCCTCTGTCTAATGACATTTTTTTAAAGTAAAACATTAAATTTGGAGAGCTATTTAGGGAGATGGTGATTCCCTTCAACCCTACAATCTTATTGGCTCTTCTTGAATTTTTAATCTATTTAAGAATGCTCAGTAGATTGCACAAAATTGCAATCCATTCAGCTGTTTTGCTTACAAGCAGGTACACAACATGGTTTATTATTTAATTAACACATGGGATAGCTGAAGGTATTACAGATATTATAGAAAATTGAAACGAGCAATCTACTGCAAGATGTATTTGTTATTATTGTTTATTTCCCTCAGGTAGCAATAAGGAAACAAAACTGAAACAAAAGATAATACAATTTTTTTTTTAAAAAGTTAACTAATGAAAGCTTGGTTAAAAAGGAATGACTAGCCTTTTTTCCCCCCTTAAAAAGGGAGAATGGAAGCTAAGCATAACCCACCATTCCAATTTCTTACCTTGTAAGCAAAAGTGAGAATACATTTTCATGTGATCAAGATTTCCTACCAGAAAGAAGATGTAATTTGAAGGTTTGAATGGCCTCATCAGACCTGTCCCACCTTAGGTATTCAGGAAAGAAAGACCCTCAACTCCACATGTAGTGAAAAGTGTACTTTTGCTGAAACTAAGTGGCTACAGCATAGTAAAACCAGATCTGAGGAACTTCCACATAAACCTGATAATCTTGCCTTCTCCCAGGCCCTCCCCACTTGATAATCTTGCTGGTGTCCAATAAGATTCAAACTAGGTGTTTTAGCAACAGTTCCACATTTTGGTGCCTCCTTGGTTGGTGTTTGCATTCCTTTCCCAGTCTGGTCCCCTTGGATCTCTCAACTATTGCTTCTGGTTGGACCTCTGGTTCCTATCATCCTCCCTCCCTACATCCTCCCATTCCCCATTTCCCATAGTTTATGACAAGCTAACATCAAAATGAAGCAAAGCTGAAGCAGTTTGATGCCAGATCTGACAGGTCTTCCTTAATCAAAACAAACAACCCAACAACAGTTGATCCAGATAAATTCAAAATGAAATCGTGGTGAAGATTCTAACCCTTTATTTCCCAATCTTAGCAACTTTTCAAATGTATGGACTTCAACTCCCAGAAATCCACAAGCTGGCTGGAAAAATCTGGGAACTGAATTAGGCACCCATCTTAAAGTTGCTAAATTATTAAGATGGAGAAACCCTATTCTAACCTGTTGTGTTACTTTGGCGAATATATCTTGAGAGATGTTATTTTAAAAATGTACAGCCAATCATACAATCCCAACATTTCAAGTTTTCAATCTCATGGTGCTCAAGTTGTAAAGGACTACCATATTTTTTTGCCTTCAGATTAATATTTCCTTTCTACTCCCTGGAATTCTTTTAAAAGTAATGGCTCTCCTCTGACCTTTTCTGGTTCTCTCATGCGTTCTTCCCACCTACAGTTTTTCCATCTGTCAGGCATTTTTAGATCAGAAGAGCTTCTTAAATATTTTTAAATACCAGGTAGTTTTGCCCAAATATCATGAATCTACTTTTAAGTGGATGGTATTTTGTTATTTTAAAGAAAGGAAATGATTCACAAAAGGCTTTCTTTTATTCTTAAAATAGAAATGCCCACAATAATAATAAAAAAAATGATATAGCCAAATTGCTGACCTTGGAAGGATGAAAGGTGGAGTCAACTTTGAGCCGGTCAGTATGAAACTGCTGGCAGTCAGCAGAATTAGCCTGCAATACTGCATTCTAACCACTGTATTGCCACAGCTCTTTTTTTAAATATGCATCAACCTAGGCATTATGGAAAGCATGATATATGACTTAACGTATTGTGTGAACCCATTTTATGCAGTAAACAAGTCAGTGTGGGAGTAGACGTGCTCTTTACTGTACCAGTGTTTTAGATTAAAAATGTGTAGAAATTGTAAGGAAGCAGACTGTGGTTGGTTTATGATAATATAAGAGATGGTGATAATTTTTTTCAAATGAAGTAAAGGCTGGTTGTGGCAAGCTATCATATCTCTCCTCCTTTGATCAAGAGATTGGATGAAATTATCTCCAAAATGCTGCCAGTTCCAGGATTCAAATTAAAACAACTTCTATATCCATAGGTTGATCAAGGAGGAAGGTATATTGGTCAGGAACAGTGTAGGATTGTTAGACAGACTTTAATGTCATCTAAATCTGTTTTATTATAAGACTTACTGGTGTGGTTAGTTCCTGATTTGCAACAATCTGCCCAAAGCGGCAAAGTCAACCAGATTACCACTTGATGGAATGCACCCTTGATCCATTGTTACTACTTACTAAAAAGGTAGCCTCCATCCAGGCAAAAGCAGAGAGTAAGTAACAATATTTCTGCATCTCATTCATTGCCTAGACAACCTCATGTATTATTCTGCAGGCAGCATTGCCTGATACTCAAAGTCTACATCGCAAAACAAGGTATCTTTTGGTTCTTGTTCATCTGATCATTGTATGGGTTTCATTTGTTGGGGTCAAACTCAGCTGGTCTTTGTAGATATGCAGGTAATCAAACAAAAAGAGACATTTCTTTTATCTGGGAAAGAGGCTTTGCCAACTCTTGAAGAATTTCATTAAAATGCAGCATATTATTCACGTGCTTCATATCCACACATCCACACACACACACTCACACGGAGGGTTACCGTGGCAACCATAAAAACCTATAGGCAGGAAACTTTTCAGCCATGGGAGGGCAGGTTTTCAAGAAGGCACATGAACCCAATAGCATGGCTGCAAATAATCTTGCACCATGAATAGTTTGGGTGATGTTTAGCTAAAAAGTGTGGGGACAAGGGGAAGATTCAAGTAACAAAATGATAGCATTGCTCTCATCTCATGGATAAATGTTTCATATTTTCCAAAGGCACATGGCTGAAAAGAAAAGGCAATAAAATGACAATTCAGTAGCACCATATAGTAAATAATTAATTGATGACATCTTCTAACATGTCGGTGACAAAATAAATTTTATTTTCTGCATATGCTTTGCTTAAGGGAATGTTTGCTGCCTGGTTACTAAGTTTGCCAACTCTTGTGTCCAGAAAATGTGTTAAAGTAGAATCAGGCCAAAGCGGAGTATACTTCTATTCTGCTTTATAAAATATTAAAATGATATTTCCTAACAATGAAACTTTTATGATAAGCTAAATTGTGTACTTGCATAAATCATCTTAACTAAACACACATTGAAGAAGAACCCTTGTGGATCAGTCTGATGGGCCATTAACATCATGATTTGTGACTTCTACTGTAATCAGCCAAATGTTTCCAAACTTACTGGTTACAAACAGCGGTAAAGGCAATAATCCTCCCCAATTCTTCACTAACTGATTCATTTATATTCTCCCTTTGAAGGAGATTAATGCTATGAAAAGGTCATTATGAATGCCCTGCTGGGCTAGCAATGATTAAAAACTATTGATAAACTCCTCTACCAACATTTATCTTATATTACAAAAGCTATTAAACACCCGGTACACATTGTCATTTACCCCGCTGTCATTTCACGTGCTGTTTTTTTCAGCTAAGGCTTTAGGCTTTTAAAACTATTATAAGCCTGCAAAATATTGTTTGGAAGAGAAGTGGAGTTAAGAAGGGCAGATGGTAGACTCCAAAGCAAGCTGGTGCCTTGATTTGTTCCAACATTAGTTAGATAGGCAACCCTTGATTTACTTTGGTCACTTTGAAATTCTGACATCCAGACCTCCCCTGTAGTCATGTGATCACATTTTGGGTGCTTAGCAACTGCCTGCATTTATGGCCCTTTCAGCATCCTATAATTGCAACTTATGTTTGGGTTTATTTTTCTAGAAACTGATTTTCACTTCTAGGTTCTGGGGTGGTGGTGGGATACCATTAGTGAAAAATAGGATCATTTAATAGCCTCTTTATGTGCTTAATGATTGCCTCAAAAGAGGACATGAAATCAGATGTGGTTCATATGATGACTTGTCATGTCTTTTAACTGAAATTATGGGCTCAAATTCTGGTAATAAGTAGAGGACTACCTGTAGTTCTCTGTGTTTCTATTCATAGCAGTCAACCTGTACAGTTATTAATATGTATGTGAAGCTATCTTAAGAAGAACATTTTGGGATGGGAAGGACAAATTATTCAGAGCCAATTTAGTAGTTCCTCTTTGAACAGTCAATGCATTTTATTTTTTCCAGTTGGCCATCTTTATTTACAGATACAGGTTAGTAAAACCTATCACAAAACAGTAATATCTCACAATTAATATTTATTTATAGGTGCATAGTTCATGCTGAGTTACTTTACATATATGTATATATGTATAGAAATATATTAACAACTTTCACAATGAGGTCATTCTCAGACAACAAAGAATGACCATAGAAAACGTTTTAAAAACTTCCATACCATAAACGATACTAAATTACCAATGATCCAGCAATAAAACATTTACAGCTTTCTAAATAAGGAGTAGACACTTAGGTGTTCTTTAAATTGTTTTCGGTGTTTAGAACTTGAAGCCACAATATCCAGACAACAGCAATAGCTCTTGGACCCAGGCTCCATTTCAGGCGGAGATTGGTCAGAGACATGGAAACTGAAAACAATTATAGATGCTCCATTCACTGCGGATGGAAAACTTCAAGACACTATAAAAACTATAAAAAGTAGTTTACACATTGGAACTCAGCACTTATACAGGATAAGATGTTTTCGTTGACAGGTAGCAAGAGAGAGAAAGAAAGAAAGAGAGGAGATTCAAGCTTCTGGTTCATAATCCTGGTATTCTTCCTGTTGGAACAGAAAGAAGAGAAAATCTCAATTCAGAATAAAATGTAGTTGTCACTAAATGGTAGATTGTCAGATTTGAGATGGATGGAAGATTGCAAGAACAAGAGATCTGTAAATACAGATCTCTTCTCAGTAGATCTCAGAACAGTGGCATAAAAGGTAATGGGGACCTGTTTCTGTTTAGTTTTCATCCTGAGATATATTTTCATCCCTTGAACTTTGTAGAGCCTTTAGGAGAACATAGAATTGTCTTGCTAAGAGAAATCTCTGGTGGAAAAAAAAACCCACCTCCAAAACAATGCTTTGTCTTTGATTTCCTGCTGCATTGCGTCAGGATTTAGTTTAGTTTGGTAATTATTATCTGCAAAAAGGGGCTGATATAGATTCAAGAAATATAATTCCTTGTATCAGAGATAGATCAAGTTTCCTACAAGATTTGTAAGCTGTGGAGAATAGAATGTGTAGGTGGACACATCTGAGGGGTATTTAAGATAGACTGAAACAAGACTCATTTTTTTTAATGTGTGTGTTTGCTGTTTGTCTCTCTTATGTTTATGTGTGTATATTTTGTGTGTGTGTGTGTGGTATATCATGCATACTAAGGATCTTGGAATGAGAAAATCTGTCCAAGTTGTGCTTTCTACTAGGAATGTAATCAGGTTCTTTATTCCTTTTCCTGAAATTCCTTTTGGTTTTCTCATTTCTTTGAGATAGGCTAGTAGAGGATCACATATTTTTAAAAAAGGAGCCTAGAAGATTGAATATGATATCTCCATCCCATCTATTGGTGATCCATTCCCTGAAGAGGAAATCCTTGCTTCTATTCTTGGCTATGGCCATGCATTCCACATGGGCCTGCCCTTGAAGACCAACCAGAAACTTCAGCTGCTCCAGAAAGAAGTAGCATGGGCAGTCATCGCATGCCCAGGTAATACCACTATTTTGTAAGATTGCCTATTGACTTGTGGGTATGATTCAAGATGTGGGTCGCTGCCTATAAAGAATTAAATGGCATGGAGCCTGGTTGCTTTTCAGATTGCCTATCTCCCCTACTGTTTGCCTAGTCGGTTTGATCTAACATGGCTAGCGTTTTCAGGTTCCTTTGATTAAACAATGCCATATCTTGGGACCTCAGAAATGCGGCTTCGTTTATGTAATGTCTGCCTTCAGGAATAACCCTCCCCCTCTGATCCATATGCCTTTCTCAGTTATACTAAGGATCTTGGAATGAGAAGGAAGAAAAAATAAATGAGGAGGAAAAAAATAAATGTCTTTATGCATGTTAAATATGCACTCCTGAATGGTGTCGATCCTTTGAAAAATGCTGTAAATGCTCTCATTCACAATCTTAAAATCTCTCATTTTGTATTTGGAGACAGGATATCTTTGTAAAATATTGCTGTAAGAAAGAAGAGGTGAAAACATTTTGTTGAAATCTATTGTTTAAAACAGCTTTGAGGTGTGGCATAATTAGGGTTGTAGGGCTGCATATATATTTCTACATTTAATGTTTTAGAAATTATGTTGTGGTGTTTTTTTTTTTTTTGAGATTGTGATCAAAGGAATGCGTTTGGTGGGCATTTTGTAGCATAAAGCTGAGACAAGATTCTCAGACTGTTATTGGATTTCAATTTCCTGTCAGCCCCATCCGGAATAGTTAATGGCTCAAATGAAGGGATTGTAATTCAAGAACTTCTAAAGTATTTTGTCTATTGGCTCTACCATAGTTATGTTTTTCATATAGCTGAGTAATTTTTGTTGTTGCCAGAGTGATTGTAGTAAAGATGTCTACAAAATGTTTAGCTTATTTTTTTTCTTTTTTTGCAGAAAGGTTACTGGCATTCCTAAAATAGAACCTCGGAATAATAATGCACAGAATTTTTTTAAAAAAAATCCATTCATTTCTTGTTTCTATTTCTCTACCCACTTGTCTTTTGATGCAAATTTTGAACTTTTGACAGCAAGAAATAGGTTGATTTTGACCGTAAATGTCATTATGACAATTTATGAGCTTTCAGAGATTAGAAATTTCACTACTTTTATCAAAGCTCCACTTGCTTTCCTCAACATCCATTTCTCTTGAACATCCATTTCAAAATTTCTTGAGGGCGAATTCACCATCTCAGGGTTTACCCGATTGTTCCCTATAAATAAATGCCAGATATGTTTATTCCCAAGATACAGGTAGTCTTCGACTTATAACAGTTCATTTAGTGACTGTTTGAAGTTACAATGGCACTGAAAAAAATGATCTATGGCTGTTTTTCATACTTACACCACTGTAGCATCCCCACGGTTACATGATCAAAATTCAGATGTTTGGGAACTGATTCACATTTATGACTGTTGTAATGTCCCGAGTCATCTGATCACCTTTTGACAAGGATAGTCAATGGGAAACAAAGATTCATTTAACAACCATGTTACTAATTTAACAACTGCAATGGCAAGGAAGGTGGTAAAATGGAACAAAATTCACTTAACAAATGTCTCAGCAACAAAAAATTTGGGCTCAGTTGAGGTCATAAGTCGAGGACTACCTATATTTCAAACAGAAATGGACAGTGTCACATCTTCTAAATTAGGCAACCATTACTGGAATACTTTGTGGGAAGATGTCAGAAGCAGATTTACCTCAGGCGGCATTTCATAGGCCTCGTTTTCTGGATCTGCTGGATTTGTGTTCCCTTCTGGAGTAAGACCTTCTTCATTCTATCATTAAAATAAAACATACATATAAAAATACATATTTCTTCCCATTGCCTCATTTTCAATACGATGTTTTGTGCATGACAAATGGAGTACTGAACATAACTGTATATCACATAGAATAGGAAACACCAAACATTCTCAAATGGGTAACAAGCTCACACACAAAAAATCAACTTTATGTAGAAGATTCATAAATATATACTGAAATTCTAAGACTAAAGCCTTGATTGCATCATAGCCTTTCTGAGAAGCCATTAAAAATGGTAAATTGCCAAGAAACCTTGATGGTTTGATGATACACAAAGTTTAACAATGTACTTCCATTATGAAAGTTAAAACCATTGTCTTTTTTTTTTTTGGTAAAAGTTTTATTGATTTTAACAACAGACAAAAAACATATAAGACATAAAACATGACATAAAAAAAAAAAAATAAAAAATTATAACATTCTTCATAAATTTACAGTGTATCGGCTGGTTTACCACTCCCTTTTGTGCATCCATTTCATAGTCATCAGAATAATTATATTACATAATAACTCACATTATCAATCATCAACAAAATATCCCAATATCATTATTGAACAATCATTTGACTATAATTTTACTAATTCATACTTAAGCGAGATAACTATAATTAAGTTAAATTATTTTATGACAAATCATGAAATCATACCAAATCTATCTTAAAAAAATATTCTTAAAAATTATCAAAACCAAGTCTTAATGGGACCCAGACTCTGGCTGTTTTTCACTGAAGTCCAATTTATGCTGTTCATTTTTTATTTGAGTTACTGATATTGAATTTTCTGTTGTCTTAAATCATAAATCTGGAACCTCCTGGTGGAAGGATGAATCTCTGTTAATATTTAACACTTCACAGAATCAATTCCCTTACACCCAGAGTTTTCTGATTTTGACACACTCAGAATAAAGATGAAAAGAACAAATTTTAATAGCAAAATTGTAGAGTTTAAATTAATGAATTACTAGGACATTCTCAGTTATACTAAACATGAATTATTTAATATAATCTAAGAGCTGTGGTGGTACAGTAGTTAGAATGCAGGATTGCTAACTCTACTGACTGTCAGCAGTTTGCTCCTAACCAGTTCAAGATTGACTCAGACTTCCATCCTTCTGGGGTTGGTAAAATGAGGACCCAGATTGTTGGGGGCAATAGGCTGACTCTGTAAACCACTTAAAAATGGCTGTAATGCACGGTAAAGAAGTATATAAGTCTTAAGTGTTATTGCTATTACTAATATGCCCAATATGTACAAGCTGTAATCAAGCACCCAGATGTTTCAAATTTCAAATCCCATCAGCACCAGACAGCATCATGAGATCTTGGAAACTACTGGGATGATAGTGCAAAACATTGAAAGGGCATCAGGTTGCTTACTCTCGGTTTACTGTGCAAATGCACACAATGAAATGATTGTAGAATACATTGGAATGAACAAAATCAGCCAGTGTAACAAATTCATGTTTCAGGTGTATCTCATGATCTTAGAATGTTGACTTGCTTAAATAATGATTCAAAGTACTTGAAGAAACATGCCAAGGAAATGCAGACAAAATATGCATTCAGTTTGGAGGTAGGGCACTCAAATATCTGAGCATTTACATGCCTACAGTAAAAGCCTCCTAAAAGTCTAAAACATGCAACTCTTGTTCCAAACTCCCCCATACAAGATTGTGAAAAGCATGTTTCTGTATCTGGTTTTCCTATCCTTCTACCCAACTTGATTTCAAATTTCATTTAGTGAAGATTTTGCTCTGGTTTCCTGGTTGTGATGTTAAAGAGTAGGTGGTTTTAATTAGACAGTTCTTTTTCACACTGCAGACTTCTGAGTTCACCCAGTTTTCTGATCTCAATTTTCAGTTTTCTCTCCCAATGGGAGATCTTCCTCCACACTTTTGAGATTTAAATTGAAACATAGACATTAGGTGGGGGTTGCAGACTATTACAGGGTTGGTGGTATAGCAAAACACAGTCTAGTCTCAGAAAAATTTCCTCCTGATTACACTGTATAACTGGTCAATTCATTTGGCATCCTACCAATGAAAGTCCCAAAGGTGTTTTTTTCAAGAGGCAACTGGACTTTCTGATTTTTCTTTGAAGATGTTTCACTTCTCATTCAAGAAGTTTCTTTAGCTCTGACTGGATGGTGGGGAATGGAAGGATTTGTACTCCTTGCAGACAGCTGGTCATCTGCATTCTTTTAGCAGGTTGTTAAGGCCATCTGGAAGTTTATCTGTGTTGCCAGAGTCACTTGAGTAGTGCAAATGGGTTTCTTGGAACTGTTGAAAGGACTGTGTTGTAGATTGGAGATGGATGATGTCATATCCCTCCCCTTCTGTTGAGAGATGCTGTTCAATGTTGACATAATGGCCCCTTTAACTCCTCTTTCAAATCAGTGATTATTGTTAAGAATATAAGTCACCTAACAGGTATTTGGGTTGGAAATATATAAATTAGGATAGACATTTTAATACTGTATCTTTAAGAGAGTCCTGGAGGTATAATTGGGTGTGGTTTCTCAAATGGCCATAAGATGGAGCCAGAAACCTGGGTTGTTTAGTTTTAGTCTTAGTCTCAGAAGAAATTCTCTGTCTCTGTTTCCTTCTGTTGGAGAATATTGCTGTTTGTCATAATTGACTGATATTCATGAATTTGATGTAAGTCTGATACTGAACTGTTTATGATACTGGACTTTGTTATTGGATTATCCCTGGACTGAAAACTAACTGATCTTACCTGTGAATGACTTTGGACTGCTTATCTTGAATTTTGCTTAAACCTTTATTGAAAGTAAAACCCTACATTTACTGTACAGTGCATCTGTGTGCTGTGTGTGTATTATTCAAACACTACTCTCTATATGTCTCCCTGTATGCACTCATTCTCCTAATGGGGAATTACCTCAACAGTTATCTCTGTCCAAAATGTGGACTTCCCCCCCCAAAAAAGTGGCCTTTGTCTTTTAAATGCAGATGGACTGCTGAATCTAGTCCTGATGGGTTTGTTCTGCTATGTTATGCCATGCGTTTATGAAGTGGTTGTTTTGTTTCACCAATGTACAGATTTGTGCATGGCTCACTGCATTGTACTGCATATATCACGTTGCTCAATTTGTGTCAGGGTGTTTTATCCTTGGGGTGGACTTGCTTCTGCCTTAGTGTATTTTGGGTTGGAAGTGTGCAAATATGTTGCATGTATGTTCCATTCCCCACTATCCTGTCAGAGCTGAAGAAGCTTTTTGGATAAGAAACAAAACTTCTTCAAAGAAAAACCAGAAGTCCAGTTGCTTCTTGAAAAAGCACCTTGGCCATGATCGGGATGATTGAGAATCTCCATAGACATCTACCAATGAAAGGTTCAATTACATATTCTCAATCCCATACAAAATAACCCTCCAACTCCATTACATTTGAAATAACTGAAAACTGTACAAATTTTGATAGATTATGAAAACTAGCACTTAGCAGCAAATTTGCTCCCCAATATGCAGTGTTTTCTTCCAAACATATAAAAAAATGTGCAGAACACAAAATACTCCAAGGCTGAATCTCTAATTAAACTTGATGGCTTCAGAAATCCTCTTCCTCAAATGACTGCACATATTAATTAGTCCTAAGTCATAAACATATAGAATTTTTTTTCTTTCCACCAAACAAGCAGGAATTGCATTATCTATCATTTTATGTTTATTTCTGTTAAGTCTGGAGCATAGGTGTGAATAATGGAGACGAGCCGGTAGAAACAGTGAACTTCAAACTCTTTATTTACATGGTGTGACAGCTCAAACTGGATGGCTGCTATAGCCTTCCTTATATAGGCAACTTATTAACTATTCAACCAATAGCAATCCAGGAGCGCTAGCTCCGTTAACCAATGAGAATGGCCTGTTAATGGCCAATCAGATTCTCCTGAACAGACCAATCCGATCTTGCCATTAACAGCCAATCAGAAGTGCAGGGCCAGAACCCTGCACTTGACTTCAAGCTCAAGATAACTTTATTTAACATTTATTCATTCACAACACCCCTTCCCCCTGGCTTCTGTTTATGGGGCGCGGTCATGTAGTCCTTGAGGTAGAACGGTTGTTTTATTAGTCTTTTTGATTTTCGCTGTGTGCCTGGCATTTGACTGCACTCTTGTTGAGGTAGAGCATTGTTTGGTGAAAGGGGTGCCTCTGGTTCAGAGTTCGCATTTTCGTTGTCACCAATATCTTCGGCAACTCCCTGAGATGAACTCACTCCCATCCCTGGTTCCTGTTCCCACGTTCCTGTTCTGCTATCGTTCCCTTCAAAAAGATTTTCCTCTAGTTGAAATTCGTCTTCCTCTGTATCACCCCCCACTCAGTTTGGTTATAAGGGAGTTCAGAATTGCCTGACTGCAGCTGTGATCGTAGTTGATTGATATGGCGTTTCCAAAGTCTATTGTCAGGGCACTGTACAAGGTATGATCTTGGGCCAGTTACACGGATTACCATCGCTTCTACTCACAGTGGATCGCCCGATAAGTTTTTAGCGAATACTAAATCGCCTACCTGGAAGGTACGGCATCGGCCGTTGGACCCGAGTGGTTTTTCCGGTTCGTAAGCTGGGTGTAACCGGTCGAGGTGGGAGCGGAGCTTCCGTCCCATTAGCAGCTCGGTGGGAGTTTTGTTGGTGACGCTGTGAGGTGTGATGTGCTGTAGAAAAAGGATTCGGTTGATTTTCTCGTCGATGTTGTTGTAGTCTATTTTTTGAAGCGTTTTCTTGATGAATTGTACCATGCGCTCAGCCCTACCATTGGCCGCAGGGTGCACAGGCGAAGTGAGCACATGTCAGATACCGCGGTCAGCCAGGTACTGCTCAAAGGACAGTGCGGTAAATTGGGGCCCGTTGTCGGATACCAGAATGTCTGGTAATCCGTGAGTTGCAAACAGTCTTTCCAGTCTTTTGATGACCGCTTCGGTGGTCGTGTTCCTCATATGGTGGATCTCGAGCTAATTTGAGTAGGCGTCTACGGTTAACAAGAATGTGTGGCCTTTGGTCGGCCCAGCAAAATCTAGATGGATACGGGACCATGGTCCCCGCGGTGTCTCCCATTCAGTTGGGGTTGCCTTTGGTGGAGCATTGCTTACTTCTTGGCATCTCTGGCAAGTTTTGACCCACGATTCGATTTGTCTGTCGATGCCTGGCCACCACGCGTAGCTTCATGCGAGGGCCTTCATGCGCACAATGCCAGGGTGGCCATCATGCAAGGTTCTTAGTAGTGCCTGTTGGAGTCGTTCTGGGATAACGACTCTATCGCCCCAGATAATACAGCCCTTTTGAGAAAACAACTCTGTTTGATGACTTTTGAATGGTGTGAAGTCGTCTGGTACTTGGTCCAATGGCCATCCGCGTTCTACCCACGTGAGGACTCGTGCTAAGATGGGGTCACGTTTTGTTTCTCTCGTGATATCATGGGCAGTTAATGGCGGCATACGAAGTGTCTCGATCTGCAACGTTGTCATCGTTGGCGCGGGATCGTTGATGGTTTCTGGAAGCGGTGCACGGCTCAACGCGTCGGCGTGGGGAATAGCTTTCCCGGGGTGGTATTGTAGCTGATAATTATAGGCCACCAAGAATTCTGACCAGCGGGTCATTCTGGGAGATAGTATATAGGGGGTTGGCTTATCCCCAGTGATTATCCCCAGCAAAGGTTTGTGGTCAGTCACTATAGTAAAAGCCCGGCCGTACACGTACTCATGGAATCTTTTAACAGCCGATAAAATTGCAAGGGCTTCTTTATCAATCTGGCTATAATTTCGCTCGGTTTTCGAAAGTGTTTTTGAAAAATAAGCAACAGGGGCTTCGCTACCGTTTGGCAATACATGGCTCAAAATGGTGCCCACTCCGAAAGGCGATGCATCACATGTGATATTTAATGGTAAGGTTTCATTGTACTGCATTAGTACAGTGTCAGAAGTCAGTAGCTTTTTTACATTATGGAACGCCTGCTCTTCTCTATGACCCCATACCCAATTTGCTTTTTTGTCTAGTAAGCAATGTAAAGGTTCAGCAACAGTCACCTTGTGCGGCAAGAATACGTTATAGAAATTGATGAGGCCTAAAAACGCCTGGAGGTCGGCCTTGTTCTGGGGTCTGGGAGCGTTTTTTATTGTTCTCAATTTGTTATCGGTTGGGTGAATACCCTGACTGTCAATTAAGTACCCCAAGAATTCAACATGATCTGTACGCAACTTGCACTTATTTTTCTTCACCTTAAGGCCTGCTTCTTGGAATTTTTGAAGAACCAGTCTTAAACGATCCCGTAAAATTTTTGGAGTGGGGGCAGCAATTAGCACATCGTCAAAGTAGGGGACAACGCCTTTGATCCCCTGCAAGAGTCTCTCCATTAGGCTCTGAAAGATCCCCGGGCCTACACTGACTCCGAATTGGAGCCACGTACACTTAAAGGCACCTCAGTGCGTTACAATTGTCTGTGCCTGTGCCATTTTTTCATCAACCGGCAGTTGCTGATAAGCCTGAGCTTAGTCCAGTTTAGCGAAGACTTTTCCGTCCCCCAGGGAATGGAGGAGGTGTTGCACCACTGGCACCGGTTATGGATTTTGTTGCAGGGCGTGGTTTAGGGTGGCTCGGTAGTCCCCACAAATTCTAATTGAGCCGTCCGGCTTAATTGGTGTCAAGATTGGGGTTTCCCAGGGAGAGTGATCGGTTGGCTTTAACACTCCCTGGGCTATCAATTTATCAAGCTGTTCGTCGATTTTCGGCTTTAGGGCGAACGGAACTCGACGAGGCTTAAGGCGGATGGGAGCTATTTTTGGATTAAGGCTAAAGGATATCGGGGTCCCCTTGTACTCGCTTACCTTTTCCGCGAATACGTCTTTGAATTCATGGGCGAGGTCCTCCTCCCAATCACTGCCGCTGATTCGGTTAATGCCTGCTATTTCAATGCCGAG
Organism: Hydrophis major; assembly: GCA_033807585.1. Classification (NCBI taxonomy): domain Eukaryota; kingdom Metazoa; phylum Chordata; class Lepidosauria; order Squamata; family Elapidae; genus Hydrophis; species Hydrophis major. Next base: position 18,226,492 of record CM066333.1, read on the forward strand.
TGGTGCGAACCATTGCAGGCCTAACAGGCTAGGCCAGTCCTTGTCGATCACTGTCAGGGGTAAGTACGCTGTGCGGTTCTTGAACGAAACCCGGACTTGGCTGGATCTTAGGACTGGAATCCGGTTCTCCTGGAAGTCTTTTAGCACAAGCCTTTGGAATTGAAGGCCTTGGTGCCAGATAGTAGGGATGAGTTGCTTGAGGGTCTTCCAGGAGACCACTGAAAGAGACGATCCCGAGTCAACTTCCATTTGGCAAGGCTGATTTTCGATGTCCACTTTAACTCGAATTTTCTTGGCATCCAATGAAGAGGCATGGCCGATAGTGATTGTTTGGTGAGCCTCTTCTTGCCTCGTTAGGCAATTCACAGGTCACTTTCTGTAGGAGTGGTTTGCTGGTTCTCGCCTTACAGGACGGTTTCCTGTCGATTGGCCAACTCGTGCCATCTTACGAGAGTTGGAATGGTCGGTGCATAGTGGGCCCTTAGTAGCGGTTCGAGGACGTCCCAGTCCATGGCCTTCACTTCAGCCGGTTTTGCTAGCGCCTTGGCCATCTTGAATGTGGTCGGCCCGCAATGCATCAGGAATACCTCCCGTTTCTTCCCGGTTGTGCCATCCTTCAGATTATTCATTTGCAAGAACATTTGGAAATGGTCCATGTAGGACTCCCAGTCCTCTTGCGCTGGGTCGAACGGAGCGGGTGGTACTACGCCGCCGGACATGGTTCCACCGTTGTGCATTTCAGCAACGTGCTTGGTTGTCTTCTTTGTTGTTTAATCAGTTCTGACGTCTCCACATCCCATCCTCGTCGCCAGTGTTATGTCTGGAGCATGGGTGCGAATAATGTAGACGAGCCGGTAGAAACAGTGAACTTCAAACTCTTTATTTACATGGTGTGACAGCTCAAACTGGATGGCTGCTATAGCCTTCCTTATATAGGCAACTTATTAACTATTCAACCAATAGCAATTCGGGAGCGCTAGCTCCGTTAACCAATGAGAATGGCCTGTTAATGGCCAATCAGATTCTCCTGAACGGACCAATCCGATCTTGCCATTAACAGCCAATCAGAAGTGCAGGGCCAGAACCCTGCACTTGACTTCAAGCTCAAGATAACTTTATTTAACATTTATTCATTCACAACAATTTCCATTCGCACCATGTTCTTAATAACAGTGTAAAAGCAGTCAACAAAAACCATCAATCAAAACCATTACAACCAACAGTGGAAAAAAAAAGATGAAATGAGAGCTACTATTTGCTTCAGTGGCTACCATCAAGTCATAAATGCTACACACATTAGCTTGGTCATAGCTAGAGGCAGAAATATCAAAAGAGCTGCTGTCTGATTGATTTTGGGACAGGGGGAAGCTTTGATATCTAATTTTTAGGCAATTTATGACTTGCAGAAAAGCACACTGTTCTAAACTGGCCCAACAATGAATTGACAAACATTGTGCAATTTTCAGGATTGATGTGATATGATTCTTGATAGACATTAAATACATTGTTGTGAGTCCTCGACTTACAACACTTCATTCAGTGACCCTTTGAAGTTACAACGGCACTGAAAAGAGGGACTTATGACCATTTTTTCACACAACCGTTGCAGCATCTCCATGGTCACGTGATCAAAATTCAGATGCTTGGCAACTCACTCATATTTATGATAATTGCAGTGTCCCAGGATCATGTGACCACCTTTTCTGACCTTCTGACAAGCAAAGTCAATGGGGAAGCCAGATTCACTTAACAACCGGGTTACTAACTTAACATCTGCAGTGATTCACTAAACAGCCATGGCAAGTAAGGTCGTAAAATGGGGCAAAACTCACTTCACAAATGCTTCACTTAGCAACAGAAATTTTGGGACCAATTGTGGTTGTAGGTCGAGGACTATCTGTATCTAGTCTACAGTCTAGGAGTTTGCAAATCATGTCCTAGAGTTGACTCACACAGAATGGTCTTCTATTTAGAACACAAATCACTATAGCTGTAGTATTTCTGAGTGCAGCAGACGCATCAGCTAAAACTGTGCAAAGTACTCCAGGTCACTAGGACAACACACAAAGTTCTTAAAAGGTATAGAAAACTGCATCAGCATATAGTACATTCCTTTCTGATCCAACCAGTCAGCCGGGAATTCAGCAGGAACATTCATACAACTCTGTGCTAAACCTTGGGGAGAGAGATGGTTCCCTCCTGCCTTTCAGAAAGCAAGTGATCAAGACTGAAGCTTCATCTATTAAACACTGAACCTCTTAGGAACCATTGTTTTTGTGCACTGAAAGAATACAAATCCAAACATTCAGGGATGGGGTTTTATTTATTTACCATATATACTCGAGTATAAGTCGACCCGAATATAAGCCGAGGCACCTAATTTAACCACAAAAAACTGGGAAAACTTATTGACTCAAGTATAAGCCGAGGGTGGGAAATGCAGCAGCTACTGGTAAATTTCAAAAATAAAAATAGATACCAATAAAAACTTTCACTAGGACAGTTGAGAATAAGTTTGATGTTCACAATTTCCTCTTTGAAAGAGACCAGTAAATAGGGAACAAGAAGATGAAGAAAAAGAAGTGTGTTTTTTCACACTTTTCACACTGAAGTGAACAAAAATGGCATCATAGGAACAAGCTTATTCTCAGCCCAAAGGTTTGTTTCTGATTTCTTCCCTGATTTAAGGGAAATTTGGGAAACGATCTCACTATCATGAAAGGTTTGATTGATTCACTAACCCAAAAGATGATGATGATGACAGTGGTAGGCAGGAGTCACTCTCTCCCTTGCAAGAAAAAACCAAGAGCCGTTCTTATGATATCTCTCTCTCTCTCTCTCCCCCTCCTCCCCCTCCTCCCGAGTGGACTGAAAGCAGCTGGAGCTGAGGAAATGAAACTGAGTGGAGCGACCTCAGCTCGCGTTGCTTTCTCAGCCTAGAGCTCAGAAAAGCCTCCCCCTCCTCCTCCCCCTCCTCCCCAGTGGACTGAAAGCAGCTGGAGCTGAGGAAATGAAGCTGAGTGGAGCAACCTCAGCTCCCGTTGCTTTCTCAGCCTAGAGCTCAGAAAAGCCTCCCCCTCCTCCTCCCCCTCCTCCCCAGTGGACTGAAAGCAGCTGGAGCTGAGGAAATGAAGCTGAGTGGAGCAACCTCAGCTCCCGTTGCTTTCTCAGCCTAGAGCTCAGAAAAGCCTCCCCCTCCCATGCTTAAAAGTTGCAAAGGAAACACGGAAGCAGGGAAGCGGCTGCCCAGCTTCGGAGCTCCACACCATTTTTTTTTTCAGAGGGGAATCTGACTCGAGTATAAGCCGAGGGGGTTTTTTTCAGCACAAAAAAATGTGCTGAAAAACTCGGCTTATACTCGAGTATATACGGTATTTGATTTGTCAATCACTTATAAGATCATAGGTATAAGTATAAACATGAGTAAGAAGAAAGGAAATAGGTACGAATAAATGGGGACAATAGGACAGGGACGGTAGGCACGACTATGCACTTATGCACAGATTCTATTGGTTCACACTGGTTCAGGCGACCGGATGTTAAAAGTTACATCTGGTTTGCTGAACTGGTATTTAGACCAACCGGCTGGCCCTGCCCACCTCAGCTCCCCCTCCCAGGAGTCTCCATGTGGCCCATTTTCGATAGAGGTAAGTGCAGGGTCCATGCAGAGGCTCTGGGAGGGGGAAAAATGGGCTTTCCAGAAGTCCAGAAATTGGCCTGTTTCCAGCTTCTAGAGGATCTCCAGAGCCCAGGGGAGGCCATTTTCACCCTCCCAGAAGCCCGGGGGAAGCCTCCAGACCCTTGGGAGGGTGAAAAATGGCCCTTCCAGAAATACCAGAAGTCCAGAAAACATGGTCATGCCTACCCAGCAACCGGGCAACAAACTGTTTGTTGGAATTGTTGAACCTGCAAACGTACCAGTTAATATGTTAATGTGGTTACACATACAAGTTTTGATCCTTTTCTGTCAAAAGTAAAGCAATGTAGATCACAAGAATGAAAGCTTTCACAAAGTAATTAGGTCTGCAACATCAGTTTATGTGTGAAGACCTTAAGCCCCCTCTTCTAATATAATTTAGACCATGGGTGTCAAACATGATGTTTTGTGATGTTTTTCCCCTTCGCAGAGCAGGGATGGACATGGCCTATGCATAACACATCCGGCCCATGGCCCGCCAGTTTGACAACCCTGATTTAGACACTTCTTTGTGAATCATCTGAACCTTTTCTTGAATCCCAGCTTATAGTTCATTATGTTTGTGCATGGCATGATCTATGAAACTTTCCTTAACTTGGCAATGCAATTCTGGATGTTGCAGATTCATTGTTTTGAGGGAGGGTTGAGGGAGAGCATCAGATTGTATGCAAGTTTGTCTGTGTGTTTTTACCTGCTGAACCCAACCAAAATGTAATTTCTCATTACAGAATTAATCCAGATCTTGACTCTCTGGATATTGGCAATCGTCTCTAATGAATCATGCTTAATATTGTGGAAAAAATAGAATACATTTTTTACATAGGTTAGCTTTTTCAAACTTTATTCTGGGTGAAGCAAGAAGCAAGAGCTGGATGCAAAAAAATAACAACTAAGAACAGGAACATGGAGATGGTAAGAAAGGAAGAGTAGGGGATGCACATAAACAAAGAAAGAGGAAGGTTTGGATATATAAGGGGAAATGTGGACAATTGAGGTATCCTATCTTGGCACCAAGGAGAACAAACAAAAGCAGCTCTGCTTACAGCAATAATTATGGCTACTCACCTGTCTTTCCTCTTAGTAGTAGCACAGTCAATCAGGAGTAGCACAGTATGGCACTGTCTCTTCTTGCTTATGTTTTGCTGTTCCTTCAATCACTATCCCCTCAACCTTTTCTCTCTTCAAGGCATCCCTGAACTTTTTGCTCTTTTAAGATTCCAGCTAGCTGGGATATTCTAAAACTAGACTTTATATGGGAAATTCCAGACATGGGATAACCCTTCTTATTACATCCTCACAATATTAACTTTCTTAAGAAATCTATGGCAGCAAAAAGCCAATACCAAATTGGTTTAAATAAGAAGCAACATGGAAAGAAAAGATGGCATTTCTTCAGTCATGAGATCAGAAGAACTATTTTCTCCTGAGAATCTTATAGAAAGCTATTTTCCTTGCAGAGTTTATAACAATGTCCTATCTCCAGTCATGGCTTCCTGGTGTGCACTGAAATATTTAACACCTTGATGCAGCTACAAGTTCAGATCTTACTTAATGAGGACATTTCATCACATCTTGCAATAAGTACAAATTAGATGCTCAGTTGTGCTTGAGTGTCACGCATCAGATTCTAACTGCCTCAAATTTTAATTTAACTTCCAACTCAGGTCTAGTTTTAAGAGAGAGGAGTCTGTAAGGCTCATGTCCCAGAATCTGCAACACCACAATGTCTAAAAATGTCCCACACCTTCATCATGTGCTTTCTCTACATATAATAAGATGAAAATGCCAATGAGCATAAAAACCATTAAGACTGCATTGCCTGTCACTGGAATAAAATCAAAGAATCTGGAATGGACAGTGCTTATTTTAAACTGAGGAAGTATGAAACTTTTCTCATTATATTTGACAAAAAGCTTCGTCTTTGTGCAAAAGGCCATTGTTTTGGGACTCCTTGCCAACTCCTCCTCTTTTTCCACCTCCATCTTTGCTTCTATTTTTCAGTGAACCTCAGTTTCTTGTTTTTATATGAATAAAAAAACTGACCTTAATCTGAAGCTAACTTTTTACAATGGTGAGATTACCTGTTTTAGCATTCTAGCTACCCATGGTCACATTGACTGGGAAATCTGAAGTTTTTACTCCAAAATAACTACAGAGTAAGAGATTGGAGAAAACACATTCCCAAGCTAAGCTACAAAGTTCCTGCTGAAGAAAAAAACAGCCAGCCAAGTTAGGCAGTTATAAAATTCCCAACTGGTGCTAAATATCTGCATACAGTCAAAATTCTTAAGAGGCCCTTAAAGGTGGCATGCATAAGCACACCAGCGTACCTACCATCCCTGTCTTATTGTCCCAATTTATCTGTATTTACTTCCTTTGTTTATATTCATACCTATATTTGTTATCTTGTACATGATTGACAAAAAAAAGTTGAGCAAAGTTGATCTTAATCCTGATAGAGGAAGCAATCTGGAATTGGCTTGCCTGGGTTCAAGATTGAGTTTTATGCCAAGCCATGGTTCATTTATAAAATCATGGTTTGATAAACTGCAAACCTGGGTTCGTACATATTAAGCCCTAGTATGGTTAGAGGTGATATAAAAAAAGTAATAATTGACTGTTTTTCTACATCACATTAAATAGTAAAGTACAATTTACAAAATTCATACAACGCACTAAATCAAGTGCTCAGGGACTAGATTATATTTTAGGACAAAATAAAATTAGCCTCTGGAATAACCCTGATAGAAATTGATTTCAAAACATAAATATAAACTTCTGATCTCTTCTCACAGTGTGCTGGAGACAGGAAGAAGAGAGGAAAACTCACCATACTTGGTGTGAACTAACTTTCACACATGACTGAATCATTACCATAACCTAGAATATACCAGCAGTTTTTCTCTCTGTAATCTCAGGCCAAGATCAGTGGGGGATAAAAACAGGATAAAACATTAATAGAAATGCATTTCCAAATGGCTAAGATTGCCTGATGTTCCCTGTCTTTCTGAATGTTATTTGCTATTATTTGTAATTGTGCTTCTCTATGATTAATGGGAGACAGTCTTTTGCAGAGAAAGGGGCTGTAACTTGAGCTAAATTGGGCCACACAACGGAGTGTTGTATGCTTGATTATACATTTTTTAATGTCACCAGCAACACCAGTGTTTCATGCTGCCAGGCATGATTAAGAGTCCAACACATGAGGCATTCATTACCAATGTTTAAGGATTAAAAATTGTAAGGGTATTTACATCTAAATAGTATTTTCTTTTTTCAAAACTGCATATTAGTCTCCCAGTTTTGAATCTGGTTTTGTATTTGAGTGATGCAAATGGCTGAAAGTATCATATAGAACAGGAGTGGGGAACTATGGTCCTTTTAGGATTTATGGATTTCAACTCCCAGAATTCCTGAACCAGTGTGGCTGGCTTAGGAATTCTGGGAACTGAAGCCCACAAGTCATGAAAGAGCCGTAATTCCACAACTCTGATAGAGTATCAGAATGGTACATTTGAACAACACCAGAGTTGTTTAGGACATAATAAAGAAAATTGGCTGGCTAGGAACCCTGGATCCTAATACTTTTTGAAAAAATATGCCAGAATTTTTCTAATGGAGACAGCAGAGCTGTCCAACCCACTTTGTAAAGTTACATTTCACGATTTCTCTTTAAAACACACTTTCTTGCAAATAAGCCATTTTGTGTGATTTCTGTAATCTTCCTCAAGTTCTATGAATTTTCACAAAATAGCTAGAATCTGATGAAATTCTGGCAATTTTTTGAAAACAAAAACTGGCTTCTCCTCCAGAAAAAAAGGCCTCCTTCTCCAAAATGTAGTAACAATTGCATCTGGCATTTCTAGAGTATTCCTTGCAAGACAATGAGCAGAGAAAAAACAAGGTCCATTGTAGCATGACAGTTAAGGTGGTGGACTTTGACTAAGGGACCAGTTGACCCATCTGACCTTGCAGCTCTCTGGATGTAATGACTTCCCTAGTCTCTTCCCTAGATACCTCTCTAGATGTCAGCTGGGGGAGGATGAACCAGTTCCTGGCATGTCAAGAGCTGAGTTGATTGACAGCCCTGAGCAGCCAGCTGTGAGGGAATTGGCTGAAGTGTAGCTGCAAGCAGAACAGTCCTGAGGCTCCAAGTGGGGAAAGGATGCAGTTGCAGCCAGTCAGTGATGAGGAAGAGGAGTTGCATTCTGCACTGATCCAAGAACACATAGGATGGAGAAAAGGCAGGAGCAGAGAAGGTCAGCCTGATTACTCATGAGGAGGCAGCTTTGTCCCACTTGATGGTCTGCACCAGAAGCTGGCTATTTAGTACAGCAGACAGTCATCAGATGACTTCAGAAGATTAACACTAGAAATCTAAACAGGGTTAGATTTGATTAGTACTTAGACTTCTGAAGTCATCCGAAATAACAGCAAAGTGGAACAAGGCATTCTGTTCCATCCCCTGATAAATTAGAACATCTACATCTATTAGAAAACAGCCAGACTTCTGCAGATTTATTTAAAAACCAGCATTACTACTAAGAAAAAAAATCTTGCTGGGTCTGAAGTGGTTTTCCCTTGGTTATTGACATTATTAGCTTCTTTCTCAATTGCTTCCATAAGAATTCTACATATATCATCCTCTACCCACTGAAATCTTGTTCAAAATTTATATCAGTTGGAAGAAAATGCAACACACAGTTGGAGAAAAGTACCTGTCTTGATTATTAGAATTCAGAGGGTTTTCAGGTTGCCTCTAAAATTGGTGAAACAGAGCAGACATTCAATACAATGAGTAAACAAGTGAATACTCTCCGTTTCCCCCCCTAATTTTTGAAGTAGCACATTCACAGTTGGGGGCTATGCTGTTTAAAGATGGACAAATCAGTCTACATTTCTTCTGCCTTGAGATAGCTTAATTCTCCTGTTCTTATGCACAAGGCATGAAGAACTTTTGTTTTCAAATTTTGAAATGAAACAGGACTGAAACCCTGATTGAATAGTACAGAATCTATCAGATTGGGAAACATCTTTGCTGAAACTTTACTCCTGACTTCTCAATTGCAAAGATTGAGTCTGTCATCTGCACCTCTGATTTGGTTCTGCAATCCAACAAGACAGACACAGACTTCAGAGAGTAATTAGAACTGCATAAAAAACAATTACTATCAACCTGCCTTCCATTGAGGACCTGTATACTGCACAAGTCAAAAAGAGGGCTGTGAAAATATCTACAGCCCCTCACACCCCGGACATAAACTGTTTCAATTTTTACCCTCAAAATGATGCTATAGGGCACTGCATACCAGAATAACTAGACACAAGAACAATTTTTCCCAAAAGACATCACTCTGCTAAACAAATAATTCCTGCAACGCTGTCCAACAATTTACAAAGTCTGCATTACTATTACTATTATTATTAATCCTCCCATCCTTCCTTTCACCCATCTCCTCCCACTTATGACTGTATGACTGTAACCTTGTTGCTTGTATCCTTACGATTTATATTGACTGTTTCCTAGTATGATTTGATTGCTTATTGTACCCTATGACTATTATTAAGTGTTGTGCCTTATGATTCTTGACTCTTGATGAATGTATCTTTTCTTTTATGTTCACTGAGAGCATTTGCACCAAGACAAATTCCTTGTTTGTCCAATCACACTTGGCCAATAAAGAATTCTATTCTATTCTATTTTGTTTCCAGTTCCTCTCTGACAGCAGGAACTGTTCACAATAACCCTAGCATGTACAATTTCCTGACAAGAAGCTACAACCAACATGAAAATGCAATTATTAGCAATGACTCTCAGATAATTTAGGAGATGGCTTCTATAGCTTTAAAAAACCAAACATCATTCCCTAGATCTCTATTAATAATGTAATAACATTACTGAATTGGAAGGACTATTTCATGTTTCATCAATCAAAACTACAGGCATGAAAATCAAGCTTCCCAGATCACAAGTATGATAAGGGCAACCTAAGGATAATAACCGTAGCTTTCTCTCCACCCAAGTAACATCTGCAACTAAGTTAATGAATACTGACAAGCTGTCCAGAATTATGCTGAAACACTAGCTTTTAAGATAATTGGAGGTATTACAGAACTGAAATTAGCTGTGTTGTTCCACACATAAAGGAGATCTATCAGCAGCCACTATTTATGATTGATATAAGTACTCTCAAATGTTCAAATTGTTTGAACAATGATGGAATACGTTTAGAATGGCCTTGTGTGTGCTTTCACCAAAGGTTTTACAAGTATCTCTTGCTAGCTCAATAAACTCTTTGGAGCAGTAATGCTTCATAAAAATAAAAACCACAAAATTGCCATGGCACCTATCTTGGATCACTTATCTTGAGGGTTATGGAGCCACATTCAGAAAATATCATTTTGACTCCATGCCCATGGAACAGTATAGTACTTATTAACCCATTAATATATGCCATTTCAATCCCAACATGACCCTAAGTATTTTTTTAATCACAATCAGGTAAAAATAACTAAAAACAATGGATTAGAATAAGTAAAAAAATATGCGATATATATTGAAGAGGAGAAATAACACAAACATGTCAAGCTTTCCAGGAGATTCAGGTAGTTCAAATGAGTATTAAAATTTATTGCAAGTTTAAGCTCTCTACAAGAATCAACTGGCTGTTAAGGGAAATGTATGGAGAGAGGAGAGAGATTCAAGGTGGGCTGAACTTAAATCTCTTGCAGGACCATAGGGATTTGTGACTTATAACACATTTGACCCCTCCATCAGGCTCAATCTGATCTTTTCCTACATTCATCTCTTATCATGCAACAGAACACTTACTCCAGAACCTCTTGAAAGACCCAAAACTTTATGGCTTTATAGAAGCAGGAAGTGGTCACTGTCTGGGGAAGAAGTTATTTCAAGTTCAGAAGGATGCCTGTATACAAATTAAATGGGACTCTGATTCCAATGCCACCTTGACAGCCCAATACCAATGCAAAAGTAGGATAAACAAGATTGTAGCCTTAGTCCCTCCAATAAACTTCTGTGCTAATGAACTCATACAGGCTCTCTCCATTTACCTCCTGTGCTAAATCATGTTTTAACTTCATGCTTCTTTACACAAATGATATGACAATTCTTTCTTTGAACTAAGGTAGCCTTTGTCATTCCACTCAGGTATCAGGAAAATAATGTCAGGCCAAGGGACTGAAAATTAAATAACTCCAAAATGAAATTGCTAAGAGACATAGGCAGTATGAGCAAGAAATTAATGGTTTTCAAATCAAGCAGGTACAGATGTCCAAATACTTAGCTAGTCTCATCAATTCTTCTATTCTCTGGACACATCACAATTATGAGGTCACAGATTGAGTTCAAAAGGCTGTAAATGCAATTATTACATTTTGCCAGCTGCAATGGGAATATTTTGGTTTCTGCTGCAATCAAGCTATTTAAAGAAAAAGGTTCTGAGCTTTTTGTTGTTCAGGGCTCAGTTTTGCATTGTTTTACTTTGAAGCTAGTTAATATTACTTAGAGCTCTATTGCAAATCCCAAACACCTTCCTTTAAGATAGAATTAGGGTTCCTCTCTGTAGCAGCCCAAAGGAGAATCTGCCATCTAAAATATTGGCTGACAAAATTCCCTCTTGATACTATACTTTTCTCTGCCTGGGGAAAAAAACTGATAGTAAAGATCTTTAATTTATTTTCTAATCTATTCTCCACATTGCTTGGTCTCAACAGAGCTATAGATGAAGTCTAAAATGGAATCCTTGTTCTGGATATGCCAAATGAAGCACTACATTCCTCTACATTTCACAATTCTATCCTTAATTTGCTTTATTTGTTCTATAGAATAGAATAGAATAGAATAGAATAGAATAGAATAGAATAGAATTCTTTATTGGCCAAGTGTGATTGGACACACAAGGAATTTGTCTTGGTGTAAATACTCTCAGTATACATAAAGAAAAGGTCCATTCATTAAGAATCAAGAATCATAACGTACAACACTTAATGATAGTCATAGGGTACAATCAACAATCAAATCATACTAAGAAACAGTCAATATAAATCGTAAGGATACAAGCTTACAAAAGTTACAGTCCTACAGTCACAAGTGGGAGGGGATGGGTGATAAGGAGTGATGAGAAGATTAACAGTAATAGTAGTGTACACTTTGTAAATAGTTGAACAGTGTTGAGGGAATTATTTGTTTAGCAGAGTAATGGCGTTTGGGAAAAAACTGTTCTTGTGTCTAGTTGTTCTGGTGTGCAGTGTTCTATAGTGTCCTTTTGAGGGAAGGAGTTGAAACAGTTTATGTCCGGGATGTGAGGGGTCTGTAAATATTTTTACAGTCCACTTTTTGACTCGTGCAGTATACAGGTCCTCGATGGAAGGCAGGTTGGTAGTAATTATTTTTTCTGCTGTCCTACTTATTCTCTGAAGTCTCTCTGTGTGTCTTATTGGGTTACAGAACCAAACCAGACAGTTATAGAGGTGCAGATGATAGAATCAATAATTCCTCTGTAGAACTGTATCAACAGCTCCTTGGACAGTTTGAGCTTTCTGAGTTGGTGTTCATTGTATTGTTTCACTTCTCATTTAGTCTCCAAATAAATTAAGTATGTTAGCATTGGCTTTATAGACACCAAGCTTCTAGGAAGGAACATTAGGATAAAAGCACTGACTTTTTTTTGGTAAGTACTCTCCACCTTTCTTGTCAAATTCTTCTTCCCAAAAATCATGTAGCTCAGTACCACCTGGAACCTGAGCCCTCTTTTCTCATCCAAATAAAAAAACAATAATAGGTTTAAAACTGTTCTTCTGATGTGGGAAACATCATAAAATATCTGAATTGGCAAATCCCAGTGAAATAGGCCCTCCACCCAAAACTTCCGCCTTCCCTAAAAGGCCTTGTTAGGGTTCAGGTGGCCAAGCTGACTGAGAATGATGAGAACTATGGTCCACTGAGATGTAGAAGAGATAATCATGTGGGGAAGGTTGAGCAGACTTTTTCTTCTGTAGTCCAAATCTATAATGGCTTTTGCAGCACTTAGACTTATATATCACTTCACAGTGCTTTACAATCCTCTTTAAGTGGTTTACAGAGTCAGTCTATTGCCCCCAAACAATCTGGGTCCTCATTTTACCAACCTTGAAAGGATGGAAGGCTGAGTCAACCTTGAGCCAGTAAGAACTGAACTGCCAACAGCAGTCTGTCAGCAGAAGTAGTCTGTAGTACTGCATTCTAACCACTGTGCCACCACAGCTCGGTTGCTAATTTAAACCATGATATTAATTAAATCATGGTATTAAAATATAAATAACATAGGTAAGAGAGAAGGATTGGCTGGTTCGGACATCATGTAGGCTGGCGATTCTCAACCTTAGCAATATATGAGCAGTCATGGTCATAAGTCTTGACTGTTCATTTTTAAAATATTACTGCTCACAGTTATATCCCAAAAACTAACACATCAGGTTAGAACAGGGTTTGTCCATCTTAGCAGCTTTAAGATGTATGGACTTCAACTCCCAGAATTCTCCAGCCAGCATTTTATGTATCACATATCAACCACTATGGCTGGATTATCCATTGTACTAAACCATCAGGAGTTCATGAAATATATTAACCAGGACCTGTGTTATTCTCTTCTCACTTCTTTCCACGATGTGTGAATTTTTCATAAACTTGCAATTGAAGAGATAAATAAATGGGTTCACCTAAGAGTTTATATAGTTGGAATAAACTATTTTCCAAATGTCTTCATTCCCTCAGCTTCATCTCAGGCTATTGTTACAGAGGAAAATACGTCTGGCAGTGCCTATATTGCAGTCTTGATAAAATGCTTAGTGTCGTACTGCAGCCATTTTGACTAATGATGATGGATATGGACTGTTTCCCTGATTAGGCAGAGAACTGTTGGACTATAAATAATTGTCCAATTGTGATAAAGTGAAAAGCCTATGCAAAAAAAAAAAAGGCATAAAATTTAGCCTGACTAATAAATGAATGATCTTGTAGGGCAATTGCATTTTGTCATGGAGCAAAGATGCAAAATGCACAATTTATTGAAAGAACTTGAAGAGACAGATATGATTTTAACAATTAGCATTGCTTAACAGGCATCACTGCTATGTGTTATGGAAAGAATCTGTGTAGGTAAGATTACAAAAATTATTGTATTGTCAATGCTAAAAGAGTATTTATAGTAATGGATGCAAGGCTATGGTTTCACACTTCTTGCCCTGTTAGAAAGAGAACAAAGTTCTGAAAAACTATCATTACTAATCCAATTTATAGCTTGCAATGAAAGGAAGTGCCTGAATACAGCTGATGTGATCCTATAGCACTGCTGCTTTTAATTGTTGGGTTTCTCTTTTCTACAGCTGGGGAAACAATTTTACAGAGTGAGAAATCAAGAATAACAGAATAATAGTGTGGGAAAAAACTTGGACGCAGGGGTGGGATTCTACTGGTTCTGTCCGCTCTGTAGAACAGGTAGCTCTGAAGAGCAGCAGACACAGAACTGGTTCTATGTCTGCTGCTGTTTTGGCCCACCGCCTGCCCGGGCTCTTACCTGACCTATATTTCCTGCTTTTTCAACCTCAGCTGCTTTGTGCGACACAGCTGTGGTTGAAAAAGCAGGAAAAAAGTGCTTTTTCAACCACTGTGCACCCATGTGCAGCACTGCTCAGCTGTCCAGACAGCAAGCTGAAAGCGATTCGCACGCGCGCGCAGCGAATCGTAAATCACTGAACCGGTAGTTACACCAGTCGAATCCCACCCCTGCTTGGAGGTCTACTAATCCAACTTCCTGCTCAATCAGGAGACCCTATATCAGAGATCTCCAAACTTGGCAACTGCCAGAATTCACTCCTTCCCTAAATCTTTGCTTATAAAACTGCAGTTATGCCCTAGATATTAGCACCTTCAGTTGATGAGTTGATGCAAAAATAAAGTATCAGAACAGCAGTGGTGGGATTCAAAAAACTTTACAACTGGTTTGGTGGGTGTGGCATGGCTTGGTGGGCATGGTTTGGTGGGTGTGGCAGGGGAAGGATATTGTAAAATCTCTATTCCCTTCCCACTCTTGGGGGAAGATTACTGTAAAATCCCATTCCCTCCCCTCTTCACTAACTTGGTTTCCAACAAAGGAAGACCCAACTGATCAGCTGGGATTCGGGAAGCAGAAAATAGATGGGGGCGAGGCCAGTCAGAGGTGGTATTTGCCAGTTCTCCAAACTACTCAAAATTTCTGCTACCAGTTCTCCAGAACTGGTCAGAACCTGCTCAATACCACCTATGCAGAACAGCCTTTTGAACCCTTCAATCCCTTATATTTTGAGCAAAACTTCCAGAATTAATCATATAGGCTGTGAATTCTGATAGCTGAAGTTTCAACACATATGGGCATCATGTTGTAGAAAGCTGAATCAAAAGAGCAGACATTAACATTGTTATGTTTGGAGCATGGGCGAGAAAGAATGGAGACAAGCCTCTGAACGGTGAACTTCAGCTCTTTATTTACATAGTGACTTCTAACGTCTATAACAGTTTTAACCCACCTTATATAGGCAAACCCCGTAACTATTAACCAATAACCAACGAGGAGCGCTAGCTCTCATAACCAATAGGAACTCTCTGTTTAAGGGCCAATCGGATTCCCCGGAGAGGGCCAATCCGATCCGGCTGTTTAACAGCCAATCAGAAATGCAGGGCCAGAACCCTGCACTTTACTCCAAGCTCATGCTTTATTAAAACTTTATACATTCACAACACCCCTTCCCCCTGGCTTCTGTTTGCAGGGCGCAGTTACATAGTCCTTTAGGTAGGACGGTTGTTTTATTAGTCTCTTTGATTTTCGCTGTGTCATTTGGCTGCAATCTTGCTGAGGTAGATCGTTGTTTGGCAGTGGGGCTGTTTCTGGTTCAGAGTTCATTTCCGCGTCGTTGCCCATGTTCTCTGTAATTCCCTGAGGTGCAATTGTTTCCCTCTCTGGTTCCACTTCCTGAGTCTCTATTATACCGTCGTTCCCTTCGAACGGGTTTTCTTCTCCTTGGAATTCATCTTCTTCTGTACCTTTCCCCCCCCCAATCTGGTCATAGGGGAGTTCAGGACTGCCCACCGGAAGCCGTGATCGTAATTGATTGATATGGTGTTTCCATAGTCTATCGTCAAGGCATTGTACAAGGTAGGATCTTGGGCCGGTTACATGAACTACTGTCGCCTCCAACCACAATGGGTCGCCCGATAGGTTTTTAGCGTATACCAAATCTCCTACCTGGAAGGCATGACAGCGGCTGCTGGATCCTATTGGTTTTTCCGGTTCGTAAGCTGGGTGTAACCGGTCGAGGTGGGAGCGGAGTTTTCGTCCCATTAGCAGTTTGGCGGGAGTTTTGTTGGTGACGCTATGCGGTGTGATGTGTTGTAAAAAAAAGGATTCGATTGATCTTGTCGTCAATGTTGTCGTAGTCTACCTTCTGTAAGGTTTTCTTCATAAATTGCACCATGCGTTCTGCTTTGCCATTGGTCGCAGGGTGCGCAGGTGAGGTGAGCGCATGTCGAATACTGCGGTCAGCGAGGTACTGCTCGAACAACAGTGCTGTAAGTTGGGGCCCGTTATCGGATACCAGGACGTCTGGTAGTCCGTGGGTTGCAAATAGTCTTTCCAAGGTTTTGATAACCACCTTGGAGGTTGTAGTCATCATACGATGAATTTCGAGCCAATTTGAAGAGGCGTCAACGGTTAGTAGAAGGGTGTGGCCTTTGGTCGGCCCCGTGAAGTCCAAGTGAATTCGGGACCAGGGTCCGCGTGATGTCTCCCATTCAGTAGGAATGGCTTTAGGTGGGGCGTTGCTCACTTCCTGGCATTTTGGACAAGCTTTAACCCAATGTTTGATTTGCTTGTCAATGCCCAGCCACCATGCGTAGCTTCGCGCAAGGGCTTTCATTTGCACGATGCCGGGGTGGCCATCGTGCAAGGTTCTTAGAAGCACTTTCTGGAGTCATTCTGGGATAACGACTCTATCGCCCCAGATGACACAGCCTTTTTGGGAGAACAACTTGGTTTGTCGAGTCTTGAATGGTGTGAAGTCATCTGATAATTGGTCCAATGGCCATCCACGTTCTACCCAGCTTAGGACTCGCGCTAAGGTAGGGTCACGTTTGGTTTCGCTCGCGATATCTCAAGCGGTTAATGGCGGCGAGTTGAGTGCCTCAATTTGCAATGTGGTTACCATTGATGCAGGATCGTCGAGAGTCTCTGGAAGCGGTGCTCGGCTCAATGCATCGGCGTGGGGAATGGCTTTCCCCGGGTGGTATTGCAGCCGATAGTTATAAGCAGCTAAGAATTCTGACCATCGAGTCATCCTAGGGGATAATATGTAGGGAGTCGGCTTATCTCCGGCTATTATCCCCAATAATGGTTTGTGGTCAGTCACGATAGTAAAAGCCCGGCCATACACGTACTCGTGGAATCTTTTAACGGCTGACACAATTGCGAGGGCTTCTTTATCGATTTGTCTATAATTTCGCTCAGTTTTTGAAAGTGTCTTTGAAAAATATGCAACAGGGGCTTCGTTCCCATTAGGCAGTACATGACTCAAAATGGCGCCCATTCCGAAAGGCGAAGCATCACATGTTATATTTAACGGCAAAGTCTCGTTATAATGCATGAGTACAGAGTCAGAAGTGAGCAGTTTTTTCACGTTGCGGAACGCCTGTTCTTCTCGGTGACCCCATAACCAATTTGCTTTCTTATCTAACAACCGGTGTAACGGTTCAGTGACCGTTGCTTTATGCGGTAAAAATACATTATAAAAGTTGATGAGGCCTAGGAATGCCTGGAGATCGGCCTTGTTTCGTGGCCTGGGAGCATTTTTTATCGCCCTTAGTTTACTTTCAGTTGGGTGAATACCCTGGCTATCTATTAGGTACCCTAAAAACTCAACACTGTCAGTACACAATTTACATTTGTTTTTCTTTACTTTCAGACCGGCCTCTTGGAATTTTTTTAGGACTAATTTTAACCAGTCCTGTAAGATTTTTTTTGTAGGGGCCGCAATTAATACATCGTCAAAATAGGGGACCACGCCCTTAATCCCTTGTAATAACCTCTCCATAAGGCTCTGAAAAATCCCCGGGGCTACACTAACTCCGAATTGAAGCTGGATACATTTAAAGGCACCTCGGTGCATCACAATCGTTTGTGCCAGTGCCGTCTTTTCATCAACAGGTAGTTGCTGATATGCCTGAGCTAAGTCTAATTTAGCGAAGACTTTCCCGCCCCCCAGGGAGTGGAGGAGATGCTGCACCACCGGCACTGGATATGCATTCTGCTGTAGGGCGTGGTTCAAAGTGGCCCAGTAGTCCCCACAAATTCGGATCGACCCGTCTGGCTTAATGGGTGTTAAGATTGGGGTTTCCCAGGGGGAGTGATCGATGGGCTCTAACACCCCCTGAGCTATCAGCTTGTTGAGTTGTTCATCGATTTTCAACTTTAAGGCAAACGGAACTCGACGGAGCTTAAGTCAGATGGGAGCTATCTTTGGGTCTAGACTGAACGAAATCGGGGTCCCCTTGTACTCGCCTAAGCTGTCCGTGAAGACGTCCCTGAACTCATGGATGAGGTCTCCCTCCCAGTCACTTCCGCTGACTCGGTTTATGCTGGCTACTTCAATGCCGAGTGGCGTGAACCATTGGAGGCCTAGTAGGCTAGGCCTGTCTCTATCGATGACAGTTAGTGGTAAGTACGTGTGTGCTTCTTGAAGGAGACTCAGACTCGGCAGGAACCAACGACGGGGATTTGATTCCCTTGGTAGTCCTTGAGGATGAGTCTTTGGGAGTGGAGATCTTGGCGTTGAATCGTGGGGATGAGTTGCTTTAGGGTCTTCCAGGACACCATCGAGAGGGACGATCCCGAGTCGACTTCCATGTGGCAAGGCTGGTTCTCGATGGTTATGTGACTCGTATTTTCTTGGTATCTAAAGCTGAGGCGTGACCAATAGTGATAGTATGGTGAGCCTCTTCTCTCTGCAAAACTCGATTTCTGTAGGAGTGGTTTACTGGTTCTCGCCGTACAAGATGGTTTCCTGTCGATTGGTGATAGTTTGTCCCTTTTGAGGCCTGGCCGGGTCCTGGTAAGCTTCGGCAGACCCGTCCGATGTGGCCTCGCTTCCCGCACTCATGGCAGAGCGCGTCGCGGAATTTGCATTCGGACCTGGCTTGGTTGGCCCCACAGCCAGCACACGGGCGTAAAGGTTTCGGGTGGTGGTCCCGGTCGGACCGCAGTTGATGGACCCCTTCTTCGTCGCTGTCTGACGATGAAGAGAGGTCCTCGTGGTGCATCATTGCAAGCTGCCCTTCTGACCTGGGTAAGATGTCGCTTGTTGGTGGTGGTACCGGAGCGCGGTTTCGGCGTAGTTGTGCAGCTGACTTTCTGGTTGCTTCTGCTGCAGTAGCATCAGCAATGGCGTCGGCAAGGCTGATGTCGCCTTTCGCCATCAGCTTGCTTTGAACGCCTGATGCATCTAGTCCCAGAACTATGCGATCTCTTAGTGCTTCTTCTAAATCGGTGAATCCACAGAGGCCTCCCAAATTTCGGAGGTCTGCTATGAAGTCGGCCACGCTTTCTCCCTTTCGCTGGCTCCTCTAATAAAACTCATGCCGTCTCACGAGCGTAGGCATGGTCGGTGCGTAGCGATCTCGTAGGAGAGGTTTGAGGTCGTCCCAATCCATCGCCTTCACTTCTCGGGATTTTTCTAGTGCTTTAGCCATCTTAAATATGGTTGGACCGCAATGCATTAAGAACACCGCCTGTTTCTTTCCTGGTGTGGCGTCCTTTAAGTTGTTGGTTTCTAAGAACATTTGGAAGTGATCCATGTAGGACTCCCAGTCCTCCTGTACTGGATCGAACGGAGCGGGTGGTACGACGCCGCCGGACATGGTTTTGTTGTGTAGCGTCGTCTGTCACGTGCTCAGTGTTCTTCGAAGTTTCGTTGGTTCAGATGTCTCCACATCCCATCCTCGTCGCCAGTGTTATATTTGGAGCATGGGCGAGAAAGAATGGAGACAAGCCTCTGAACGGTGAACTTCAGCTCTTTATTTACATGGTGACTTCTAACATCTATAACAGTTTTAACCCGCCTTATATAGGCAAACTCCGTAACTATCAACCAATAACCAACGAGGAGCGCTAGCTCTCATAACCAATAGAAACTCTCTGTTTAAGGGCCAATCGGATTCCCCGGAGCGGGCCAACCCGATCTGGCCATTTAACAGCCAATCAGAAGTGCAGGGCCAGAACCCTGCATTTTACTCCAAGCTCACGCTTTATTAAAACTTTATACATTCACAACAAACATGGCTACCCAAACAAATTGATCTGAGATAAATTTCCAGGCAGAGAGGAAAAAAGATATTTCTTTACATAGCTGACTTGAAGAATTCGATCTATCAAGATTTCATGATAATCTTTACCATGAAATTTAGAGCATGGCCCTAGCCATATTAATTGCCATTAAATTAGAATTAGACTAGTTAAGTGTATATTGGATTTGACTGTTAGATTTACATCCTGTCTATTGTTCAGTACTTCAAGTTCAGTACTCCTTCTTCCAATCTTTTCCCCACAACCACCTTCTCTGATTTATGTGTGACTGGCCAAAAATTACGCTGTGAGCTTCAGTGATTGGAAAAGAGGCTTGAAATGAGTCTAACATCTGCACCATCACATCATTCTGGTCTCAGCATACAGCTTCAGGTTATAATTCTCTGCAGAGTTTCCAGATAGTAAGTTTTGATGAACACATTTTCGCTTCTTTTTATAACTTGCTTTTAAGTTTCTTCAGATTGTCCCCTCTCTCCAGAAGAGAACTCTGAACCCTATTCCAGTTTAACTAGCAGATCGGGTAAGCAGACCAAAACTAAAATATTGAGGATTAATTTTGCTTGGTTCAAACAAGTAAATTTCAGAGCAAAATAAATCGTTTTCAATCAAATTACTCTAGTAAAAAAAAAAAAACCCCTCCAAAAGCTAATCAAATCAGAAAAATATACAGGTGTAAGCTTTTATAGAGAGGTATCCATTAGCCATCAAAGTTTAGCTATCATGGTCTAGACAAATTTTCTTAAGTTTCACTGAGGTTGCCATTTTCAGAAGCAAATATACATTCCAGAAGATTACATTATACACAAATCTTCCTTTATGCTAGAAAAGCACAAATCTCTTTCTTGTTTTTTTTTTACCATTAAAAAAAACAAACAGTAGTGGATAGTTGCATTCTAAATTCCCTGATCTTGAATTCTGAAACTTTGAATATTCTTAGATGTGAACAAATGTTTAAAAACAGCTTATAATTTGCATGTTGTTTTTTAATAGATGAATTCCACATGGGAACTGAGGACAACATGTGCACCGATAAGATACAATTGTTAGGAAGTGGCTGCATTTACTAGAAGTGAGAGCTAGTAGAACATGGCTGCAGTTGTCCTGGTTCTTGTTGGAATAAAGAGACATGTAAAAATTGCCAAGGGAACGTTGGCAGTTGGTGAAAATTAATTATAGTTTTAAATAGTTGCTGCATCATGTTATGCCTCTACCTAAATTTGAGTGACTTGTATTAGAATGGTGGTGTCAAACTTGATTTCATTGAGGGGCACATCAGGGTTGTGTTTGATCTCGGAGGGGCACAGGGGAGGCATGGCCATAGAGGGCATGGTTATCTTGATGTCATTCATGTCAGGGGCACCTGTGGTGGCCCAAATGATCTGCCAATCTCCATTTTTGGCTGGGATGGCCTTCTGCAACCCTCTGTCAGTGAAAATGGAGCTTGGGAGGGCCGGAAATTGGGAGCCCATTTTTGCTGACAGAGGCATGGCAGGCTGGTCCTTCGCTGTTCCCAGGGCAGTCCCATGGGCCAGATCTAAGCATCATGGGGGTCAGATTTGGCCCCTGGGCCTTGAGTTTGACACCCCTGTATTAGTGTCAATAACTGACTAAAATAAAAATAAAAATGAAGGAGACATGTTTGCATAAAAAATCCACATGACTGATGCTATGGAGTAGCCAACTTTGGGAAGATTACTGTGGTGAAAAAAATGGTAATACATCTTAGAATGAATTTTGTGATCGGTATAAACAGATTTGCTTGCCTGGTTAGACTGTTGTCCACCCTGGAAGGGAAATGCAGGTAGTTCTGGACTTATGATCACCATTGAATTTTTATTGTTGCTAAGTGAAACATTTGTTAAGTGCATTTTGCCCCCTTTTACAACTTTTCTTGCCACTGTTGTTAAATGAATCATTGCATTTATTAAGTTAATAACATGGTTGTTAAGTTAATCTGGCTTCCTCATTGACTTTGCTTGTCAGAAGGCAGCAAAAACTGATCACATGACCCCCTAGGACACTGCAAGGGTCATAAATATGAACCAGTTGCCAAGCATTTGAATTTTGATCATGTGATGCCGGGGACACTGCAACAATTGTAAATGTGAAAAACAGAAGCCAGTGCCGTTGTAAATTTGAACAGTCACTAGATGAACTATTGTAAGTCAAGGACTACTTGTATAGTTTTGTAGTGGGTTAGGGTTAGGGAAGAAATCAACATTTGCTCCTCTTTCTACTAGAAGAAATGGCTTCTATTCATGCATAGACATTTTTGCATCTAACATACGATAATTTAACAGCGTTCTTCATTGAAGCGGGTGAACAAAACCAAAAAACTGCTCCCTTGACCAACAGTCCTCTCTGAAATCCTCCTTTGTGAAGACAAAATTACAAAATAACTGAATTCTCCAAAGTGAAAAGTTTCTTACAATTTTTTTTATCAATCTTTCCATTGAACCGACAATAATGTGATTGCCTCCAGATTTGGAGATCTGGACAATGCACCATTTAGAACTTGTTGGTGTTTTTCAACAAGCCAGTGCATGTTCTATATGAACAAAAGGGACATTCACAATGAACTCAGATGGCCTTTAGTCACTTTTTCTAACAAAGTGACTATATGAGAGATTTCTCATATGGTTATTTATGGCATTCAGCTGTGTAGGATGTAGCATGTAATTTCTTTTTTGCAGTCCTGTTCTATACGGAGTAATTTATCAAGCAATCTTTCAATAGCCCCACTGGAAAACATTACTCTTTTAATCATTACCACCATTTTAGGAAACATGACAGCTTTGGAAGTTAGAAGGTTACCTCCTATGACTCTGTTTTACATGAAGGATCACCCAGCTCTTGCTTCCATGAGATGGAGATGTTACAGATTTAATCTGTGGCCTTAATTCACAAACAGCAGACATCACTAGCATAGTACCTTCTGGAGTTTCACTGGAGTTTCAACTCCCAGCCTCCTCAAGTAAGCTAGCCAGTGGCTATTCTTGTTGGAAATTCAGGAAGTTTGAGTCCTACTCTAGCACACCTGGAGAGCACCTGGTTGGAAAGACAGTACTACAAAGTGGTAAGTCATAAATTGGCACAAAATTCACTTAACAACTGTCTTGCTTAACAACATAAATTTTGGGCTCAATTGTCATAAGTTGAGGATTTTATTAGAAAAGCAATTTTTTAACATTTGACTATGCTGCTAAAGAGGGTTGCTTGAAACACCTGAAAAGTTTCCAAATGCCAGGTAGCAATCTGAGAGATATTTATGGAAAACTTCTGGCACATTGGATTTGTTTTCACACATATTTTATGTTTATATACCTGGGCTTAAAGTTTCCATTTATCCTGTTGTAGAGTCTTTGATTTTGTCTATTACCTCCCAGCACCTATCTATTACTGTGGTGGTCTAATGAGGCATTGGCTTTGGCCAAGCGTAATGAATTAAGGGTAGGGGGAAAAGAGTGTGAATAGTACTCACAGAATTTCTGGATAGTTAAGTTAATAGACTTTTGTGCTTCTTTAAACTTCAAAAGCACAATAGGAAGACACACACATGCAAATGGCATTTGAAACTGAGAGGAAAGGTCTTTCAAAATGGTACCAGGAAGTGTACTGCACTGTGAAAATTAATGGATTGGCTTCCTGGCTTTGATTTCTACCAGTAATCCCATTCCCCTGAGCCAACTTCATCAGTTTTGGTAAACAAAGAACAACAGTTCTGAAATGGAACCATTCCAAGTACTCAGCAACACACCAAGAATTCAATAGAAACACTGATGAAAGCAACCTTGATAGGAAATCTACAAAATCATATCCAAGAATCATGAAACAATGACATCCATTACAGCTCTCACCAATTAAGAAAAGGAAATAAGGAGGACAATAAAAGCTCACCAAACAGGAACAAAGGGGTGGGCAATTATGGCAAATTTACGACCTATGGACTTCAACTCCCAGAAGTTGAGCCAGCTCTAATTATATCATTGAATGGCTGTTCTTGCCATTCCCCACTCTTGCCTAAACATGTGCAGATATTTAAAACAAATAGGTCATACAGAGCTTAGTTGATCAGTTCCCCAATAGTAGCAGATGATGAGAATACAAAGTGGGTTTTTTATTTACTTATTTATGAGGCTGAGAGACCACCCAAATTCAAATGACTCAGGGCAGCTGACATCAAAAATAAGAAAATGGAAATAATATCTAGGAAATCCCATGGATATGAATAAATACGCTCCCTCCAAATAATAGCATTTGTAGCTCAGGTCTCCAAACACTAGGCCACGGCCCATTCAGAACTGGGCCACACAAGCAGCAGACAAGTGCACTCAGGGTTGGGCTGCTAGGGTCTAGCCAAGATTCTGTGCAGTTCGAAGAACCCCCAAATCCCACTCCTGGCTGGCCCTGCCCAACCCTCCCCTCCCCGGAGTCCCAACGTGGCCCATTTTGGATGCAGATAAGTGCAGGGCGTGTGTGGAGGCTCAGGGAAGGTGAAAAATAGACCTCTTGGAAGTTTGGGAAGGCCCATTTCCGGCTTCCAGAGGCCTCCGGAGCCCGGGGAGGCCGTTTTTGCCTTCCCGGAGACTAGAGAAAAGTCTCTGGAGACCAGGGAGGGCAAAAACACCAGCACACCATGGTACAGGAGGCCGACTAGGCCATGCCCACCATGGCCATGCCTACCCAGCAATCGAACAGAGAACCCTTTGCTAAAATTTTTGAAGCCCACCCCTGAGTGCACTCATGTACATAGCTCCACTTGCACGAACAATGGGCATTTGCGCTTGTGCGTGGAATTCCATTTGTGGAAGTGGCAGGCGTGCAGGCACACTGCTTGTAGAAATGGAGCTGTGCCCATGAACACACTTGCCTTGCACGGAACTATCCCCTCTTTCCCCCACCCACTGCTGCTGGTCCACACAGTTGGAAAGAAAGGTTGGCAATTGCTGATTTACAGGGCCCCACAGGTACCTTATATATAAGGCTAGAGGAGTAAGATTTAAATCCTTCCAGAATATCATCAGGGTGAGAACAACATGGATCTCTAGGTAAAGGTAAAGGTTCCCCTCTCGGGGGGTGGTGCTCATCTCCATTACAAAGCTGAAGAGCCGGCACTGTCCAAAGATGTCTCCATGGTCATGTGGACACCATGACTAAATGCCAAACGCGCACAGAACACTGTTACCTTCCCACCAAAGGTGGTCCCTATTTTTCTACTTGCATTTTTACATGCTTTCGAACTGCTAGGTTGGCAGAAGGTGGGATAAGTAACGGGAGCTCACTTCGTTACATGGTGTTAGGGATTCAAACCGCCAAATTGCCGACCTTTCTGATTGATAAGCTCAGCGTCTTAGCCACTGAGCCACTGCATCCCTATGGATTTCTAGGGAGGCATTATTGTAGAAGGCAGATTTAATGCACTTGCTGATCCTAATAAATGTCCTGTTTGATTGAAGGGATTCAAAGCCTAAGTTTTGTTCTAAATTGCTATTCTAGTTGAACCAAGCAAAATTGTATTTAAATTATTTCTACTACTTAAGCACATTCATCATTCATTTTCTATTCCTAAAGTTCATCTTAAAGAACCCCATCCTTTGAGAGTATTAATGCTTCATTTCCCACAAACACATATTCATCTTTTTCTCTAATTGATATTTGTTATTGTTATTTGATTTATGTTCTGGGAATCTAAATCATGTGCATGACACCTCTGATGAATTTGTATGCAGAAACAGGACTAAAATAACATGCATTTCTGAATAAGTTCCATTAAATATAATGGGACTGTTTTTGTACAAAATCTTAAGGCTGGATTCCAATTCCTTAATTTTAAAATATAAATTAAGACACAGATAGAGTGCAGGTTATAATGTGTCATTTGTGGGAAGTGAGTTTATTCTGAAATAAATATTCAGAATTATAAATGTGATTCATTCTACAAAGGCTATTTCCATAACAACAATCAGCATAATATCAAAAGAGAAAACATCAGATTTTGATCAGGGAAAATAAACTAAATTGGCAATAATTTTGTTGTATCTACAAAATAGTGCAGAGCTTTTTAAGAACTGGAGGCTGGCAACAGAAATATGGCTACTTATTGAAGCCATGATTTTATCAAGCTACAGATTAAGACAATGTTGAAATATATAACAACTATATAGTATCAAATACAGAATCCTATTAAAGTCCAACCTTTGACTTTTAATAGCTGGATTTTATATTTTTCCCCTAAATAGGAGACAGTTATTTTCTTGTTTGTTCTACCAGCAAGTTTCAGAAAACCTTTGGTGCAACTTGACTCCCCATCTTTAAAATAAAGTTTTTTCTGTAATGTCAATATACAGCACCCCTGGAAAATTTCATATATAATTTTAGCTTCAGCCCAGAGAAAATCACATGTCCGAAAAAATAAACTGCACAACAGTCTTCTCAGGGAACACTACAACCTGCAAAACTCATTGTGTAGGAGGTGGAAGGAAAAGCGCTAAATATGCATTTAATCTTGTGAATGCTTTTTACACAACTTGCCCTAAAAATATATGCTAATTTTCTGACTTGTTGACTTGCTAAATGTTGCCCTACTGAAGGGCATATGACTATATTTACTTACCTGGGAAAGTCCAACTGAAATCAGTAGGATTTACTTTTGAGTAGAAGGACCAGGTGTGTCAAACTTGCAGTGTCATGTTGTCACGTGATGTATCGTGACTTTCCCTCCTTCGCTAAACTGGGGAGTGGGTGTGGTCAGTGCATGATGCAGCTGGCTCTCAGGCTGCAAGTTTGACACTCTGAGACTATAAAATGCGACCAGGGTAGACAACCAAATGGTCTCTAGATCAGGGGTCTCCAACCTTGGCAACTTTAAGACTTGTGGACTTCAATTCCCAGAATTCCTCAGCCAGCTTTGCTGGAATTCTGGGAGTTGAAGTCCACAAGTCTTAAAGTTGCCAAGGTTGGAGACCCCTGCTCTAGATGTTTTGAATATCAGCACCAAACCCTTCCCTCTGATCCAGCAGTGGGATCCTACCTGTTCCACTACCAGATTGGTGATTGCATGCATGTGCACCTAATGCATGTGTGCAGCTTTCCACACACCAGCTGAGGCCTGCAGCACCTATCAGCTGGGAGGATAAAGAAGAGAAAAGTGCAGGGGCAGGTGGGAGGGACAATCCTCCGCTTTTCTCTTCTTTTTCCTCTCAATTGATTGTGGAGGCTTTTTTCCAACCTCTCAGTTGATCATTGGAGGCTTTTTTAAACTACTGGTTCAGCCGAACTGGTGGGAATTTTTGCTATAGGTTCGGTTGAACCAGGCCGAACTGGTAACATCCCACCACTGCTCTGATCATATTTCTTGGGACTGCTGGGAGTTAAAGATCAAGTATTGGGAGATGGAAGACACTTGCCTCGTGACACCTTGTAAATGTGGAGAAACCATTGTGTGGTAAGAAAACTCATTTTCTGGAAGCTGTAACAGATGGAGGCATTCATTTTGAACTGCTATTCTTACCCCACTAATTGGTTCTCATCTCCTGAATGGCTATCCGTTCCTACTTAAGGGGTCTCTCCTTAAAGAAAACAGTTCTCTTTTTGGGAAGGAAAAAGGTGCATGTGACAGGGATTGACAGGAAGGTAAGAAGAGAACCCATAAGAAAATGCAAAAACAACAATGCTTGTGTTTCCCAGGCATTTAACAAGACTCATTTGACCTTTCGGCTCTTGCAATGCTTCATTCTTGACAACTGGCGAATTCTCCCATTTTATCTTTAATTAGACTGACAAATTTGCATGCCTACAGGCAAAGTCTGAGTTCTCTCTGTGGAATGTCTGACTTACCCACTTCTTTCTTTTTGAAGTATCTATCATAACTCTAGCCACCCAGGCTTGGTTGAAGGATGGGTGTTAAATGTTCTACATAAATATAAATGTTCTACATAAATAAAACATAAATAATAGGTAACCTATTCTATTATCTTATCTGAATATTACATAACTCCTAATATTCAACCATAGAGGGTCAACATTGGTAAAATTTGCTGCTCTCTTTGCTTACATAATTTTACCAGCTTTAAACACTGTACACCTTAACACGCGAATAAGAGAGTGCATCAGTTCCCACTAATTCACTTTAGGCAACCAGAAATATTGAAAAAGTTGAGCTGGCAACTGTGACCCTTTTCCATATAAAAAGGGGGTGGGGTTTTGATTGCATAGTCATGACCACCGTTTGACTTTTTGATGCTGACCCCCAAAGGTGCATCTCTTAGGCAACATCTGTTTGGGTTGGTCCTAGAACCTGAGGTGAAGGCTATGTAATATTCTCATTTTTTTTGGTCACAGGGGATGTACTCTTCTATTTCTCTCTAAAAGTGCTCAGATTGGCTCAAATTCACTTATTCCTATAAACCAAAGTATAACCACTTATTCTCTATAGTTCTATCATTGTGGTGGTGACTTTTATTGTCTATTATCCCTTGGTTAACAAAGATAGACTCTGCCTCTATAACTGTTTTTCAATAAGCCATGTTTGTAGGACTGTGTGCTTGTCTGTATTTATTAAAATATTGGAGGAACAAAAACAGAAGAATCAGAATCTTCAATAGACTAATCCAATGTTTCTCAGCCTTAGCAATTTTAAGATGTTGGCTGAGGAATTCTGGGAAGTTCAGACATCTTGAATTTGCTGAGGTGAAGACAAACAGGTCTATCTCATCATCAACCATAGCTAAGATCACAAACTCTTTCAGACAAAGTTGAAGCTTCTAAAATGTTATACTATGATTTAAAACATCTTCCCTATCTTTGAAATGTGCAGAGTCTTCAGATGTTAGGAGATCACTTTTCCTTTACCCCAAGGTCTGGATCAGGTTAAAAAAAATATTTCAGCCTTTACAATTCACAATCTAATAGAGAGTTCTCTAACCTTTCTACGTTGGAGTGAGGAGGGAGTAGGGAAAGGGAATGGTTTTGTTGGAAGGGTAGGCTCATGTGTGTGCACTGATTGCTCCAATTGGTGTGCAACACTCATGCTGATGCTTGTGCAAGTGGGATTGTATGCCAGCTACTCACACTGGAAGCCAATGAACCCATGTGGACACCTGTTGTTCACACAAATGGGACCATGAGCACCTATGTCAATGTTCATATGAATGGGCTGCGAGTGCCCACGCAATTGAGGTTGAGAGCGCCTGTGACATTCATGATGACACTTATGTGAGTGGGGTTGTGTGTGTGTGCACTGGCCAGCTACTCACACACCAATAGGTCACAGCCCATTAATGGGCTGCAGCCCACAGATTGGGGACCCCTGATCCAGCACATCTGTCTCCAAACTCAAATTTACAACCTGTTATGGATAATCCCTTGATTTGTAATCCTAACACACAAATTGCAAGCATTGACAGCACTTTCCCAATGTTGTTGGACTGGTGCCCAGCAAGTTTAAGGACGTGAATGGCTTCCAAGTTTGTGCTATTGGGAATTGAAAACTATTTTTCATTTTTTAATCACCTTTCCAGCAGATGTCTTTTCAATTTATTAGAGGCATGAATCCCTCTATATTCCTGGAAACATATTCAGTTCTTGTACTTATTTAAGTTCCTTTCATTGAATTTTCTAAAGCTATATATTAAAGGAGAGCCATTAAAAAAAAAGACTTGAAAGATGTGGACAATGAAACAAGTGCTTACTTACATCTACTGAATGCCTGTATTAAACTATCATGATAGGCACATTCAAAAGCTGTCAGATGCATTTATTTTAATTCAGTGAATCATATCATAAATGCATGCTGATGTGGGCTGAACAAGCACTTAACAATAGATTAATGGTTGTAAGCCGGTTGTATTTTAAATAAGAATTAAACAATGGCTCTTCAAAAAGAGGAAGAAACCCCCACCGCTACCATTGAGTTCAAATGTGATAAATTATGAAACTGATATAGTTTATTTTAGGAAGCTGGTCCTTCAAACTGAATCTCAAAATTAGGGACTTTTAGGCACAAACAGATGTGAAAGGAATACCTATTCCTGATTTTGAACGTTTAAATATAAATTAAAATTTGAAGAGCATGGAGATGGAACAAAAGGGTCAATTCAATTAAAGATGTGTGGTGTGAAGTGGTAAAATCCCAATATTGATTTCCATCGATAGTGAAAACTAAACTTGAGATTGTTGCATTTTCACTATCTTTGCTAAACAGCCAACAAGATTTCAAAAAGCTTTGGAAGAAGAATGAATGAAATCTCCTTTCTGATGGACACAGAAAGATATCTCCAAGCAATAAAACATTGTGGTTTCTTCCTAACCGCTTTTCATCAGAAACCCCAGGGATTTGCTACGTGTTAGTTGTAAATGCTTCTAAGTGACTTATATACCAAAGCACCTTTTCCATGCAGTCTTTAATCAATATTTGTTTTCAGAAACTTGAAAGGGAAGTACAAAAACAATCCTCTTAGACAAATGATTTACTATAAAAGTCTACTTAAAAATATTTATCCTAGGTTAAAGCAGCAAACACTACTTTTTAATTGTCAGCACTGCTTTTCACTTTCTTTGTAAACACCATAGAATGAGAACAGATGCTTGAAATGCAAAAATATGCCAGTTTCGGTCCCTGGAACATCCTGTTAATATGGATTGAATAAATGTGACCAGAAAGTCTGCTCCCTGGCCTACACCTGGTAAGATTAACCCAGTGGTGGGATTCAAATAATTTAACAACTGGTTTTCCGCCCTAATGATTTCTTCCAATAACCAGTTCACCAAACTGCTCAGAAAGTTAACAACAGGTTCTCCCAAAGTGGTGCAAACTGGCTGAATCCCAACACTGGATTAACCCATCAAACATTCAGACTTCATAAATGGTATCTATGTTTCTATACTTCAGTAAACCGAAGATATTAGGCTAAGGCAGTGGTTCTCAACCTGTGGTCCATGGACTCCTAGGGAGGGTCACAATGTTGCCTTAGGGATCCATGAAGGTTTGAAGAAATGTTATGATTTAAATCTTGAGGTAAGTCTTGGGAATATGTGGTCACAACAGGTATTTAAAGGGGCTCCACGGTGAGAATTGCTAAGCTAGGGCAAAACAGATGTAGGTTCCAATCCATGTTTAACCTTGACACTTTCAGATGTGATCTTGGAACAGTCCCCATATTACACTACACAATCTTTTGGTAGTCAGGTGTTGCCTTTGACATTTTGAGGAGAACTGAAAGCTGTAGAGATGGGGCAGTGAGGGCAGGGACAGACCAAACACATGGGCAAGGGTGAAGAGAGGAGTGGGCTTCAAAAATTTTAGCAAAGGGTTCTCTACTCGGTTGCTGGGTGGATGTGGCCATGGTGGGTGTGGCCTAGATGGCCTCCTTCATCCTGGGGGGGGGCGTTTTTGCCCTCCCAGGGCTTCAGAGGCTTTCCTCAAGCCTCCGGGTGGGCGAAAATGGCTTCTCCGGGCTCCAGAGGCTTTCTGGAAGTCAGAAACTTCACCCTATTTCCGTCCTTCCTGAATTTCCGGGAGGCCCGTTCTTCACCCTCCCCAATTCTCCACATTTACCTGCATCTAAAATGGGCCACGTGGGGACTCCTGGGAGGGGCTAAGCAGGATGGGCAGGGCTAGCCAGGAGTGGGATTTGGAGGTTCTCCGAAGTATGCAGAATCTTAGATAAGGGTTCTCCAGAACCCCTGTGAACCCCAGCTGCCTACCCCTGGGTAAAGTTTTCTGGTTGTCTCCCATTCTGATGATTTTGAGGGAAGATCTTTTTAGAACAGAAACAAAAAAACTTTGTATCTGAAGGTTTGACGCTATAGGTTTGCTTACTTCCTGCCTCAAAATGGCAGAAAATCATAACACGGTATTTTAGACAGAAGAGGCACAAAAGGAGCTTGGAGATTATAAGTAGGTTTGCCCAGAATTGAAAAAGAAACCACTCAAGCCCTCCTTGAAGGATAATGGTTTGATGCATCTACTATGTCATCCTGAGGTTTTGCATTGTGCTTATCCCTCCAGTGAATGACGAGTAACTGAGCCAAGTAGGATGTAATGGTAGGAAGTAGCAAGTCGCAATAACACTTAGGCTTATATACTGTTTTACTATGAGGTTTACAGAATCAGCCTCTTGCCCCCAACAATCTGGGTGTTCATTTTACCCATCTCGAAAGGATGGAAGTCTGAGTCAACTTTAAGCCTAGTGAGATTTGAACTGCGAAATTGTAGCCAGCTGGCAATCAGCAGAAGTAGCCTGCAGTACTGCATTCTAACCACTGTGCCACTGTGTCAGTAACCAATATAAACAATGATTTCCCATATTTCAGTGGGTTTAACCTACATTATAAAGAGATAGCACAGAAAAACCAAGCAAGTGCCTTTCCACAATCAAAACCCACCCTAACACAGAGAGAAAATACTCCATTTGAAATCCATTTTTTTACAAATGTCTACAGCTCTACCAACCTGTTTGCCCAACTGATCCTTCTTGCCAAAGCCAGTGGCTGCAGCAATATTTCCAGCGCCTTCCACCGTCTTCTGGGCTACGGCTGTCACTCCGGTGACAACAGCTCCCCCTACATTTGACACTTGCTCTTTGGTTTTCTCAGCCACTGTAGGGAGGTAAATGTCAAAGGTAAGAGAGGGAGAAAATTTCTCAAGTGTCTTTTTCCAAGTCCAACTTACCCTACAGTATACAATTTACTTTGCCTCTAGTATACAATTACGCATGGGTTTTCAAATTTTAATTTGAAA
Organism: Hydrophis major; assembly: GCA_033807585.1. Lineage (NCBI taxonomy): Eukaryota > Metazoa > Chordata > Lepidosauria > Squamata > Elapidae > Hydrophis > Hydrophis major. Next base: position 18,259,316 of record CM066333.1, read on the forward strand.
AACATTGTTAACAAATATATTTATTTAAACTACCAAAATAGTCTTCCAGCTGGAGCTTCTGGCAGGATAATGCTTGCTTAAATATGCAAAGAATGCTCAGCCCATCTGAGCATTGCAAAACTAATCCTGTGTTCTTTCTATGTAGTAGCTGTATTTTTCCAGATCATAAAAGTGTGCAGTACCAATTTTAAAAATCTTATACGGTTAATTCCGAAAGTCATGAGTAGATAAAAGAGGATGAGCACCTATAAAAGTCAATGAGTCTTTCTAAACAAAATTGAAAAAAACAAAGAAACCGCCCTGAAATGCTTTGAGTGGTCTCAACGATGAAAGGAAGGGAAGATAATTCTTGTGGATTTCTCTTTTTCTTCCCCACCCTAAATATCCCCAGAAGGACTAAAATACCCCACCATTGTCATTTGATGGCATTCTAATCTCCAACTGACTTAAGTTGTGCCCTCCAAAGTTTGTACACTGCTTATTCCCGGTCCACTTGATGGATGTTCATCAAATGAGTTGGCCATACAATTCCCATCTCATGATGTTTACAGACTGCTGTTTTACAAAAGCTATACACCAGGGCTGTCAAACTCCCAGCCTGTGGGCTCTATGCGTCACACACTGGCCATGCCTGCACCCGGTTTAGCAAAGGGGAAAAAAGTCCTGATACATGAGGTGATGACATGAGTTTGACACCCCTGTTGGCCCTGGTTGCTTACACTGACAAAACTGAACATAAAATATACCTAAGTGAATTGAATCTGCTTCATATAATCAATTCAAATATACCCTGTTCCCCCAAAATATGACCTACACTGAAAGTAAGTCCTAGCTTGATTTTTACATGTGTGCCCAATATAAGCCCTATTCCCAAAAGAGCCAGCGTTGTCCGAAGACATCTCTGTGGTCATGTGGCTGGCATAACTAAATGCCAAAGGAGCACAGAACACTGTTACCTTCCCACCAAAGTGGTTCCTATTTTTCTACTTGCATTTTATATGCTTTCAAACTGCTAGGTTGGCAGAAACTAGGACAAGTAATGTGAGCTTACTCCCATTGGCACTAGGGATTCGAACCGCTGACGTGCCGACCTTTCTGATTGAAAGCTCAATATCGTAGCCACTGAGTCACCACATTCCTTTTGAGGACTACTTATATTTTATCAAAAAGGAAGTCACTTAGCAAGAAAATGTGAATTTGCTCTTGTACCAGCTGTCATTTGATACCCAAGCAAGGTCAAAATTTGTTCTTGAGTTCGAGAGATGACTTTCAGCTGCAACTACAACAGCCATACAAATCATTTTTAAGAAAAGAGTTCTCGGAAATATAATAACAGGTATATACCGCCGATCACTCATTTGCTGCTGTTGGAGGCACATAGTCAATGATTGCACTCAAAATGCAAAGAACTTATTTGTCAACTTGAAATGCTAAGAACCTATTTGACACTATTTACGATTCCAGGGCCATCCTTGATAATTGAAGATCACATTTCTAGAGCCTAGAGAAGCCTGTTGTTTTGTCAGCAACTCTGGTTGGCATCTTCAGAGGCAAAATTGCTTTGCTATGCAGATCACAGGGATCACTTAGCAGGGACTGGCTGACTACTTTGCCAGTCAAAGTTCCCAGGAAACCTCAGGAAATCTCTTCACTAAACCTTGAAGGTCAACAGATGCCATCTATGAAAGCCTACACTGGCATATATTACTGTATAAAACTAAGTTTTGAACAATTGGCCAGTGTATCAAATGAGGTCTAGGTATGAAAGCTGCTTTCAGTGTAAGTAAGACTACAGATGCGTTTCTCTTGCCAGGAAAATAATCACTGAGGCCCACTGGTTTTTGCCCCCCAAAAGATATGCAATCTGGGCCAATACTATTCTGGCTTTGCATTCCCCCATAGATGGCATGTGTTTGAAGAATCAGAAACAGGAATTGTGCTACAGATTAATATCTCCAAATGTCCTATCAGCAGGAATGTTCCTTTCCCAATAAGACCAACTATGCTGATTCCCAAATGCCTGATCATATCGCAGACTTTTCCTTTCTAAATCAGAGCTACTTTTTAAAGAACAGACAAGAGATTTACTGATGACTTGAAACTAGAAATGCAATTATGGACTTACCTGTTGTGACACCGTGAACCACGCCTTCTTTGGTCTTCGAACCTATTTATCCAACAAAAAAATAAAATAAAAATCAGTCTCAGTGGAAACTGAACGGAATGAGTTTTAGGAAGCATAAGGATACAGTTAAAGAACCCTAGGCTGAGTTCACCATAACTTACTGATCCTAAGTTCCACACAAATCGTGTTTTTATCAAATAGTAGCCCACACAATAAACTGCAAATGATAGCTTAACATTAGGACTTGGTTCACACATAAAGAGAATAATAGTTTCAAACCCTCCTGCCTTTATTTGCCCAAATGGGCATTCCAGAAACAGAGACTTAATTGGATAGATCCCTTTTCTGGTGAAAAGTATTGGAATCTTTAGAGGTCTTTTGTAGCAAATTGCAATTTATGGATGCAAAAGAATTCTGATGCATGCCTAAGACTTCCATATCAAAAGATGCTTTAAACATGTATCTTTTGTGCATTTGAAAGATATAAGCTTAGCTGGTTTATGGTGACAGATGAAACTTTGCAGGATTTAGCTATGCTTTTTGTTGTGAATGAATAAATGTTTAATAAAGTTATCTAGAGCTTGAAGTCAAGTGCAGGGTTCTGGCCCTGCACTTCTGATTGGCTGTTAAATGGCGACATCAGATTGGTCCGTTCAGGAGAATCTGATTGGCCATTAGCAAGCCGTTCTCATTGGTTAACGGAGCTAACGCTCCCAGGTTGCCATTGGTCGAATAGTTAATAAGTTGCCTATATAAGGAAGGTTATAGCAGCCATTGAGTTTGAGCTGTCACACCATGTAAATAAAGAGTTGAAGTTCACTATTTCACCGGCTCATCTCCATTCTTCGCACCCATGCTCCACACTTAACACTGGCAACAAGGATGGGATCTGGAGACGTCAGAGCTGACTAAACAACGAAGAAGACAACCAAGCACGTGGCTGAAACGCACAACGGTGGAACCATGTCCAGCGGCGTCATACCACCTGCTCTGTTTGACCCAGCGCAAGAAGACTGGGAGTCCTAGATGGATCGTTTCCAAATGTTCTTAGAAACCAATAATTTGAAGAATGCCACAACCGGGAAGAAACGGGCGGTATTCCTAATGCATTGCGGGCCGACTGTATTCAAGATGGCCAAGGCACTAGCAAAGTGAAGGCTATGGACTGGGATGTCCCCGAACCTCTACTAAGGGCCCACTATGCACCAACCGTACCAACGCTCGTAAGACGGCACGAGTTCTACCAAAGAAACCAGCGGAAAGGAGAGAGCGTCGCTGACTTCGTTGCAGACCTCCGAAACTTGGGAGGCCTCTGTGATTTTGCTGACCTGGAAGAAGCTTTGAGAGACCGAGTAGTTCTGGGATTAGATGCACTAAACGTGCAGAGCAAGATAATGGCAAAGGGTGACATTAGCCTTGCCGATGCAATCGCTGATGCTACCGCGGCAGAAGCTACCAAGAAGTTGGCTGCCCAACTGCGCTGCAATCGCACTCCGACACACCAACCAGCCTGCAACATTTCACCTAAGTCAGAAGGACAGCTATCGACGGCCCACCACAAGGACCTCTCTTCGTCATCAGACAGCGACGAAGAAGAGGTCCATCGACTGCGGTCCGATCGGGACCATTACCCGAAGTCCCAGCAACCATGCCCTGTCTGCGGGGCCAAGCATTACCAGTCCAAATGCAAATTCCGCGACATGCTCTGCCATGAGTGCAGGAAACGAGGCCATATCGGACGGGTCTGTAGAAGTCTCCTAGGACCCAGCCAGACCTCGAAGGGTGCCAACTATCGCCAATCGACAGGAAACCATCCTGAAAGGCGAGAACCAGTAAACCACTCCTACAGAAACCGACCCATGAATCGCCTAACGAAGCGAGAAGAGGCTCACCAAACTATCACTATCGGTCACGCCTCTTCCTTGGATGCCAAGAAAATCCGAATAAAAGTGGCCATCGAAAATCAGCCCTGCCAAATGGAAGTCGACTCAGGATCGTCGCTCTCGATGGTTTCCTGGAAGACCCTCAAGCAACTCATCCCTACTATCTGGCGCCAAGACCTTCATTTCCAAAGACTCACACTTAAAGACTATCAGGGGAACCGGATTCCAGTCATGGGATCCAGTCGAGTTTGGGTTTCGTTCAAAAACCGCACAGCGTACTTACCCCTGACTGTGATCGACAAGGACCGGCCTAGCCTGTTAGGCCTCCAATGGTTTGCACTACTCGGCATTGAAGTGGCAGGCATTAACCGAATCGGCAACAGTGATTGGGAGGAGGACCTCATCCATGAATTTAGGGACGTCTTCGCAGAAAAGCTAGGCGAGTACAAGGGGACCCCGATATCATTTAGCCTTAATCCAAAAAAAGCTCCCATCCGCCTTCAGCCTCGTCGAGTTCCGTTCGCACTAAAGCTGAAAATCGACGAACAGCTTGATAAGTTAATAGCCCAGGGAGTGTTAGAGCCAACCGATCACTCTCCCTGGGAGATCCCAATCATGATACCCATTAAGCCAGATGGTTCGATTAGAATTTGTGGGGACTACCGGGCCACCCTGAACCATGCCCTGCAGCAAAACCCATATCTGGTGCCGGTGGTGCAACACCTTTTCCACTCCCTGGGGGGCGGAAAAGTCTTCGCTAAACTAGACTTAGCTCAGGCTTATCAGCAACTGCCAGTTGATGAAAAAACGGCACAGGCACAGACAATCGATTAGATGCACTGAGGTGCCTTTAAATATACGCGGCTCCAATTCAGAGTGAGTGTAGCCCCGGGGATATTTCAGAGCCTAATGGAAAGACTCTTACAAGGCGTTGTCCCTTAGTTTGATGATGTGTTAATTGCTGCCCCTACTTCAAAAATTTTACGGGATCGTTCTCCAAAAATTCAAAGATGCAGGCCTAAAGGTGAAGAAAAATAAGTATAAGCTGTGTATAGATCGTGTCGAATTTTTAGGGTACTTAATTGACAGTCAGGGTATTCACCCTACAGATAGCAAATTGAGAGCAATAAAAAACACTCCCAGACCCCAGAATAAGGCCGACCTTCAGGTGTTTCTCGGCCTCATCAATTTTTATAACGTATTCTTGTCGCACAAGGCAACTGTTGCTGAACCTTTACATCGTCTACTGGACAAAAAAGCAATTTGGGTATGGGGTCATAGAGAAGAGCAGGCATTCCGTAATATAAAAAAACTACTGACTTCTGACGCTGTACTAATGCAGTACAATGAAACCTTACCATTAAATATCACGTGTGATGCATCGCCTTTCGGAGTGGGCACCATTTTGAGCCACGTATTGCCTAACGGTAGCGAAGCCCCTATTGCCTATTTTTTTAAAGACACTCTCAAAAACTGAGCGAAATTATCGCCAGATTGATAAAGAAGCCCTTGCAATTGTGTCAGCTGTCAAAAGATTTCATGAGTACGTGTATGGCCGGGCTTTTACTATAGTGACTGACCACAAACCTTTGCTGGGAATAATAGCTGGGGATAAGCCAACCTCCTATATATTATCTCCCAGGATGACCCGCTGGTCAGAATTCTTGGCTGCTTATAATTATCAGCTGCAATACCACCCTGGGAAAACTATTCCCCACGCCGATGCGTTGAGCCGTGCACCGCTTCCAGAGACTGCTGACGACCCCACGCCAATAATGACAACGTTGCAGATCAAGACACTCCCTGCACCGCCATTAACTGCCCGTGATATCGCGAGAGAAACAAAACGCGACCCCGCCTTAGCACGAGTCTTTACGTGGGTGGAACGCGGATCGCCATTGGACCGAGTATCAGACGACTTCGCACCATTCAAAAGTCGACAAACAGAGTTGTTTTCTCAAAAGGGCTGTATTATCTGGGGTGATAGAGTCGTTATTCCAGAACGACTCCAACAGGCACTACTAAGAACCTTGCACGATGGCCACCCCGGCATCGTGCGCATGAAGGCCCTCGCATGAAGCTACGCGTGGTGGCCAGGCATCGACAAGTAAATTGAGTCGTGGGTCAAAACTTGTCATAGATGCCAAGAAGTAAGCAACGCTCCACCAAAGGCAATCCCAACCGAATGGGAGACACCGCGGGGACCCTGGTCCCGTATCCATCTGGATTTTGCTGGGCCGACCAAAGGCCACACCTTTTTGTTAACTGTAGACGCCTACTCGAACTGGCTCAAAATCCACTGAATGAGGAACTCCACAACTGAAGCAGTCATCAAAAAATTAGAAAGACTGTTTGCAACCCACGGATTACCAGACGTTCTGGTATCCGACAACGGGCCCCAATTTACTGCGCTGTCCTTTGAGCAGTACCTGGCAGACCGCGGTATTCGACATGCGCTCACTTCGCCTGCCCATCCTGTGGCCAACGGTAGGGCTGAGCGCATGGTACAATTTATCAAGAAAACGCTACAGAAAGTGGACTATGACAACATCGAAGAGAAGATAAACCGAATCCTCTTTTTACAGCATATCACTCCTCACAGCGTCACCAACAAAACTCCCGCCAAGCTGCTAATGGGACGAAAGCTCCGCTCCCACCTCGACCGGTTACACCCAGGCTACGAACCTGAGAAACCACTCGGATCCAGCAGCCGATACCGTACCTTCCAGGTAGGTGATTTGGTGTTCGCTAAAAACTTATCGGGCGATCCGCTGTGGGTAGAAGCGACTGTGGTCCGTGTAACCGGCCCGAGATCATACCTTGTACAATGCCCTGACGATAGACTTTGGAAGCGCCATATCGATCAACTACGATCAAGGCTGCAGTCAGGCATTTCCAAACTCCCTAATGACCAAACTGAGGGGGGGGGGGGAGAGACAGAAGAAGACGAATTTCATTTAGCAGAAAACCTTTTTGAAGGAAACGATAACAGAACAGAAACGCAAGAACAGGAAGCAGGGATGGGAGTAAGTTCACCTCAGAGTGATACCGAAGATATTGGTGACAACAAAAACACGAACTCTGGGAACTTCCGGTTTGCGTGGCTTCGGGGCAGCAGGAATTCGCGACAGCTCGCGATTCCTGCTGTGCTAACCGTCGAGGTACCCCCGATCCAGACGGGTCAGGGGGATATGGCTGCCCTGTAGGGACAGCTGAAGAGAGAGGGGAGTCGGATAGGGAGGTGGGGGTGTCGCAGACCCCCCCCTTCTCCGGGAAAACCCCTTTTTCCCAAGGCGGTGGAGCGGCGGTCAGCAATGGCCGCCATGAAGAAGCCAGCAACCGGGTAAGAACTGTGCTGGAGGAAGTGTGAAGAGTGAAAGTTCTGTCTGAGCCGGGTCAAGTAACACCTTTTAAACTGCCTGGAATTGAGCTGCTTGAATTGCTGGAGGATACATTGTATCCCTAAGAAGAGCGAAAAGCGGCGGAGAAGCTGTTAAAGGGAACTCTTTTTTTTTTTACTCTCCCACCCCACGGAAAAAGCAGAAATATTTGGATATATTAGACATTGAAAGTGGATTGCTTTGAAAGCTGAAGCTAAGAGACAAAGGGATTTTTGGACATTGAAAAATTTAAGAAATTGGAAAATCTCTGCTGGAGGTATGGATTTTTGATTATTTAAAATTGTCATTGCAAGTGGGAAGGGAGAAAAAAAAAATTGGAGCAGAAGCTGAAAAAGGAGGAGATTGTCTAGAACGTCTTTGTGGATCCCAAAAGAAGATATATGGTAATTGGACCTCTTTGATTAAAAATTAATCCAGAAAGAGAAAGAGAAGAAGGAAGAAAAGTATTAACTTTTGGAATTTTTTTTTTTAATTGCTTTTGATTATCTTTGATTAAAAATACTTGTGGTTGTTTTGGAAAAAGTTTCCCTTTTTATAATGGCATTGTTTGTGGATGAACTAGAGATTGAATATCAAAAATATAAAAAAGAAGATACTTTGGGCACTTTGTTTCAATTCTTAGAAATGGTGTTATGTTCTGTTGAAAAGTTGATTACGCAGCAGAAGGACTGGGACAAGGAAGAAGAGGAAGAAGAAGCCATCTTTGATGAACAATGGGTCCCTTCCGGAAAGGAGGAGAAAAAGGATAAGAAAAAGGGGATTTTAAGAATTATAAAAACAACCAAAAGAGAGAAAAATGAGCGAAAAGGTGGAGGCAAGGTTAGAAAGCAAAGGAAAAGGAGTAAGAAAAGCGATGGGAAAAAGCAAAGGGGTAGAAAGGGCAAGGAGAAGAATAAGCAAGAGAGAAAGGGGGGGAGGAGAAGCCTTAATGGGGGGAAGCAAGACATAAAGAAAAAAAGTTTATTTAGAGACAATGGGTGAATTTAATTTAGATTAAAAGAGGGATTCTGGAGGGTATATAAGATTGTGTTTTTATGTAATTTTAGAATCTTTTAAACAGAATCCCAAGAAAGATTGTAATATGTAGTATTTCTAAGTTAGGGTAATGAGTTATAGATGTTACTCCAATTGGTGTACAGGAGAAGTATAGTAAAAGAAAAAAAAAGATGAATGGATAATTGGAAATAAAACAGACAAAGAATGTTGTTGAAAATGGTAATAAGATATGGAAGGATATATATGCTTTTTTTTTTTTGGATTTTGTATATTGATAAAAGGCAATAAAATTTTAATTAATAAATAATTTGGATGGAAAAGAGAAGTAGGGACAAGATATGAAGTTAATATTATATGAAATATTGATATTATAATCTGGAAATGTTATGCCTTATTGGTCTTTTATTATTATTTTTTCTTAGAAAAGAATTTATAAGCTGCTATGCCTTGATTCTTTGTGCATTGTTCTTATAAAACTGATAAAAATGGTTTTTATATATATATATAAAAAAGAAAATGATAATAAGATATGGAAGGAGATATGGGTTGAATATGATGTTTGAATTTGTGTCTGTGTAAAGAGTTTTAACCTGGGAACAGACAACCTTCAGAAAAGATCTTTTAGTTTTGTTTATGTTTTGTGTTTGTATGTTTGTGTATTGTGTTTATGGTAAAACTAACAAAATTTGTTTTTTATAAAAAAAAAAGGAAAAAAGAATCAATAAAACCTTGGAGGAATGTTAGACGAGAATAATTTAAACAAGCCAGAAAGAAAAGAATATGATGACTATAAAATGGATAAATATGGAAGAGAAATGAAATTGAATAGGAGTAAAGAGAAAAAATGAGAAACTTGCTGAAAGATGTTTGTGTGTCCATATGGAGATGGGATAAATTGGAATTATGCTGTATAAAAATAATGTTTTGTTTGACTTGTAAGGATTTACAATGTTAAGAGGTTTTATGTGTTTATGTATTTAATGGTTAATTATGTGTTGTTTTATCTTTAAAATTAATAAAAATTTGTTTCAAAAAAAAAAACAAAACCACGAACTCTGAATCAGAGGCAATCCTTTCGCCAAACAACACCCTTCCTCAACAAGAGTGCAGCCAAATACCGGGTGCACAGTGAAAATCAAAAAGACTAACAAAACAACCGTCCTACCTCAAGGACTACGTGACTGCACCCCGTAAACGGAACCCGGGGGGAAGGGGTGTTGTGAATGAATAAATGTTTAATAAAGTTATCTAGAGCTTGAAGTCAAGTGCAGGGTTCTGGCCCTGCACTTCTGATTGGCTGTTAAATGGCGAGATCAGATTGGTCCATTCAGGAGAATCTGATTGGCCATTAACGAGCCGTTCTCATTGGTTAATGGAGCTAGCGCTCCCAGGTTGCCATTGGTCAAATAGTTAATAAGTTGCCTATATAAGGAAGGCTATAGCAGCCATCGAGTTTGAGCTGTCACACCATGTAAATAAAGAGTTGAAGTTCACTGTTTTCACCGGCTCGTCTCCATTCTTCACACCCATGCTCCACACTTAACACTTTTAATTGCTGCATACTGTAAAATGAAACAACATCTATGGAAAAATTCAGCTTTCACACTAATCGGGAAGCATGAATCACATTCAGATATTCAGTTGGGCATGGTTAAATCTGCTGGCTCAGTTTCTTTAATGGCTGGGATTCCATCAAAACAACCTCTAAATAAGTCCAATATAAATCTATTTTTCCAATTTGATCCCAAAATTAGCACATTGTTAAAGTGGCAAACAATAATCTAAGCCAGGAATGGGAAATTTATACTTTTTAGGAGCACCCCTTCCAAAACATACACACATACACCTTAAGATTGCACCAGCAGTAAAATAGCTGCATTTTGTTGTTTTATCTTTAGAGAAGTAACCATTTGGCTATTGTTTTTTTTTTTTTTTCAGAATTTTAGGAATGGGGATGGAACTGGGAAATTACAGGGAGGGAAATTCATTCATAAGCTCCTCTTAAAACCACAGAGAAACTGCTCTATGTAGACCCTCAAAAAAAGAGAAAATGGACTCAGCCTTTGGTATAGACGGAATAATTTCTTTTTTTTACCTTTTAAAAAGAGTAACAAAGCCAAAAGATGAACCAAAATATTTTGGCCATATTTTTCCTGATAACATCCTTTCATTTCTAGATGGTCTCCTCTGAAAGGTCAGGGTTTTTTTTAAACAGATTAACAGAATTGGAAGGGACCTTGTAGGTCATCTAGTCCAATCCCCCCGCCCAAGCACCCTACAGCATTTCTGACAAATGGCAGTCCAGTCTCTTCTTGAAAGCTTTCAGGGATGAAGCTCCCACAACTTCTGAAGTCAACTTCTGTTCCATTGCTTGATTGCTCTCTCACTGTCGGAACTTTTCTCCTTATTTCCAGGTTGAATCTCTCTGTGTTCAGTTTCCATCCATTATTCCTTGCCTGGCCTTCAAGTGCCTTGGGAAATAGCTTGACACCCTCTCTCTGTGGCACCCCCTCAAATATTGGAAACTGCTATCATGTCTTCCTGGTCCTTCTCTTCACTAGACTAGCCATGCCCAGTTACTGCAACAATTCCCAGATCCTCAAATAGTTGCTTGCCATATGTGTACAACTCTTTTTTCTCAACAGTAAACCAACCTAGACTATAATCTATTCTCAATTGCAAATGAAGGCGAATATACATGTCCTAGGAAAATGTTGCAGGATCCAACCTGGTTCAATCACCATGACCAGAGGTTTAGTCTTCTGAGCTGTCAGACTCATGCAGGAGTCAATCTTCAGGTAACTCTCTAACAGAATGTCTGCTTTGGGCTATTCTATGTATAATATTTATGTAGAGCCTGGTTGTGTGTGGCATTTTAGTAATTGATGGGGGTGTTGATGGCCAGCTATTAAGTCATTGGGTATTGTTTCCTTGTGATGCCAAGTGCTCGGCTCCTAAGTACTTAATAAGCTGTTGGTAAATCAACATTCCCGTTGACTGACAAAGGTGGTTCCCAGGTGTCAACCATTTCTCTGGCTATTTTTGTCCCTGCTCAGCCAACAATCTTAGTAGCTGCAAAATTGAATGCCATATTTTTGTTCATTGCAACGTGAGACCACCAATGAGCTTAGTTCTCATCTGACTGCTTGCTTCTGTTCTTGAATTCTACTCTCAATTGGCTGAGGCGGATATGAGCAAATCCGTGTATGGATAAGTGTTATGGCTCTGAGGTTTGAGCCTGCTTTATTAGAGGATGAAGACTCAGACAGTGGGGAAGAGGAGGTTTTGGAAATGCCTTCCTCCCCAGGACCTTCCTCTTTGGCAATGCCTTCCTCCCTGATTGTGCCTCAGGTGTCGGCAGATAACTGGGAGGGAAGACCTGAGGCTAATCAGGAAAAGGAGGAGGATGTACCAGAGTCTCTGACTGAGAATCCAGCAGAGGAATGCTGGCTTGATACGAGGCAGCGTCGTAGGCAAAAGTGCAAGCTGCAATGCAGAAAGAAGGGATGAATCAGAGACTGAGATGAGGGACTGACACGCCTCACAGGGAATAAAAGTGGGTGTGTTCGCTCTGGGAACTTGTTCGGGACAACATGTTACTTATGGAGAGAAGCTTCGGAGTATCCTGTGTGTGATGACAGCTTGTATGATTTGTATTCCTCTTATCTGGTCGGACTTGGCAGACAGTGTGTGTGAGACTGCCAAGAACTTTACCAGCTCAAAGGAGTTAACTCCATAATTATTGGACTTGCTTGCTGGTTTGTATTTAGTTGGAAATTTGGACTTCTCACTTCGTTTGTACAGGTGAGACATAACAGATAAGTATTAAGACACACTTGACATCATAGTCAGGGTTCATCAGTGTTCATCTTGGTTAGCTCTACAAGTTAGATTTGGGCCTGATGATTGGATAGCAACCACAGATTGCTACTCTCCACAGATACAATGCATCCCTTTTGAATTTCTTTCAGATTTCTTCAAGATCTCTCCCTGAAGAGACACAAGCAATCCAACAATACAAGATATTTTATTTCTAAGTGGGATAAACATTATTGCATCCAAAGTACAGGCACTTAGTAGAAGCTTTAGTTATTTCCAATTCTAAAACTTTACCATTCAAACAGCGCAAGAAATGTAAAAATACATTTGGTTTAAAGGAGAGATATATTAGCACAGATCATCTTGATTGCTCATTCTGTACAAAATAGCAGCACGGAAAAGAAATCCAGATTGCTGTTCGTGGTTAAAATGTTGGATCAAGACCAAGGAGACCCAAACTTCAGTCTATCTTCAAAACAATTTTTCTCCCTAGATTGTTTTGGGGTAAATAAATAGAAGAAAGGAATGCAAGGAATCTCACCTTGGGTTCCAGGACAAAAAAAATGAATGAAAATCTAAATAATTCTACATACACTAGCTCTGTACCTGTGCCTGGCTATGAAACTATATGATCGGGCTTAGTTTTTGGGAAGGAAAATAAGGGAAAAAATTGTGCTTCTGCCTACCAGCATCCATCGATATTCATCTGGCTAGCATCCTCTCAGTGTGTGAGAAAGTTGAGGGCTGGTTGGAAACTGAAGCAGTATTTGCTGTGTGAGCAAGGAGACAGCAAGGAGCCTGGGTGTGGTTTAGCTCAACTGTTCTGTATTAAAGCTGGCTATTGCTGTGAAACTAAAACTGAAGCTGAAACTCCTTTCATCTGCTTGTGTTTTGCATTTGGAACAGATTTCTTTTCAGGTGGGGAGGGGGAGTAGAACTCCTTTGCATCAGAGCGTGTTAATAATAATATACGAAATACTAATGCTCTGATGGTCATTTTGAAAAATAATTTCTTAGTGAGCACCTAGAAGCCAAGAGGAACATACGTGCCAAATTTCAAGTTTGTAGGCTTTACAGTTCTGGAGATTTTGTGATGATGCATGACTGGTATTTCGCTTTTATATATATAAGATATATACAAATTGAGAGCTCAGTACACCACATGTTCCTAACGAACCTTGAATCTGTATGAACCTCCAAAGCAGTGATGGGATTCAATTTTTTTTTACTACTGGTTCTGTGGGCGTGGCTTGATGGGCATGGCAGGGGAAGGTTACTGCAAAATCCCATTCCCTCCCCACCCCACGAACCTGCTTTCTAGCTCCGGTCTCCTGTGCAGCACAACAAAAGAAGACCCAGCCAATCAGCTGGGACTGAATGGGAGGCGGAGAATAGAAAAGGGCGGGGCCAGTCAGAGATGATATTGACCGGTTCTCTGAACTACTCAAATTTTCCACCACTGGTTCTCCAGAACTGGTCAGAACCTGCTGAATACCATCTCTGCTCCAAAGTCTCTATATGGATGCATCAAATCTTAATTTGACGAGCACACAGGAAAAGGTGCATCCCACTAAAAATTGAATTTAGATCTGTAAGGGTCACCTGTTTGAGCCAGGGGCTGGACTAGAAGACCTCCAAGGTCCCTTCCAAGTCTGTTTTCTATGATTCTGTAAGAGTTTCCTGCTCGAGCACGGGGTTGGAGGAGAAGAACTCCAAACTCCCTTCCAACTCTATTGCTCTATGATTCTAGATTTCATTCAATGCAATTCATATTTTCTTTCTGTCTTGGCTCCACCCAGCTCTTGACATGGGGTCCCTGATGTGCCAATCAAAGGCACCTTGGCTCAAAAAATAATAAAATAAAAAGCACACACTCCAGATTTTGCATCCCACCACTTACCCACATAGAGGACTCCTTCTTTTGTTTTCCCTGCTGCTTCTGCCACACCTTGCTTGGTTTTTTCTGCTGCTGCTACCACGCCTTCCTTCGCTTTGTTAAATCCTTTCATGAATACATCCATGGCCAAAATATGTTGGTGTCCAGAACTGAAAAGATAGATAACTTTTAATGAGTGTGTTAAGTCATATAAGAAAGAACTTTTAATGAGTGTGTTCAGTCATTTAAGAAAGTGTGTTGTTTAAGGGGGAATAGCACACCTATCCACGCATCCAATATCATCTTGGTCTAAAACTATGCAGTTGGCTAAATATTGAAATAACCAAAGCATCAGGGAGGGGAAATGGGACGGGATTGTGCTCATTAGAACCATGTTCCTTCATGTATATTAGTCACAAAAACAACTTGCAATTATTTCCTGCCTACAAATGAGTTCTGACCTAGGTTTCCCCAACAGCACGAAGCCGACTCCTCATCCCGATAAACCCCTTTTATTTAGTTTACAGTGAATTCCTCTCCAGCAAAGTCCCGGCCAACTGTCTTTCAAGATATTTCACAATTATAGACCTTTATCAGGCTTGGAGAGTTGCCAGACCGATATCTTTCAGATGCCACACTGTAGCAGGCAATGCTTGGCAAGAATGCAGGAACAGATCTTCACCCAAATGAACAAATTGTCTCCTGCAAAACCCCACTCCTCTTTCATTCCTCTTTTATTCCTTATGGGAGGGGCCGTCCACCGTCCACCTGTGGTTTTACTCCCAAGTTGACCCTTGTTCCTTAGCTGTTCTCTTCTTCTGGCAGCTCTGTGCATGCACACACTGGGAACAAGCTCCAGCTGTTCTTCTGACTCAGTGATGTCCGACTCAGAAGGCAGCTGATAACTGTCAGACGGCCCTGGCCTCATCTCTGCTTCTGATGCAGAGAACTTGTCAGACTCCAGGCCTGGCCCATGTTCCATCTCAATCTCCTCACTATCCGAATCTGCTACCGGTTCCACTGGCCAATGATGGGCCACAACACTGAGTGTCTTCCATCAACCAGGTATTTGTTGCATGTTATCCTGGCAGACTGCAGTTGAATGCATTATCTCTTCAGGTGCCCCCATTTCCTGAAGAGATCCACTATCCTGCAGCTTTTTAGTTCCTTCAGGGTAACGAGAAAGACCTTTTCATTCTTATGGGCTTGAAACTCTTTGCATTTTGGTGTCATTGTATTATGCTTCTTTAAGTGGTTTAATTTTGTAAACATTGCTTTAATGCATTTTTTAAACTGCTGCCCTTGTTTCTTATTTAAAAAGACTGGTGTTATGCAAAGATAATTGAATATTTCATTTCCTATTTCATTCTAGCCTTAGTTTTTAATTGTAAATATTTTGCCCAGTTTTTTGAATGGTAAACTCATACCATCTCGTCACCTCATTTGATCCCCTAGGAACCACAGCATCCAATGATAGTACAAAAAAGCCAACTTCTACAAATAAAATAGAAGCACCTATATTAGATTCAGAGGTTCATTCTTTTTTTTTTTTTTTTTAATGTTCCTGGAATTAAACCACCAAGGGAGTGAAAGGACCGATGTAATATCATCACACTCAGATATTACATACTCGTACACTATGCCATTGTTTCTGTAATCTGGGTGTGCCAATAAGCACAAATGGGATGACTTCATGCAATGTGCTTCAACATAAAACCTTAGTCCAAAAATTGGGCTCATACAATCTGCTTAGGTTAGAATCATGATTTAGAAACCGCAACACCAAGAAACTGGAGTCGTGCAACATGCTAACTCAAAACTGAGCACACTACAATATGGCTCAATGTGATACGTGAAGCCAGCACAAATGTTTCCTACATTGTAAATGTTTTTATGAAACGCTTGTCAGATAATATCAGATAATGCATTGGAAATGATTGATCACTGCCACATTTTGGGGTACATTCCAGATGGTATATCAAAAACCCAATCCAAGCTATGTTTAGCAAGAGATTAAGTCTCTTGCTAATTTAAATTATATTTTTAATAAGCAAATGTGGCTACCAGCAGGCAGCCTTTGTCATGCACTGTGAGTCACAAATACACCTCAGAACAAACTTTGCTCAAGACTTATGGAACAACATCTCGAAGTTGCTCGTTCACAAGTGGCTAAAACATTAATCTTTAAGACTACAAAAACTCAGTTTTATCCAGGATTCTCTCACCAGCACCCCAATATCTTTTTTAAATGGTTGGGGGCTTTGGAACTCATTTGCCTTTCAAACAGATTTTAAAAATATACAGGGGCTCCCGATTCTGCCAAGACCGCAAGAATAGAAACCTAAAGCCATAATCTGGTATCATAGCAAGTTTCTCTGAACCACAAGCTTGTGAGTAATTCTTTTAAAATAGGAGTGTGAACTCGAAGTGGAATGAGGTGATGAGGAGGAGCCTCAGTCTGCCTCCAAGGGAGGATTCTAACATTAGCTGAGATCATGTTCATACCCACAATGTGGTCTGTTTTTAAACAATATCTTATTTGCAAAATATCTGAGGAAAAAAAAATCAAAAAAACCCTTTCTTATCCTGAAAAAGTAGAAGGACCTTTTTGCCCTTAAATTACTAGAGAAATCATTAATGTTGGCATCAGCATACCTACATGGAACCCATGCTAGACTATCAGCTCTGAAATAAGTATTTGCCAAATTAATTGGGGGTAAGGGAGGAATAAAGTAGCGGATGGACATGCAATGTATATATATGTGAAATGAGGTTGAGATTTATTCTCCCTCTGAACACCAAATCATTGAGGAGGCGAATCTTCAAATTTGCTTGATTACCTTGATTCACCAAAGGTTCCTCCAGTTTCCTAAAATGGAAACTTGGCTTTTCCTCTTGAAAGGGGCATAATATAAATCACAGGCACTTGCTAATTCCTATTTTTTCTCGTTCTCACCCACACATGTCTCTTACCCAAGAAAAGCAGTAAGATATGATCATTATTTAACTATTTGGAAGCCTGAGATGTTTTGCACCCCAGATTTCTAGCAGAATGGGTGCAACTGAATGCCCAATATGTTAGGCCACCTTCAAAAACAAGGTCTTCTTCATTGGCAGCTGAAGAACCTTTAAAGGAGCTGAAGTCCCTTTTCTTTATATTCCTGCATTCCAGACTACCACGAGAAGGATTGAGGGCATATTTCAACCATCTGTTGAAGAGCTGCTGTGACAAATCCCAATTACAAACCAGACCAGCTCTTCTGGTATTCTTTAGATGCTCTCCAAAACAATTTCCATCACTCCCACCACCTAGGTTGGCATGGTATTAGAAGGCAGTATGCATGTTAACATGGCTTATCCCCCCCAACCCCGCCCCCCCCCGAATTCCAAGGAAACAAGGCAACTAAAACCAGAAGGAAGTTTGCTTATCCAAACATGATGTTTCAGCAAAGATACACCAATTCTTCTTTGCCCCTAAAGATACAGCCGTAAGGCTGGTTTAGCATCAACAAGGAGATATTCCCCCAGTTGCACTGTTCTGGCCATTCTTGAGATGTTAACTAAGACATCTATTATTATCAGTCTCGTTTTTTTTCTTTCTCCCACAGCCAAATCGGACTGCCGATTATCTATTTGCCTCTGTGTCAAAGCTAATTTAAGAATCTTAGACACTTCCTCTAAAGTCTTGCCCATATGGAAGGCATTACTCCAAGAAAGGAAGCACGCACCGAATGGGCGCGGGGGGCACACTTACATAATAGCCAGATCCAAATAACACATGGCGAATAAATATCACACCCAACAAGAGCGATGGAGTCCTGTTGCAGCTCCATTCCCAGACTTTGCAAACAAAAAAACAAAAAAAAAACAAAAAAAAAAAAACCCTGCCCCACTTTACCCGCCCTTTACCCCCGGGGATAGGCACCCAACGATCCCCCCCCCTTCCCTTAGCAGCCTCCTGCGACCCCCTTCTTCCCTCGAGGTTCCGGTAAGTTACTTACCCCTTTGTGGTTTATTCACTTCGCGCCTCCACCTGGCTGGAGCGATCAACAGTTCGTCTTTTGCAACTGTTTGCTTTTTTTCTTTTTTTAAGAGCGGAAAAAGGAGGCTCGGAAGAAAGAAGAAGGAGGAGGAGGA
Organism: Hydrophis major; assembly: GCA_033807585.1. Lineage (NCBI taxonomy): Eukaryota > Metazoa > Chordata > Lepidosauria > Squamata > Elapidae > Hydrophis > Hydrophis major. The sequence goes on from CM066333.1 coordinate 18,277,553, forward strand.
GAAGAAGAAGAAGAAGGATGGAAGCAAAACGCTCCAAGAGTTGCCAAGGAGGCACCCCGCGCTCCCTTTCCCGCGGTCAGCACATCCCTGCCGAGGTCCGCCTAAGGCTCAGCCGGTGGTGGTACCCAAGCTCCGGTCGTTCCCAAGGCAAGGCGAGGCGAGGCGGATGTGGCTGGGGATGGTGGGGGTAGGGAAAGGCAGGAAGGCTCCCCTCGCGGACCGGAGAGAAAACCGCGCCCCGCTTCGCAGCTCCGACGTGGGGCGGGCCTGGAAGGGAGGGGAGGGGGGGGAGCGCGGGGGGGTGGCGGGGAGGGGGGAGGAAAGCAAGCGTGCCTCTTCTCTCTCGTTCTTTGTGCTGGTTCGTCAGGTAGCCAGGCGGCGCCCGACGGACTCCCTCGCCCTCCCTTATCCTGGTCCCTCCATCTTCCCCCCCTGACTCCGCCCGGCGCCAAGTGGACCCCCCCCTCCCCAAAATTCAAATTAAAATTTAAAAAAGACAGCCGAGCTCCGGGTTCCTTGCGCTGGACGGCTTTATTTTGCCATCCGTGCGCCCCCCCCCCCCCCCGAACGCCTGGAGAGGAAGAAAGGGATGAGCTACCTGGTTGGTTCTCGTGTAAGAGGTGTTTTTTTTGGGGTGGGGGAGACCGGAGAGAGTAGTATTCGGTAGGTACTGTTGCTTTTAGGGTTAAAATTCCTCCCCTTGGTCGCTAACCACGCCTTTTTGTTTCTCTCTTGGTCTGTTTCCACCTGTTAAAGCAACAGGCTTGTTATTGAAGGAGCCACCCTGGAAGGACACAAATGTCCTTTTCTTGGCTGGGGACTTAGATAAACCAAAGGGTGGGAAAATGCAAGGAAGACATATTTTGGAGGATCTAGAATGGAATGGAATGGAATGGAACGGAATGGAGTAGAGTAGAGTAGAGTAGAGTAGAGTAGAGTAGAGTAGGGTAGGGTAGGGTAGGGTAGGGTAGGGTAGGGTAGGGTAGAACAGAACAGAACAGAACAGAACAGAACAGATGAATAGAATAGAATAGAATGGAATGGAATAGAGGAATGGAACGGAACAGAACAGAACAGAATAGTTGGAAGGGATGTTGGAGGTCTTCTAGTCCAACCCCCTGCATAGGCAGGAAATCCTGTACCATTTCAGACAAATAGTTGTCCAGTCTCTTCTTAAAAATCTCTTCTTCTTTGCCTTCTAATAAGGCAAACCCATAATTAGTGAAATTAGGGCTGATTTAATTAATTTGGACATCTGAGTTCAAAAGGTGATGCCTGGGTTTGAGTTCTTCTGAAATGGAGTAGATTGGTTAATAATTCTGCTTCCCAGATTTGCAAGCAGCATAATTCTGGAAAAGTCATGACCTGGTTGGAAGGCACCATCTCTCTCTAAACATATTGTCTCTTGGAGATCTGCCTAGTTCCATATTTGGCATGAGTGTCCAACCTTGGCAAGTTTAAGACTTGTGGACTTCAACTCCCATGCTGGCTGGGGCATTTTTGGAGTTGAGGTCCACAAGATTGGACACCCCTGTGAAGAAGAATGTAATTAGAGTTGGAAAAATGGCAGAAGAGGACAATCAAAGTAAACCAAGCCTTGAAAACTTTCCCCATGAGAAATAGCCAGGCCATTAGGGACTTTTAGCTTGAGACAAAAGTCCAGGAGGATTTATCTAAAGTATATAAAATGACATATTGCATGAAGGATCAGGGAGAAAATGTTCAAAATCATAGAAATTAGGTGAAGGTGAAAAGAGTTTAAAGCAGACTAAATTGGAAGTTTTAAAGAAGAGATTGGATATCCATTTGTCTGAAATGGTATAGTGTTTCCCATTCCACTATTTTATTCTATTATGTTCCATTCCATTCTGTTCCATTCCATTCCACTATTTGTTTCTGTTCTGTTCTATTCTAGACCACGCCATTCATGTTTCTCCCTTATCCTCTCCTCCCTGCATGTCCTAAGATGGATAGGGGATGGGCCTGGGTCTTCCTCTGACTGCCCAGCTGGCTTCTGCCCTTCCTCAGATACTTCCACAACCTCCGGATCCACACTTCCACTCCCTGTTGGCTGTTCCTCCTCTCCCTTGGAGTCAGTCTCCAACAGGGGCATGACAGTATTCATTAAAGGTTATCAGCCTTGGAGATTCAGGATAACCTCTAGATTGGGGGGCACTATGCCTTCAAATTCCAGTTGCAGGGAAACAATGCTGAAAATGGATCCGTGATGACCCAGGGCATGGCACAAAAGCAACAAAGTCACAAAAATAGGTAAAGTCGCTTTAATACCTCCAACTTGGCTCCCAATGTCCAGTTATCCTCGGCTGGAGAAAATACGCTCCCAAGAATAGTTTTTCAAGGGAAGAAATTCCATCAGAACCCAAAGTATATATAAATTATAAATAAAAACCAACACAAACCATGCTGTAGCAATTAATGAGACAGGGCAGGATAAGGAATTAAATATAACGAAACACACACAGTTGGGAGGATGCCAGAATCCAGATAACACTTGATAAACCAAAATAATTCATGCTTTGTTTCCAGCAAGGAGCTGTGCACAAACATCCTTTATATCCTGTTTTCCCAGCTGCAGCTAATGAAGGGAATCAGGGCTTTTTTCTCCCCTGTAACCCACATTGCTCCCTTATCCATTCCTCCCTGCGTGCCCGAGAATGAAGAGGGTGGGCCTCGGTCTTACTCTGAATGCCCAGCCAGACTGTACCCTTCCCCAGTTTCCTCCACAGCCACCAGAGCCACATTCCCACTCCCTGTCAACTGTTCCACCTCTCCCTCAGAATCAGATTCCAGCAGGGACATGACAGGACCAGACCTTCTGCTTATAAACATTTCAGAGGGCAGAAGCATCTGCAGATGTAAAAACAATGCATGTGCTTTAACCACCACCACACAAATATTTGTGGAGATTCTCAATCATCTAGGTCATGGTTGTCCTAAAGGTGCTTTTTCAAGAGACAACTGGACTTTCTGGTTGTTTTCTTTGAAGATATTTCACTTCTCATCCAAGAAGCCTCTTCAAAGAAAAACCAAAAGAAAATCTTATGAAGCTTCTCCTCTGGAATTGCTAACTAGAGCATACCAAACTTTTGCCCAACCAATACTCAAATACAGCTCATCAGTCTGGAATCCACACTGCATGTCGCATACAATAGAGTGAGTCCAGAAGTATTTCACGAGAAGAGTACTACACTCCTCTGCTTGCAACAGAATGCCCTCTATCACCAGGCTTGAGATTTTGGGCTTGGACAGCCTTGAACTATGGAACCTATGGTTAGACTTAAGTGTAGCACACAAAATTATCTGCTACAATGTCCTACCAGTCAATGACTACTTCAGCTTCAACCACAACAATACAAGTGCGCACAACAGATACAAAGTCAATGTAAACCGCTTCAAACTCGATTGCAGAAAGTACAACTTCAGTAACAGAGTGATCAATGCCTGAAATGCACTACCTGACTCTGTTGTTACAACCTCTAACCCCCACTCCTTTAACCTTAAACTGTCTACTATTGACTTCACCCCATTCCTAAGAGGTCTGTAAGGGGCGTGCATAAGTGCACCATCGTGTCTACCATCCCTGTCCTATTGTCTCCATTTATTCGTACCTATTTCCTGTATTCTTACTTATGTTTATACTTATACCTATTATCTTGTAAGCGATTGACAAATAAAATAAAATAAATAAATAAAAATAAACAGATAAATAAAAACCAGAAAGTCCAGTTGCCTCTTGAAAAAAAAACACCTTTGGGATCACCTCACAAATTTTGCCCTGACATATTTGCACCCCTATGTTCACTGCAATATGTAAGTAGTAGCTTTTAACTAAGGTTGTCCTAAGACAGGGGTCTTCAAACTTGACAGCTTTAAGACTTGTGGACCTCAAGTGCCAGAATTCCTCCTCCAGTCATGTTAGCTCAGGAATTCTGGGAGTTGAAGTCCACAAGTCTTAAACTTGCCAAGTTTGAAGACCCTTGTCCTAAGACATCCTTAGATTTATTCATCTTCCACACCTTATGTTCTTCTCTTACTGTGGATTATCATATTAAAGGAATGAGAGAAACCAAACATTGGACTAAAATATCACAGAGCTTTTGTCCTTATTTCTATTTTGTAGATCTACAAAAAAACAGATGGCACACTAGGACACACCGTATACCAGAAGAAAACACACACTAACCTCTACCTCAATGCCCAATCCCACCACCACCCAGCACAGATAAACTCCGTGGCTAAAACACTAATTATGAGAACCAAACACCTGGCAGACAAGACACACAAGAAGACTGAACTATGCACCCTGACTAAAGTACTGACAGCCAACGGCTTCCACAAAAACAAAATCACCAGCTTGTTCCACCAAAACACACTGAGACATAATAGAGACCCAGAAGATGAACAGACTTATGGAACAGCTGTCCTGCCCTACATAAGAGGTACTACAGACAAAATTAGTAAGATTCTATACAGACACCACATCAAGACTGCCTTCAAAACAGATAGAAAAATAGCAGCCATCCTTAGAAACCCCAAAGATAAAATTGACCTGGAAAACCAAGGCATATACGAAGTCCCCTGTGCATCATACCCGGCCACATACATTGGACAGACCAATAGAAGAATAAGTACCCGCCTGGATGAACACAAAAATGCAGTCAAAAAGTTGGAACACACTTCCTCACTAGTCCAACACATGGAGGCCACAGGTCATAGCATCAACTTCAATGGCACCAAAACCCTAGCCACTATAGAAAATCCCAGCCACAGAATCATCAGAGAAGCCATAGAGATTGAAAAAAGACCAGAAAGCATGAATAGAAGAGATGATTCCACCAGACTGTCAATCATTTGGAAGCCTGCACTCACAAACAAAAAAATCTCCACACCACAAGCCAGGCAAACACCTGGGCACAAACAGATCCCCCCTGATACCTCCAGCTCAAACATACCCCAACCAGGCATCCAGATGAAATCTAGCTTCCTAACTAATGATAGCTGTCCATTTACCCAGAGCCAAGCTGCACTAAAGGCCTCCAATAAAGTAACACAATGTTGCCAGCCAATCAAGATACAAAAAGAGCCAAAAAACAGACAGAAGATATCAGAAACACCAATCAAGCAGAACACAGCAAACTCCAAGAGCAATAAACACAGACCAAGACTCCCAACCAATCAGGATGAAGAAAAACCATTCTGGCACAGCAATAGGCTGCCCCAAATTCAAATCTGAAACCACTGTAAAAGTCTGACTCACAGATGAACACTATACAGAAGCCTGATGATGGCAGATGAGATTCTGCTGAAACGTTGCTACAACTTTAAAAGCACAACTACTATGACGTGGGAAAATACCCGAACTAAGCTGAATGCCAGACATGTAAGTTCCCGTGAAAACTTAAGAAAATAGATAGATAGATAGATAGATAGAGATAGAGAGAAAGAGAGAGAGGGAGGGAGGGAGGGAGGGAGAGAGAGAGAGAGATCCTGGCCTCTTTTTGTATAAATAGTTTGAAATGCTCCTTGCCATTACCAGAATTTCTCTGTGCCTAATCCTCAGTGAAAAACAAAGGGATGTGTATGCACACAGCAGTAATTATCAGAAACATTTTTGCACAACAGCTTTTGATAAGGTTCTCCAATGGGTCATTTCAATAATTTTGATTCCCTGAACAAAGCACTTGAAGCTTCTTGCTGGATCAAACCAGTTAGTCCTAGAGGAGATCAACCCTGACTGCTCTTTAGGAGGCCAGATCGTGAAGGTGAAACTCAAATACTTTGGCCACCTAATGAGAAGGAAGGACTTACTGGAGAAGAGCCTAATGCTGGGAACAATTGAGGGCAAAAGAAGAAGGGGATGACAGAGAATGAGGTGGCTGGGTAGAGTCACTGATGCACTTGGCATGAGCTTAAATGGATTCTGAAGGATAGTAGAGGAAGGCCTGGAGGAATGTTGTCCATGGGTGGGACACTGTTAAGTCTGGAGCATGGGTGCGAATAATGGAGACAAGCCGGTAAAAACAGTGAACTTCAAACTCTTTATTTACATGGTGTGACAGCTCAAACTGGATGGCTGCTATAGCCTTCCTTATATAGGCAACTTATTAACTATTCAACCAATAGCAATCCGGGAGCGCTAGCTCCATTAACCAATGAGAATGGCCTGTTAATGGCCAATCAGATTCTCCTGAACGGACCAATCCGATCTTGCCATTAACAGCCAATCAGAAGTGCAGGGCCAGAACCCTGCACTTGACTTCAAGCTCAAGATAACTTTATTTAACATTTATTCATTCACAACAGACACGACTTCACAACTAACAACAACAAGCTGGATGTTTTTCCTGAAAAGTCACAGGAGGGACTCCATGACACCTCACTCGATGGGCAGTACAGCTTCTAAAAGGGCATTCCATTTTCCCAAAGTGATACACAGTGTGGTTATAATCCCCAAAGTCACCATTTCTATTACAGGCACAGGTGACCTCTATGTTGGGTGTACCGTTGTCAGTTACCAACAATGGCATTTTCAGGAATAACCTAGTTACAGTTGTTTTTATGATGTTCATCTCATGTTCAGTTTGTAGGATGCTTGATCTGGAAGTTGCAGCCGATTCAGATTCAATGACCAATAACTAAATGCTCTATGTACAGCTTACATCTTTGCTGAACTAATTACAGCAGCTGCTTGTTGTTGTTAGTTATAAAGTCATGTCTGACCCATTGTGACCCCATGGACAACATTCCTCCAGGCCTTCCTGTCCTCTACCATCCCCCCGAGTCTATTTAAGCTCACACCGACTGCTTCAGTGACTCCATCCAGCCACCTCATTCTAGGCCGTCCCCTTCTTCTTTTGCCCTCAACCGTTCCCAGCATTAGGCTCTTCTCCAGTGAGTCCTTCCTTCTCATGAGGTGACCAAGGTCTTTGAGTTTCATCTTCACTATCTGGCCTTCTAAAGAGCAATCAAGGTTGTTCTCCTCACGGACTGACTGGTTGGATCACCTTGTAGTCCAAGGGACTCGCAGGCGCCTTCTCCAGCACCAGAATTCCAAGGCCTCCATTCTTTGGCGCTCAGCCTTTCTTATGGTCCAACTTTCACAGCCATACATTGTAACTGGGAAAACCATAGCCTTGACTCTATGCACTTTGTTGGCAAGATGATGTCTCTGCTTTTTAATATGCTGTCTAGATTTGCCATTGCTTTCCTCCCCAGCAGCTGCTGCTTAGCTCCAAAACATGATTAGATTTGATTATGACATACAAAACTCTGAAAAATTTGGAAACAGGATACCCATCAAGATCATATTCATGTTCATTGTTGCAGACTTGGTAGGCAACAAAAGCCATTAAAACCCTCTTCCCTTCTGAAATAACTATCAAACCAATCCATCTTCTCATAAGGAGAGGTTTTTACTCCGATAGTCCTTGCCAACTATAGGGGGCGCCACTCATTTTGAGGCCATGAGCCAGAGCTGTCCAAAGACATTTAGGTAGTCATGTGACCAGCCATCTAACTCACTGAATTGGTACCTATTTATCTACTCACATTTGCATGCTTTTGAACTGCTAAATGGGCAGGAACTAGGCAAAGACAGGCATTCACCCTGTCGCATGATGCTTTGGTCTCAAACATGATCTTCTCATAAGGAAATAATATTTTAGTTCAGACTTAAATCTTTTCTTCTGGATTTGAGACTTATCACCACTTTGAAAAGGTTAGCCCACCTTGATCCTTCACATTACCTGAAAATTTTCACCTGGTCTATGCTAATCTATAATAGCAGGAAAACTACTTTTCTGCCACCTACAGACTTAATGACAATTTTCAGAAATTTGCAGTCTCCCCTTCTTCTGCATATTCAACTCTAAAATAGATACACTATGCCTCTGTTATGGTTAAAGCAGCCGTTTAGAGCTCCATGGATCATATATGTCAGTCTTTACTCTTCAAATAATATTTCATCACTGCCATGTTTCCTGTGGACCTTGGAGGGAGGCCTAAATAAATAAATGTTACAGTACTGTAATTGAACAGAAAGAAAATTATCCCCCAGCTACCTACAGTCATTCCTTGGAGATGCAGCAGTATATCCAATTCAACAGTAGGAATAATTGTTACAATAGGAATTTCTCATATTCTTACATTCCTGAAAACAAACTTCACAATTATAATTATTATAATTCAGAATACACCATTTTAAGAGGCTGTGGATGGAAGGAACAGAAAGTCAACCTTCTTCCTTGAATCATAAACTTGTCCAGGGAAATAGTTTTGAAAGACAAAGGGGAAGTGTTTTTCATCTTGATTTTATTCATGCACAAGGAATTGAGGAGAGCGTCAAAGCTCCATTTGGGGAATCTGCGCCAGCTTTCTGAAATCGAATTTAGATTTCCCATCCCAAATTTGAAAATTTGAATATTGTTCCTGTGAGAATGACTGACATTCAAATTAAAAATAAAAGAATAAGCCACAGGAAATGTGACTTGTGAACAGCGAGGCTCCTATCTGTTTTGCAATTCCACACGGCTATAATAAAACTTGTTTGGGTTTTTAGGAAATAGAGTCTAACATTTTAAGAAATTTATTTTTCAAAAAGGAAGTTTCCTCAATGATCAAAAGGTAGAACAGGCACAATGAATAAAATCACAGTTATATTAATGGAGAGTTTACTTAGATGTATGTATTGTGGATGTACCACATTATAATCCCCTCTTTCACTGCCGTTTTGAGTTTACTGCCTTTTTCTAGGTGAGAACAGAGATGGTAGCTGTCTCATTAGTGGGCTGTAGCAGTATTTTCAAGGACACCGGAAGCATGACTAACATTTTTATTCTCAATTCAGACGTTTTAAGCTTTGTGTCATTCTTCACTGTTGAGCTCCTCTAAGATAAAGCTATTGTTCTGTTAGTACAGTATCACCCTTGGCATCTTAGAGGACAGGATTGCTAATCATTATAATCCAAAGAGAAATCTATAGCTTGCGCCCTTAAGCAATGCCTGCAATTTGACAAATGCTACCAGAAGAGCAGAAACATTAATGGGCTCTCTATATTGCTTGAGATGTGTCTTCTTCTAGGACTTTGGCAAGCTGGAATGGAATCTCTCCTTTCAGCTACAGGCCACCCAGAGGTTCTGGCAGGTTCTGGAGAACCAGTAGTGGAAATTTTGAGCAGTTTGGAGAATCAGCAAATACCACCTCTGACTGGCTCCTCTCCCATCTATTCTCTGCCTTCTGAGTCCCAGCTGGTCAGCTAAATCTTTTTTTGTTGCCCTGCACAGGAGAATGGAGCTGGAAAGCAGGTTAGTAAGGTGGGGAGGGAATGGGGATTTTGCAGTAACCTTCTCCTGCCACGCCCACCAAGCCAAGCTAAGCCCCCCCCCCCAAGCCATGCACACAAAACCGGTAGTAAAAAAAGTTGAATTCCACCACTGAGACCATCACTAATTAAATGTAGGTGGGCTTCTTAGTATTCCTTTGTAAACAGAATAACAGAGTTGGAAGGACCTTGGAGATCTTCTAGTCCAACCCCCTGGTCAAGCAGGAAGCCCTATACCACTTCAGACCAATGGTTATCCATTCTCTTCTTAAAATCTTCCAGTGTTGGAGCATTCCCATCTTCTGGAGGCAAGCAGTTCCACTGATCAATTAATTTAATTTCAGGAAATTTCTCCTTAGTTCTAGGTTGGTTCTGTAGTCTCCTATGAACTATGGGGAACTATGTCCCTTTTATGACTTGTGGACTTCAGCTGGTTGAGGAATCCTGGGAGTTGAAGTCCACAAGTCATAAAGAAGCCATAAGTTCCCCACCTCTGAACTAGACTAGACTTCATAGACCGGAGAATGACTTGGAAGGCCAATATTACCACAATGGGGTTAAAGGTAAAGCAGAAAATAAAGTGAACAAGTGTTTTGTTTTTAAGAAAAAAGTACTAGCAATTGTTTCTCTTATGACTAAAATAGGATTATTTAGTGACTTGATTGCCTTAATCATTTCAAAACCATTTTCTGTTTTGCTCAATTCAAATGAGGATTGGTAAAAAGAGAAGGGCAAGAGAATGTTTAAGCCCAATGCTATTAAAAAACTTTCCATATCCTAGGGAAAAAGCAGGTCTCTATGCAAATTTTTGCATTCCAATGGTGATAACAGAATGATATGCCACAAGGCTTGCTTGCAATCTAAAGGAATTGCAAATTGTAATGTGCTGGAGGGACAGTATAAAAGCAACATATTTGAAGCTGTTAATGTTTTATCGCAAACAACATGATATTAAGAAGTTAAAAAATGTCTCAAACAACTCAAAATGCTCTGATTTTTTCCTTCCTGGTACTGCTTTCCTGGCTGAGCATTACAAGGCCAATGGGACTGCAGTATGTGTTTGGGAGCTGAAAGAGATATGGCCTCAGAGATTTTTCACTAAAAATTTCCACATTGCATTTGTTGGTACTCATTGGAAAGGATTTGGTCAAATGGATTTCAGTTTTGATTGTTGCAATTGTGCGAATGAATTTTCCAACTAAAATTACTACTAACAGCTGTGGGGAATGCTGTTATATATATATATTTAAATTAAGCCTATATTTCTTTCAATTTCCTAACTGTATGTATGAAAATACAGGAGAATCACACAAAGAAGCTGGTTTTCCCGTACTTCTTTTGAAAAACATGGATTATGAAATATTAATGTTTTCTTTTAAAAATATGTTAAATGTTTAATAGAAGCATTGACCGTATGTTTAGCTATTCAGAGGTGGTATTCAGCAGGTTCTGATCAGTTCTGGAGAACTGGTAGCAGAAATTTTGAGTAGTTTGGAGAACCGGCAAATACCACCTCTGACTGGCCCCGCCCCCATCTCTTCTCTGCCTCCTGAGTCCCAGCTGATTGGCTGGGTTTTCTTTTGTTGTTCTGTACAGGAGAACGGAGCTGGAAAGCAGGTTAGTGGGATGGGGAGGGAATGGAGATCTTATAGTATCCTTTCCCTGGAGTGGGGCGGGAGATTTTGCACTATCCACACACCACATCCACCAAGCTACGCCCAAAGAACTGGTAGTAATTTTTTTTGAATCCAACCACTGTTGCTACCCAAACATTTTACACTCTCATATTAAGAATTAGAATAACAGAGTTGGAAGGGACCTTGAAGGTCTTCTAGTCTGACCTCTTGCTCAGGCAGGAAACCCTCTACCAATTCAGACAAATCGTTGTTCAATCTCTTCTTAAAAACTTCCAGTATTGAAGGTCACCATTTGCGACCTTCACAACTTCTGGAGGCAAGTTGTTCCACTGATTAATTGTTCTAAAGGAAACATTGTCAGGAAATGTCTCCTTAAGTCCAGGTTGATTCCAGTGGTGGGATTCAAATAATTTAACAACCGGTTCTCTGCCCTAATGATTTCTTCCAACAACCAGTTCACCAAACTGCTCAGAAAGTTAACAACTGGTTCTCCTGAAGTGGTGCAAACTGGCTGAATCCCACCCCTGGTTGATTCTCTCCTTGATTAATTTCCACCCATTGCTTCTTATCCTGCCTTCACATACTTTGGAAAACAGGTTGATTCCCCCTTCTTTGTGGCAGGCCTTTAGATATTGGAACATTGCTATCATGCCACCTCTAGTCCTTCTTTTCATATCCAATTCCAACAACCATTCTTTATATATGTATATGTTTTATTTATATGTTATATCTTCATATGTTTTAGCCTCCAGTCCCCTCATCATCTTTGTTGTTCTTCCCTGCACTCTTTCTACAGTCTCAACATCTTTTTTACACCGTGGTGACCAAAAGACCAAAAATATTATTTCTAAAATCTATAAAATAGGAATACTTTTATGTAAGATTATTTTCAAGAATGAAAAATTATAATTTCTATACGTTCTAAAATGCTAACATTGTAGTCATTTATTTCTTTGACTGAGCTTATCGTGCTCCAATCATAAAATACACCAACCAAAATTTAGTCCCATCTCAGTAAATTGAGTTCAAGACAGCACAGTTAGTTCTTGACTTACAATCATTCACTTAACAACACTTCAGAGTTACAGAGTTTTTTATTGCATAAGGTTCAAAAAAAAAAAAAAGAGAAAGGAGATTTTTTTGAATAGATAATAGCTAGTTCTAGAATAAAATTTCTTTCAAAAAGGGGGACGTGACCCAATTTTAGGAAAACCGGTTTACGTTTGTAGGCCGAACTCCTAGGCGTGCCAACCATGGCAGAGGCTAATCCTACTGGCTCTTCTCTGAAGGCCAAGTCTAAGACGCACTACCTTCGCAAAAGGGACAAGGATTCTTCCAGTGCCTCTCAAAGAGATGCCTTACGACATCATAAGGCCCTAGAAAGGGAATTTAGCAAGCGGGCTAAAGAGTCTCACTCTATAACATCTGCCTTTCCTTCTACCCCCCCCTGCCAAGCCAACCATCTTCCTCTAGGGGCGGTACTTCCACCCGAGGCCACCAGTCCTCCCGTGTACCAGAGGCGACATTTACGCCAACCGCTGCAGGCCTACGCTCTGAGGATCCTGCTCCAATTATTGTACCTGAGAACATCAGGGAATGGATGCAGTCTGCCATCCGTCAAGGTATAGCTGAAGGAATGCAGCAGCTCGCTAGACCGGATTCCCGAGGGAGGACTCCCGAGGCTGAGTCTTTATCCGGGAGATCTCCTTCTGCACCAGCGTCACAGCATGGTCAGGTACCTCCTCACATGGATGTTCCATTCCCAGAGGGGGAGGATACCCAAGAAGAAGAGGGAGGCCTTGAACCGTTCGGAGAGTGTGAAGGTTCTGACAGAGGTTCCTTACAGTATTCGGAATCCTTTCTGGAGGGGGACCTAATGGAGGGAGAAATGTCGGAAGATGAGGGTCTTTCTCCTGAACAACCTGCTGTTGTGGGTCTTTTTAAGCCCCATTTATTTAAGTCCTTGCTATTTAAGGCAAAGAACATTTCAGGTCTGGCCTCTCAGCCTCCTTCTGAACCCCCTCCATCGAGTCCAGAAGGTCCTGATGACCTTATGTTCAGAGAGCCGACAGTGGCAGCAGACATTATTCCGGCCCCCCCAATCTTCTCAGATCTGGTAGCAAAGCAGTTGGCCTCGGTGGGTCCTTCTCTGGCCCCTTCTAGTCAGGACAAGAGGTTGTTTACCCTGGATTCGGATTTCTCAGCTATGTTAGACACCCCGGAAGTAGATGATCCGATTGTAAGGCTTGCTTCCTCTTCCAATCCTACCGATGCACTAGAGGCACTGAAGCCGGAGGATAAGCGAGCGGAGATGGCGCTCCGGCGGGCTCACACCGCTGATGCCTGGGCTATCCGGTCGGCCATGGCCGCTTCCTTTTTCACCCGATCCTCCATCACATAGCTCAGACAGCTGAAGCAACACATTTCCCCAGCTGATACCAGAGCCCATCAAGATATTGCAAAGATCACGGCAGCGGCGGAATTTGCAGCCGACGCTACCTTTCATTCGGTTAAGTTCTCATCCCGAGCTATTTCTTCCCATGTTTCTGCCAGATGATTGCTTTGGCTTCGACACTGGCAGGCTGATATTAAAAATAAGTCTAAGTTGGCTTCAGCCCCCATAGTAAAAGGGAAATTATTCGGGCCCGCTCTGGAGCCATTGCTCCTGGAAACCCGAAATAAGAAAAAGTTTCTGCCTTCACTTTTTCGTAGGCAGGAAGCCAAGAGTTCCCAGTCCTTTCGGAGGGGCTCCTTTCGTCCCTCCTTCCAGTCATCATTCTCTCCTAGATTTCAGGGCTCCCCCTCATTCCGGCCGTCCTACCAGGACCGGGGCGACTCGGGAGACAGAGGCAAGAGAGGGGGCAGCTACAGAAGGCCCTTCAGGGGTTCCGGGAGTAGAGCGGCCCACCGGCCCAGGTAGCGTTGCAGGTTTTCTTACCATAGGCGGCCACCTCAGGCACTTTGCCGACAAGTGGGAGGAATCCACCTCTGATACTTGGGTTACAAATTCAGTGCGCTTTGGCTTGACCCTGCAGTTTCTCTCTCCTCCCCCCGAACATTTCAGGGTTTCACCCATTTCTAAGAATCCTACTAAATGGGCTCTTATGACTTCTGCCATCAAACATCTCTCTGATATTAGGGCTATTGAACCTGTACCCCCCTCCCAACGGGGAAGGGGTTTCTATTCACTTTTATTCTTGGTGCCTAAACATTCCGGGGGATGGAGACCCATTTTAGATCTTAAGAGGTTAAATCGTTTTATTGTATGCCATAAATTCAAAATGCAGACTCTGCAGTCGATTTTACAGGGCATCAGAGAAGGAGACTGGCTTACGTCAATTGATCTTTCCGAGGCTTATCTCCATATTCCCATTCATTCCTCGTATTCTAAATATCTCAGATTTTGTTATAATAATCAGCATTTCCAGTATGTAGCCCTCCCCTTTGGTCTAGCCTCAGCTCCGAGATCTTTCACTAAGGTGTTGGCGGCTATTGCAGCTCACCTTAGACAAATTCCCATCCGGATCCACTGTTACCTTGACGATATCCTGGTTGTATCCCCTTCCCGACATCAAGCCGAGAGCGATACTAGCGCTACCCTCTCGGTACTTCAGTCCCAAGGGTTCTTAGTGAACTGGGAGAAGAGTCAGCTTACCCCCTCCACTAGTATATCCCATCTAGGGGCTGTGATTGACTCTGTTGAAGGAAGGGTCTTTCTCTCTCAGGAGAGACTTATTAGTATCCGCACCACTATCAAGGATATCCGGCGGACCGGGAAAGCATCGTTGCTCAATTTATCCAAACTGCTAGGGAAGCTAGTTTTCTGTATTTCCATTATTCCATGGGCTCGCTTGCATTCCAGATCTTTGCAATGGTTCCTCCTGCTGTATCAGCGTTCAGGAAGGAGCACGTCAAGGTTTATAGTGAAGGTCCCGCCGAAAGTTCTTGCCTCCCTCCTGTGGTGGTCGCGACCATCTGTCAACAGAGGTCAGCTATTCCAGGAACCTCAAAGGGTTGTTCTCACGACAGACGCAAGTCTTTCCGGATGGGGGGCCCATCTACAATCTCTCTCAGCACAGGGAGTTTGGACTCATGCAGAGCGAAGTCGGAGCATCAACTGGTTGGAGCTTCGTGCAGTGTACCTGGCCCTGCAAACATTTTTTCATCGGGTAAGGGGGCGCCATGTCCTGGTCCTAACGGACAATACTACAACCAAGGCCCACATCAATCGGCAAGGGGGCACCCATTCCCTCCTTCTCATGAGAGAGGCCGAGCGACTGTGTCGATGGGCAGAAGCGCACCTCTTATCCATCAGAGAGAGCACATCTCCGGGGCCTCCAACGTCCAAGCGGACTGGCTCAGCAGGGCAACACTAGATCAGGCAGAGTAGCGCCTGCACCCACTTCTGTTCAGAGAAGCAGCAGCCAGGTTCGGTCAGCCCCTAGTAGACCTTTTTGTGTCTCCGCTCAACGTGCAAACACCGAGGTTCTTCTCCCGTTATCTCTCCAGCAGAGCAGAGAATCATGATGCCTTGCATTGCCCGTGGCCTCCCGGGCTACTGTACGCCTTCCCTCCGCTTCCATTAATCCCCAGGGTGATTCGAAAATTGATAGCCGAGAAAGCAGAGATCCTCATGGTGGTACCTTATTGGCCCAGGAGGCTGTGGTTTGCGGACCTCTGCAATCTGTCAGTGTCTCCACCATGGAGGATTCCGTTGGATCAGATTTCGCTGTCGCAAGGTCCGCTGCTCCATCCAGAGCCACAGTGGCTACAGTTGGCCATTTGGAGGTTGAGCGGGAAAGGATTATTGAGGAAGGCTTATCAGCCCAGGTCATTAACACCATTTTGGTGTCTAGAAGGCCTTCTACTACTCGCATTTATGAGGCTACCTGGAAAAGTTTCTGTAACTGGTGCCACAAATCATTCATCGACCCACGCTCTCCTTCAGTGGCGCAGATCCTGGCCTTTTTACAAGATGGCCTAGATGGAGGTTTATCACCTAACACCTTAAGGAGGCAGGTAGTGGCGCTCTCAATGGTGGTTGCTAGCGGTCCTTTCGGTCCCCTTTCCCACCATCCTTGAATCAAGGCTTTTCTTAAAGGGGCTTCTAATTTGAGCCCGTCAGTAGTGCACAGGTACCCGACATGGGACCTTAATAAAATTCTCCTGGCCTTGACTAGATCTCCTTTTGAGCCTCACAGGGAGGCGTCACTTCAATTTCTTACATTTAAAACAGGTTTTCTGGTGGCTATTGCTTCGGCTAGAAGGATATCTGAAATTGCAGCTCTATCCGTGAGAAAAGATCTGTGCATTTTTCATTCAGATCGGGTGGTTCTGAGACCAGACCCAGCATTTATGCCAAAGATTAATTCACCATTCCACAGGGCGCAGGAGTTGGTCCTGCCTAATTTTTGTCCGAAGCCTCTGCGCGAGCAAGAGAGGCAGTGGCACACCCTTGATGTTTAAAGGGCTTTGCGTATTTACATTTCTCATACGCAGTCCATCAGGAAGGCAGTCTCTATTGTTGTCATTTCAGCCAAAGACACTAGGTTTCTCCATCCACGGTAGGCAGATGGATTAGGGCTACCATATCCAAGGCCTATTTAGTTCAAGCTATTCCAGTTCCCAGTGGGGTTACCGCTCACTCCACCAGAAGTGCAGCTACTTCGGCAGCCTGGGCTACTCAGGCGTCTATTCTTGATATTTGCCGGGCGGCCACTTGGGCTTCCCCATCTCCCTTTATAAGACATTATAAGATTGATGTTTACACCTCAGCTGAAGCATCTTTTGGCAGGCGAGTTTTGCAGCAAGTGGTTAGAGATCCTGGGGAAGTTCCAATCCAGACGGACTCCCACCCGTAGGACACACTGGCTTTGGTATGTCCCACTCTCTGGATGCTCGCAGCAGTTCTACGGAGAATGGGCGTTGGTTCTTACCTGATACGCCTCTTCTCGTGGAACTGCGTAGAGCATCCAGCCCCACCCTGTTGGTCCGTCTGTAAAGGGGGAAAACCTGTTTCGGCCAATGATTTCTAATGTTGTAGTTCATGTTGTTTAATACTTAAGAGTAGAGGGTTGTTTTTGTCCTCTCGTCTTCGATAAAACTGGGGGGAACGCATGGAGGAGTCATGTGGAGGAGGAGGGCGTTCCTCAATTTCAGCTCAGCCTGTGAGAAGTGAAGACTGGAGCACCTCCCACTCTCTGGATGCTCTACACAGTTCCACGAGAAGAGGCGTATCAGGTAAGAACCAACGCCCATTTTAAGGAAAACTTAAGTTCTCTCAAGATGGATTCCTCTGGTATTTCATATAATGATGAGATGCCAGGCAGTCTGCAAGCTTTTAGATGGAAGATGACTCTATGAAAGACAGAACATTCACAAACAGCATGTGATTCCAAAAATACTACATCTAACCAATGAAGATTTCACTGTTGTTTTTTCTCCTGTGGGGGGAAAAACATTTTAAAGTAAATTATGTTCCTTCGGAATGAATGAGAATGGGTAGAAAAATAATGTTAGGGTTTTTT
Organism: Hydrophis major; assembly: GCA_033807585.1. NCBI lineage: Eukaryota > Metazoa > Chordata > Lepidosauria > Squamata > Elapidae > Hydrophis > Hydrophis major. The sequence continues at coordinate 18,295,058 of CM066333.1, forward strand.
TTCCCTGCAAAGTGCTAATAATATTCCTGAACTAAATAAGCATCTTTCAGTTTCCACACCATTTCAAACACGATGATACATTATCTAATAGAAAATGGACATGTTTATGAAAATCACACTCTAGAGAAAATAAAGAACATCAATGAATACACGAGGACATGTTGCTTTAACAGTGTATATTTTCAAGTAAATGTTTTATGAAAAGCATACATTCTTAATGCATGTAATAATGCACAATAGAGGCATGTGTATTTTATGTTTAAGCATTTAAACATATTGAAGCTGTTTAAAAATTTAAAAATATATATTCTCTGGCTTATGCAGAGGCAGCATAACTTGTGCCTGCAAAAACTGCAATTGTTAGAGAGAGAAGACCAAATATATTTTCCTCTCCTAAAATGAAGTGAGAAAAAAAATAAGCCTGTGAAAAACATGTATAGAACTAGTTTTATGTATAGAACTAGAATATCTTGCTTTGGGTTTAGAGCAAAACTGATAACTCAAACAAGGAAACTGAAGACATACAATGTTGGGATTCAAACGTTTTGACTACCGGTTCTGTTGGCATGGCTTAGTGGGCATGGCACAGGAAGGATACTGTAAAATGCCCATTCCCTCCCCATCCCACTAACCTGCTTTCCAGCTCTGTTCTCCTGTGCAGGGCAACCAAAGAAGACCCAGCCAATCAGCTGGGACTTGGGAGGCAGAGAAGAGATGGGGGCGGAGCCAGTCAGAGGTAGTATTTGCCGGTTCTCTGAACTACTCAAAATTTCCACTACCGGTTCTTCAGAACCTTTCAGAACTGGCTGAATACCACCTCTGAAGTGATGTCAACAGTATAGATTGCCTGGTATAATTGAGTTTTGGCTTCTGGCTACAAAGAAATGAACTTATTTTGAGGCGCCATTACCATTTTGTAGTTCCCTTCCTAAAGATGCCTGCTGATCTCTGTCCGATAAAGGACAATATTTGTAGCTCAGAGTTGAAAAGAGGGGTCCTTGGTTTTCTTTTGATTTGGTTGTTTTCTTGCAGACGTTTCATTAACCAAACTAGGTAACATCATCAATGCTACTTCTGCTCACTTTCCCTTGGTCTCCATCCATGTAGAAATTCTCTGAGCCATAGAACTGTCTGATCAGACTGAGGCACTTGTTCTGGTATTATTGTATTTTGTAATAATTTGGGGCTTGTGTCTATTTTTTAAAAATAATCTGGGATTCGAAAGAACAGAATAGAACTGGAAGGGACTTTAGAGGTCTTCTAGTCCAGCTCCCTGTTCAAGCAGGAGAACCTATACTATTTCAGAGAACTGACTGTCTAGTCTCTTCTTAAAAACCTCCAGCAATGAATGTTTAGAATCCATAAGGGTCCATAATAATGATAAAACATCTACCCGATCATGTTTCTACAACTGAATACTGCTTTGTTCAGAGGTGGTATTCAGCAGGTTCTGACCAGTTCCGGAGAACCGATAGCGGAAATTTTGAGTAATTTAGACAATCGGCAAATACCACCTCTGACTAGCCCCACCCCCATCTCTCTAGCTGAATGAGTGTCCATCTAGGTCATGATTTCTTTTTCTCCATAATTAGGATGCTGAAATGTGACCTTACAGGTCAAAATAAGCTTCACAGTCTATCTCTCAACTAACAGGGCAGAAGAGGAATGCTAGGAAAACAGGCGGCACGTCTGTGTTCTGAAATTAATGATGGTGGCAGTAGTATTATCCAATGCTTAAAATCCAGCAATTTAACAGTGTTTCAGACTATTAATTGCAATGGTCTAAAATTCATTTGATACAGCTATAAATATTTCCTCAACAATAAGTATTGTTAGGTAAAAAATGATAGACTTTTAACCTTACCTGGGGGAATGTTACAGTGAAAATAGTGTTTTTTTTCTGCTGAGTACATAATAAGATTTCACATTGTCTTAATTAAACTAGAGCTGTTCTACTGATAAAATATTAACCAACAAACTCAATTCCTTGTAGTTTTCTTTAGGGATTCAGCCAATACATGTGAGAATGAAAAGTTTGTTAGAATGTGAAGAAGAATATGCAAACATCTTTACCAAAAAAAGAATATTTGCATCCTCCTTTATTCTCAAGGAGCCCTTAATGCTCTCTGAGCTTGACTGTTTTCTTGTAAACATTTCATTCAAACTAGGCAACATCATCGGTGCTAGTCAAACATCTTTAGAGATTAGTAACCATTTCCATGAGAGATTGAGATATTGAGCTGAAGACTCAAATAAAATGCTGCTTTCTTTAATGATTCCCATTTGAATATATCCAATGTCTTTTTTGGATAGTAATCTTGATTTGAACTGGTTGTAAAAATAAATTGCAAGAGTTGAGTAAGTTGAGCTGATCTTCCTATCTACTAGAGACCCACCTGACAATATTTTAAAAGATGTAAGGGAAAATCTCATTGATGCATTGATGGTATTTCTTCAGTGAACTAAAGCGACTGTCAGCCAGGAGACCCTGGTTTGCCATGCAATCAGCATGGGAAGAGTCCTTTATTATGTATATTTTTTATTATTTGAACTGTTTGTCTACTGATTCACTGATAAATTGACCTGTCAAGAAAGGGAAAACGGTTCATCCTGACTGCTCTTGTTTTCTTCATCTACCTCCTAAGCTGACCCCATTTGTAAATCAGTCAGAAGTTCAGAGTGATTATTTAAAGCAAATGAATATTCTGTGCTTACTGACATGCAATTTAATTATGTGTGAGCAAGTCATCAATTCTAACGTGTTTCAGCGCTTTTCTTGGTGTCACTTGTCCAGAGCTTGATTCCTTATAAGAAACTAGCTGGATACCTGTGATTCACTATGAAACTATGTGATTGGGCTTGGTTTTTGGGGAAGAAAATAAGGGGAAACAAATTCTGCCTCTGCCTACCAGCATCCATCGGTATTCATCTGACAAGTGTCCTGTCTGTTGTGAACTAATAAAATACTCAAATAAAGTTTATCAAAAGCTTTAGAAAATAGCAGGGTTCTAGTCCTGCACTTCTGATTGGCCGATAATAGCGATATTGGATTGGTCCATTCAGGAGAATCTGATTGGCTGTTAACGAGCCACCCTCATTGGTTAAGGGAGTTAACACTCCACATTTCCTATTGGTTACTAGAGCAGCAGCTTGCCTATAAAAGGGCTGCTGTTGCTCTAGGGTTTTGCTCTGTTCAGAATGTATAATAAAGAGTTGAAGTTCACTGTTCACCGTCTCGTCTCCATTCCTTGCGCCCATGCGCAGAACATAACACTGGCGACGAGGATGGGATACGGACACATCAGAGCGGACTGAACACTACAGAGCACGAAACAGAGCACGTGGCTGAAGGTGCATCAATGACGGAAATCATGACCGGCAGCACCATACCACCCGCTCCACTCAACCCGGCTCAAGAAGACTGGGACTCATACATGGACCGGTTCCAGATGTTTCTGGAGACCAACAACTTGAAGGATGCCACTACTGGAAAAAAGCGAGCGGTATTCCTGACCCACTGCAGACCTGCTGTTTTTAAGATGGCTAAGGCACTGGCGAAACTGGCTGAGGTGAAATCCATGGACTGGGATGTCCTCGAGCCCCTCCTGTGGGCCCACTATGCACCTACCGGATCAACGCTTGTACGAAGACATGAATTTTACCAGAGAGACCAGCAGAAAGGAGAAAGTGTTGCAGATTTCATCGTGGATCTCCGGAACCTGGGAGGCCTCTGTGGGTTCGCCGACCTCGAAGAAGCTCTAAGAGACCGAATAGTTCTGGGATTAGATGCACTGCACGTGCAAAGCAAGCTGATGGCGAAAAGCGACATCAGCCTTGCAGATACCATCACTGACACTACTGCAGCAGAAGCAACCAGGAAGTCGGCTGCCTGAATGCGCCGCTCTAACGCCCCGCTCCGCCAACTCGCCGGCGAAACCTCACCTCGCCTTGAGGGACATGCAACGGCAACCCACCACGAGGAACTCGAATCGTCATCAGAAAGTGATGAGGAAGAAGTCAACCGGCTCCGGTCTGAATGAGACCAATGCCACCAGCGTAACCAGAGACTGCAGCATCAATGCGCAGGTTGTGGGGCAAACCACCCACGATCAGACTGCAAATTCCTCGATGCGCTCTGCCATATTTGTGGAAAAAGGGGCCACATCGGAAAAGTCTGTAGAAGCAAGCTAGGATCCAGCCTACTTCAGAGGGGGACCAATTACCGCCAAACCACCGGAAGTCGTTCTGTGAATCGGGAACAATCGAACCACCAATGGAACACCACTACTACAGAAATCAACCACTAGCCCATTCAACAAAATGAGAAGGGGCACACCAAACCATCACGATTGGTCACGCATCATCATTAGATGCAAAGAAGATCCGAGTAAAGATCGCCATCAAAAACCAGCCCTGCATGATGGAAGTCGATTCAGGATCATCCCTCTCGATGATTTCCTGGAAGACCCTCTCGATGATTTCCTGGAAGACCCTTAAACAATTAATCCCTGCCAACCGGCGACAAGACCTCAGAGTCCAAAGAATCATTCTCAAGGACAATCAATGAAACCGAATTCCGGTCGTTGGATCCAGCCTAGTCCAGGTCTCATTCAAAAATCGTACTGCATCATTACCATTGACTGTCGTCAACCGTGATCAGCCTAGTTTGTTAGTCCTTCAATGGTTCACTCCACTTGGGATTGAGGTAGCCGGCATTCACCAAACCAGCAGCGACGACTGGAAGGAGGCCCTCATCCAGGAATTCCAGGACGTTTTTGCAGACAAACTAGGCGAGTACAAGGGGACCCCGATATCATTTAACCCCAACCCTGAAGTAGCCCCCATCTGCCTTAAGCCTCGTTGAGTCCCTTTTGCCCTTAAACCAAAAATTGACGAGCAGCTTGATAAATTAATAGCCCAGGGTGTTTTAGAATCAACCGACCATGCTCGTTGGGAAACCCCAATCGTTACACCCATCAAGCTGGATGGATCTTTAAGGATTTGTGGGGACTACCATGCCACCCTGAATCACACCCTTCAACAGAACGCTTACCCGGTGCCGGTGGTACAACACCTCCTCCATTCCCTGGGGGGTGGAAAAGTCTTCGCTAAATTAGATTTAGCACAGGCGTACCAACAACTGCCTGTAGATAAAAAAACAGCAGAGGCACAAACGATCGTTACGCACTGAGGCGCTTTTAAGTGCAACCGACTCCAATTCAGAGTTAGCGTGGCTCCAGGGATCTTTCAGAGCTTGATGGAGAGGCTATTACAGGGAATAAAAGGGGTCGTCCCATACTTTCATGACGTTTTAATTGCTGCCCTGAATAGAGAAATACTAAAGGAGCGTCTTAAACGGGTTCTCCAGAAATTTAAAGACTCTGGCCTTCAAGTTAAAAAAAATAAATGTCAACTGTGTACAGATAAAGTAGAGTTCCTGGGGTACCTAATTGATAAACAAGGCATTCACCCCACTAGTAGCAAGTTAAGAGCAATCAAGAACGTCCCAAGACCCAGAAACAAGACTGATCTCCAAGCTTTCCTGGGGCTTATTAATTTTTACAACATCTTCTGCCCCACAAAGCGACCGTAGCCAAGCCCCTACATCAGCTCCTCGATAAAAAAGCAACCTGGGTTTGGGGGCACCAAGAGGAGCACGCGTTCCAACAAGTGAAAAATCTATTTACTTCAGATGCTGTTTTAATGCAGTATAACGAGACTTTGCCTTTAACAATCACATGTGATGCATCACCATTTGGAGTAGGAGCCATTTTGAGCCATGTGTTATCAAACGGTAGTGAAGCCCCTATTGCCTATTTTTCAAGAACTTTATCAAAGGCTGAACGTAACTATAGTCAAATCGATAAAGAGGCCCTTGCTGTTGTATCTGCTGTTAAACGGTTTCATGAATATGTTTATGGATGACTTTTTACTATTGTTACTGACCACAAACCTTTGCTGGGGATTATAGCGGGAGACAAGCCAACCCCCAATATCTTAACACCTAGAATGACTCGCTGGTCGGAGTTTTTGGCTGCGCACAATTATAAGCTGCAGCACCGCCCGGGGAAAGCCATTCCCCATGCTGACACATTGAGCCGTGCACCACTTCCGGAAACCGTCGACAACCCAGCTCCAACCCTTACAATGCTCCAGATTGAAATGCTCCAGTCACCGCTGTTAACAGCTAGAGATATCGCGATTGAAACAAAATGCAATCCTATCTTAAAGCGGTTTCTTAGCTGGGTCGAAAGAGGATGGCCAGTAGATCAAACTCCTGATGACTTCATTCCCTTCAAGAATCGGCAAACGGAACTTTTTTTGCAAAAGGGCTGCATCCTGTGGGGGGATAGAGTCGTCATCCCAGAGCGGTTACAACAAGCTGTATAAAAGACACTGCATGAGGGCCACCCCGGCATCGTGCATATGAAAGCACTCGCACGAAGCTACGCCTGGTGGCCGGGTATCGACAAACAAATCAAAGCCTGGGTAAAGACTTGTTATAAGTGCTAGGAAGTTAGCAATGCCCCACCAAAAGCAACTCCAACAGAATGGGAAACACCTCGGGGACCGTGGTCCCACATTCATATTGACTTTGTGGGACCTACTAAGGGACATACGTTCCTATTAACAGTGGATGCCTATTCAAACTGGCTCGAGATCCACGAAATGAAGAGTACCACAACCGAATCCATCATCCGGAATTTGAACAGATTATTCGCGACGCATGGACTGCCAGATGTTCTGGTATCCGACAATGGACCCCAGTTTACCTCACTTCCTTTTGAACAATACTTAGCGGACCGCAGTATTTGCCATGCGCTAACTTCACCAGCGCACCCTGCAGCTAATGGAAGAACCAAGAGCATGGTACAGTTTGTTAAAAAAACCCTCTACAAAATGGACTATGAGGACATTGAAGATAAGATAAATAGAATACTCCTTCTCCAACACATCACTCCGCACAGCGTCACCAACAAGACTCCAGCGGAACTATTGATGGGATGCAAACTCCGCTCCCACCTCGACCGGCTTCACCCGTCTTACGAGCCAGAGAAACCCTGTGGATCTAGCAGAAAATGCCGTGAGTTCAAGATAGGTGACTGTTTTCGCCAGAAACCTTTCTGGTGAACCGTTATTCAAGCCACTGGACCCAGGTCGTACTAGGTGAAAACCTGCGATGGAAAAATATGGAAATGCCATATAGATCAGCTTTGCTCGAGGTTACAACCTAGTTTCCACAACTCTGGTAACTCCCAAACTGAGGGGGGAGGGGATGTCGAAGAAACCAAATTTGAGATGGCGGAAAGCAGGAATGAAAAAAGTCAGCCATTGGGCGTGACAAGTGAAGAAGGATCAAGGATGGGTGTGGCCTTGCCACAGAGGAACAACCCAACAGAGGCAAGCCCGCAAGGGCCAGAGGACAAGGATGAGAACATTAGCGGCACCGAGTCTTCCAACAAAGAACCACCAGCACCCGACTTGCCTGAAAACGCCCTGCCAAAACAGGCTTACGGACAAGAACTGGTGGGACAGCATAAATCCAATAGACAGTCGAAGCAACCTTCCTACCTCAGAGATTACGTCACCGCACCCCCCAAACGGAACCCGGGGGGAAGGGGTGTTGTGAACTAATAAAATACTCAAATAAAGTTTATCAAAAGCTTTAGAAAATGGCAGGGTTCTAGCCCTGCACTTCTGATTGGCCGATAATAGCAATATCGGATTGGTCCATTCAGGAGAATCTGATTGGCTGTTAATGAGCCACCCTCATTGGTTAAGGGGGTTAACACTTCACATTTCCTATTGGTTACTAGAGCAGCAGCTTGCCTATAAAAGGGCTGCTTTTGCTCTAGGGTTTTGCTCTGTTCAGAATGTATAATAAAGAGTTGAAGTTCACTGTTCACCTTCTCGTCTCCGTTCCTTGCGCCCATGTGCAGAACTTAACACTGTCAGTGTGTGAGATTGTTGAGGGCTGTTTGGAAAATGAAACAGTCTTTGCTGTGTGAGCAAGAAGGAGACAGAAAGGATCCTGGGCATGGCTTTCCTCAATTGTTCTGTACTAAAGCTGCTTGGTGCTATGAAACTAAAACTGAAATTCCTCTCTTCTACTTGTGTTTTGCATTTGGAGCAGATTTCTTTTCATGTGGAGAGGGGGAGTAGAACTCCTTAGCATCAGAGTATCTTAATAATAATATGCGAAATACTAATGCTCTGATGATCATTTCAAAAATTCCTTTCTTAGTGAGTACCTTGAAGCTAAGAGGAACATACGTGCCATATTTCAAGTTTGTAGATTTTACAGTTCTGGAGATTTTGTGATGATGCATGAGTGGTATTTTTCTCTCTCTCTCTCTCTCCCCCCCTCTCTGTCTCTCTCTGTCTCTCTCTCCCTCCCTCCCCCTCCCCCTCTCTCTTATCTATCTATCTATCTATCTATCTATCTATCTATCTATCTATCTATCTATCTATCTATCTATCTAATATTCCAAGTTTTAAAAAACAAGACTATTAAGGATCCAGCTGTAATATTAAAAGCTTGACTAAGGAACAAATAAAGAAGAATGAGGCCCAAGTTTAAAAAAATGAAAAGATGAAGGGAAAGGATTAAAAGAAATAAAATAGAAAAAAGACAGAAAGGATTGTACTGGAGTCTCTACATCAAAATTGGAAGTGAGAGCTCATAAATCAAGGTTATCTCTAGTTTCCCTTTACAGCTGGTGCATTTGTAGATATTTGCATGTCGAACATGATCTTCAGGGCATTTGCAAACACATGCAACTAAACATACAATATTTTCAATCTTCATCATAATCAGCGATCCCTAGATCTGCCATACCTGGGCTGCAAAATTCCAGATGACACCAAATAATCGCAAAGAAAAGGCAGAAAACTTTAAAAAATATGTGTGTGTGTGTGTGTGTATGTATATATATATGTACATGTACACGTTTATGTATATCCACCCATTCCTTTCAGAGAGGGGCTAGGAGTGTAGTGTACAATATAATCAAGAAGATTAACATTAAAATTGGATGCTGTTGTTGCTGTTAGTGCTATTAATCATCTTCTGATTAGCTTGTGGCCTATACCTGATAGCTGCAGCAGTTCCTGATTAAAACAAGAGCTTCAGACTATCTAAGGCTTGTACAAATGACCTGCTTTATCTCCGTTCTATTTTTAAAAAGTTACCTAGAGTTCGATTTAGAATGATTATATGCTTCCAGGGTTGACTTTAGGATAATGCATAATTGCTATTCTACTTTATTTTATCTGCATAATTGCTGTTCTACTTTATTTTCTCTGTCTTAGGTTTGAAAGTTGAAAGAAAAGTTGGTAATTTAGCTTTTATTCTGATAGTTTATTTTACTAAAGAAAGGAAGAACAGCGTTCCCCTTCCGAAGTAGGGTTTCTGATTGTCAATGTTCAGCACCTCGGCCAGCTCCTTCCTCGCTGAAGAAGAATATGCCAAAAATGGAAGCAAACAACAGTTTCTCAACCTTTGCAACCTTGAAGATGTGTGGACTTCAACTCTGATGATTCCCCAACCAGCTTGCTGACTGGGGAATTCTGGGAATTGAAGTCCACACATCTTCAAGCTGTCAAGATTGAGAAACACCATTTTACATACTTTGTTCTTGTCCTAAATTATTAATTTTTCCCTAGAAATTGTTATGAAATATAAAAACAGCGGCAACACATTGTTTTTCTTAGTGCACTTATATCCTGGAATTGAGAATAATAGCTAACCAGTACAAGATCTATTTACAAAAATGAATAGACAAATGGTCTGCATCCATAGCCTATTTAATTTGACACAAAAAAAGATGTTACTATTGGCGCCTGCCAAAATGCATTGTTCTTGAGATTTTATAAATTAAATATATCTCACATGATTACAGCCTTTACTATTTTACTACAACATCATGGGAATCAAAGAAAGTTTTTTTTTTTTAAATGACAATGCTTTTATTCTGATAAGAATTTGGCATTCAGTTTTGCACGACATTCCATGGCAGTGTCTGCCTTCAAGATCAAAATACTTTTGCCAATCCTGGTCAATAATCCATAGTTTCTCACTTCTTGATGTTTTGTCATGGTAGCTTTTGTTCAGTATGGCTGTAACACTATAATACACGAGTCTCGATTAGTCAGCTGGGTATACAAATTAATCTCTGCTTTTGCTTTGTTCTTTCTTTGTTGTGCAAGAGTAGCCTTGTACTATTAGATTTGCCAACAATATTAGACCTGCTCTGGCATTTCTTCTCAAGGTTCTGATATAGTTTAGAAAGGAGTAACAACAAGAAGAGGTCTTTTAACTGGCCAAACACCTGGACACACAGCATTATGCATCAGAGTGGCACAGTGGTTAGATTGCAGCAACTGCAGGCTACTTCTGCTGCCTACCAGCTGCCTGCAATTGGGCAATTCAAATCTCACCAGGCTCAAGGTTGACTCATCCTTCCACCCTTCCAAGGTCAGTAAAATGAGGACCCAGATTGTTGGGGGCAATAGGTTGACTTTGCAGACCGCTTAGAGAGGGCTGCAAAGCACTATGAAGTAATATATAAGTCTAAGTACTATTGCTATTATATTTGTTGCAAATCACAATAACAAATGGGGTAGACATATTCTTTGCCTTCCTGAACTCTGTTTGTGACTTTTCCAAACTTCAGTTTGGCATTTCTGAATTTTATACCCATGTGGGCCAAGAAGAACGCTTTCTATATATAGTAGATATAGATGTCCTGCTTTGTGACAGACCAAATCAATATTTGGATGAGGAGCACCTGAAAATTACAATGCTGTAGTCCAGTCTGTGAAATGTATGTATTTGTTTGTTTGTTTTCTTTTCCATTTATTATGCATAAAATTGTAATTTATTTTAGATGCTTAACAAACCTTTCCTTCATCATTTCATTCTCAGAAGGATTTTTTTTCCTGGATCAACACAAACATATTCTTTTCCCCTTCCTTCCAAATGTAACTCCTTTCTTGTATCTCTTTAGTGATAGTTTATTTTGCTTTGAATCATCTCTGTGCACTTTCTGGAGTTCAGTACAAGCCTCAGCATAATGCATGATGAATCAACACTGCTTGGCACAGGCAGTGTTGTTTTAATCATTCTTTGGGAGTGCTGTACAGAAAAATTAAAAATCAAACTTCTTGGATGTTGTTTCTTTTAAAGAAAAAAAAATATGATTGTCTTTGTAGATAAGCAATCTGGGCTGAACTCTCGGTTTGCTTATTTTTATTTGTAGATTTCAACATGCAATTATTTCCAAGATTTACATGAAGAGAGTCAACTACCCCATCATGTTGAATCAGATTTCTCTCTTTTTGAAACATTGGCAACAGCAAACATCCCTTACATTCAGGGATGGATTTATTGGCTTGATTGATTGATTGATTTTTTCAAATGTATTTGCAGTATTTGGTTTGGTTGATTAATTGGCACCAAATTGTCTGCTTTGGCAAGCATTCAAGAAAATCAATTATATTTTAAAATATGATGCACGCACAAAAAAGCAGCAGGATTTTGATTGCTCAGTTGTGGTCATTAGTTTGACATTTTTGACTGCTTGTCCCATAAATCCCCCACAAAATATTTAAAGTCCTAAAAGTAGAATTGCCACATCTCTGCTGAAAAAAAATGTGATTGACAATAATAAATGAAAGCACAAATACATAAAAGGATAAAACTTTCCACCAATCAACTGGATTTTGGGATCTTAAATATGGTAATCCTACCTTAAAGGCCTGAGGTACAAGGTACAAGGTATAGGATCAAAATTCTCAGTTTGGATAACTTAGAACTGCATCGCTTGTGGTCAGACCTGGGTATTGCATACAAATTATACGTAGTAATATTTTACATGTAAATGACTTTTTCTGTTTTGATTGCAATAATATATGTGCAAACAACTGCTTTAAACAGTGTAAATTGTTCTAAACGTGACTGTAAAAAAAATATGATTTTTGTAATAGAATTGTCAAAGTTGGAATGCCCTACCTGATTCAGTTGTCTCTTATTTCAATTTTGTTAACCCATAAAATCAAGAAATAAATATTTTGAGCTACCTGCTCCAGCTCCTTAAGATCTGATGAAAAAGGTTTTTTTTTTTAATTTTTTCCCATATATAGGCATAATTAGTGGGAGCCTTGAAAAAGAGCCTTTCAGTATAAATGTATTTGCAGATGGTGATCTTTTGCTGATTGATTAAAGGCTTTCTATTAAGGAAGGTTGTCACTCCCGCATTATGCTGTTTGCTGTTAGATTTTCTTTTCATTTATTTTTTGTAATTTGAAATGGTTAATCTTATTTTTCTTGTATGTGTTTACATGCCCAAGGTGATTCATATGCAGTAGGAGTAGAAGGGACAGAAACATTCATCCTAGTCAATAATAAATAGTGTCTATGAGGAATAATGAGGAAGAATGGATGCGGTGGCTTAGTGGCTAAGATGCTGAGCTTCTCGATCAGAAAGGTCAGCAGTTCGATGGTTCAGATCCCTAGCGCCGCCTAACGGGGTGAGCTCCCATTACTTGTCCCAGCTTCTGCCAACCTAGCATGTAAAAATGCAAGTAGAAAAATAGAGACCACTTTGGTGGGAAGGTAACAGTGTTACATGCACTTTTAGTCATGCCAGCCACATGACCATGGAGATGTCTTCGGACAGTGCTGGCTCTTTGGCTTTGTAATAGAGATCAGCATCACCCTTAGAGCCAGAAACAATTAGCACATATGTGTGAGGGGAATCTTTACCTTATGAGGAATACACAAATGAAGGTGAATATACATGTCTCAGGATAATGTGACAGTTTTCAATCTGGGTTGGTCATTGAGGTTTTGTCTTCTGAGGTTTTGGAGTCATGCTGGAGCCCGTCTTCAGCCTATCTTCAACCCATCTTGGGTTGATGAGGAACACATGTGATGACTATGATGAATACTTTGACACTCTTTCGTAAAGACCCTGAAGAAGCGGTTTTGCCAGCAGGCTTAGGGAATCCAGAGTAGATTGGAGCCCAATCAGTGGCTCGTTTGACTGTATGTTGTCTCTGGGAGTGGGTGGGTGGCAGAATAATAATAATAATAAATTATTATTATTATTATTATTATTATTATTATTATTATTATTATTATTATTATTATTATTATTCACAAAAAATGAAAAAAATATTATTCACAAAAAATGACAGTGTACACAGTGAAAGAGATAAATATGCTGGGTTTCGTATCACAAATCACTAGTCGAACACTTCCCAAGTGTTTAGGACTGCGTGATGCATCGGTGGATTATGCGAGCAGATCCCAGTAAGGTGGTCTTCTGCAAATGACCAATGGTGATTTTTGTCAGTACCAATTGTTTTTAAGTGCTTGGCTAGGTCTTTAGGCACAGCACTCATTGTGCCAAGTACCACTGGAACCACCTGCACTGGTTTATGCCAGAGTCTCTGCAGTTCAATTTTCAAGTCTTGATATTTGGTGATTTTTTTTCAAGTTGTTTCTTGTCAATTCTGCTATCACCAGGTATGGCAATGTCGATGAACCACATTTTTTCTTCTCCACAGTCATGATATCTGGGGTGTTGTACTCCAAAACTTTGTCAGTCTGTATTCGAAAGTCCCACAGTAGTTTTGTATGCTCATTTTCGACCACTTTCTTCTTCTTCTTCTTCTTCTTCTTCTTCTTCTTCTTCTTCTTCTTCTTCTTCTTCTTCTTCTTCTTCTTCTTCTTCTTCTTCTTCTTCTCCTTCTCCTCCTCCTCCTCCTCCTCCTCCTCCTCCTCCTCCTCCTCCTCCTCCTCCTAATTATTATTATTATTATTGTTATTATTATTTTCTATATCTGTAATTCTTGACTTACAATGGTTTGTGTAGCGGCTGTTCAAAGTTACAATGGCACTGAAAAAGATGACTTATGACCATTTCTCACACTTGTGACCATTGCAGCATTCCCATGGGGATCAAAATTCATATGCTTGGCAACTGACTCATATTTACAACAATTTCAGTGTCCTTGGGGCCATATGATCCTTTTTTTGCAAACTTCGGACAAGCAAAGTCAATGGGAAGCCACATTCACTTAAGAACTGTATTACTAACATAACAAGAGCAGTGATTCACTTAACAACTGTGGCAAGAAAGAAAAAAAAACTCAGCAAATGTTTCACTTAGCAATAGAAATTTTGGGCTCAATTGGGGGTTGTAAGTTGAGGACTTCCTGGGCTGTGTTTTGAATTGCTTATAAGACACCTAGAGTCGCTGTGAGAGAGTAGGCAGCTATATCACTTTCCTAAATAAATTTTCCAAATAAATAAATTAAATAAATAAATCTAGTTTGGGTTGATGGAAAAAGCAAACTGAACATGGCTCAAGCATTCCTGCTTAAAGGTTCTTATTCTTTTGTTGTTTCTCTCTCATGCAAACTTATTTGGTGAATCTCTCTCACATTCTCTTTTCTTAAAGAGGGAAACAAGCCAATGGAAGGCGGGTGGGTGGGGAGAGAGACATAGAGAAGACAGAGACAGAGAGACAAAGAGAGAGACAGAGAGAGAAACACACACACACAGAGAAGACACACACACAGAGAGAGACACACACACAGAGAGAGAGAGACAGAAAGAGACAGAAACAGAGACAGAGAGAGGGGACACACAGAGAGAGAGAGAGAGAGAGAGAAAGAGACGAGAGAGACAGAGACGAGAGAGACAGAGACAGGGAGACAGAAAGAGATTATGTAATTGTTAATTGCTAAGAAGACCCATTGTGTTCCCCAATGGGACAGTACAAATTCACAGCATCACCCCCTTGTTCTCATGATTCAGCCATACACATTGTTCCATTGAATCTCCCCTTAGAAGTCAGGACTCCGCGTTTCAAACTCTTTTGAAAGTGTTCTATGAGCTGCCCTGTTACTATAACAACCCAAAGCAACATATTTCCACTGTTTGATCTCACTATTAGTGTCTTTTCAAACATGATTACCAGGTTTAACTAAATAAGTTCTAGATGCAAGCTTTTATGTCCTCAGCATTATTCAGTTTGATGAGAAGGAAGGGTTTTCATATTCCCTTAATTAAATTAAAGGTGAACCTTCAAGGAACTCATTCAAATGGAATTTTCAGACAGGCATGTGGGTGCATTTGTTGTTAAGAGCATGAATTAGGTTGCAGGTGATTTGAATAATAAAAAGAGCCATATAAACTATACTGTCTATTGACCACTGAATTTGGGATCCCTATCCTTTTGATATATTAATTAAATTACTAAACTGATATGGTCAAATTCTACCTCCTCCTATACAATTTTCTGCAATGTTTCCACTCCACTTCTCAAATCCATATGAGGCAGATTCTTACACCTGGTCCATACGGAAATGATTCTTCTTGAATTTAACCATCGGTTTAAACTTTACAAAGGAGATGGCCAGATAACCGGTCTATTAGCAAAATAATATACAGGTTTTTTTTAAAAAAATATAATATAATAAAAACTATAATACAGTAGAGTATCTCTTAGCCCAACTGCAAAAAGGTAATGGGGTAGAATGGAAGAAGGCAAAAACTTACACTGTGAATGCTCGCTGTGATGACCTGGGGTGTGGCAAAAGGCAACCCAGCCAGACAATAAGTAGAGGCCCCTTTATTAGCTCCTACTTTGCCCCCAATGTCCCAGTTACCTTCTGGACTGGAGAAAAACTCTTCCGGGAACCTGCAACAGCCTTTGGCTGCAGATATTCCAGTCCAAAAGGTTATAAACAGAAAACTTTAAACTACAAATCCAACAAAGCAAGATATGGTAATAAATCCTGCAGGGCAAGATAAGGAGTTCCAGAAGTGAAGCAGTAAATCAAACCAGTTGGGAGAATGCCAGGAACTCAGATAACAGCAGCCAACATTAGATAAACTCAATGTTTCTTCCTGACAAACCACCCCTCCCAACTTTTTCCCCTTTAAACTCCCTCCCCAGGTGTGACTTGTGAAGGGAATCAGTGCCCTTACCTCCCTCGTAAGCCATGCAATCCACATTGCTCTCTTCTCTGTTCTTCCCTGTGTGCCCTAGGATAAAGAGGGGGTGGGCTTGGTATTCCTCTCCCTTGTTCTACCTTTTCCCTGCTATGCCCAGCCTGATTTTGCCCTTCCCTAGTTTCCTCTACAGCCAACAGAGCCATTCTCCTGTTACCTGACAGCTGTTAGTCTTCCTCCTTGGATTCAGACTCCGACAGGGGCATGACAGCTCACTTTATTCACTGTGCTTGTTCATTTTCTCATCATCACTGTTATACATTTCTGATGGTGTCATGCAGAAAGGTAAGGTATGCTTTGGCAGCCTTTCCTGACTGGACACTTTCCAGAATTCTTGACCTTCCATCTCCACTTTTTAAAGCTTCTCAAATGATTACAGCTAGTGTCAGACTGGCTCTGGCTTACTCCCTAGGAAAGGATGAGCCATGACTCCATAGCTGTTAGAGAAAAGGTACTTTTTACTAGAGATGTTGAGTGCAGTGTGAACGAGGCACGCTCAGGAAGAAAAACCATGTGAAAATCACATATTGAAAGTAATCCCCAATGACCAAAACTCCCCCCACCTGGGAGATCAGTCCAATTAGGTTCTGGTATGATGTTTTGGGAACTCTGTGCTTCAGGCACCCATGTAGCATTAGCAACAGCACTTCGACTTATATACTGCTTCATAGTGCTTTACAGCCCTTGCTAAGTGGTTTACAGAGTCAGCCTATTGCCCCCAACAATCTGGGTCCTTATTTTACCCACCCGGGAAGGATGGAAGGCTCAGTCAACCTTGAGCCTGGTGAGATTCGAACTGCCAAATTGCAGTCACCCAGCAGTCAGCAAACTAGCCTGTAGTACTGCACTCTAACCACTGCACCACCTTGGCTCTTCACTGTGTAAACTCCTTTCCCAGGGCTGATGTCCTTGAGGGCAGGCAGATGGCTCAGTTTGACACCTTTGGTTAGTGTCGATACTCCATAATTATATTGTCCATACAATTTCCCACAGCATTCTTTCACACCTTCACCACTCTTCTCCTCCCAAATGCTCCCTCTCCCCCCGGTAATGGCAGCTGCTAATGAGCTTCAAAGGAAGCAGAGATGTGCGGTAGTCCTCAACTCTTGACTTACAACAGTTCATTTAGTGACCAATGGTACTGGAAAAAAAGTGACATGACTGTTTTTCTACACTTACGACTATTGCACCATCCCTATGGTAATGTGATCCAATGGCGTATTAATCGTTAAGCAGCCTAAACATGTCCTTAGAGCTCCAGGCCCAAAGGGGGGCACCCCAAAGTGGAGAATATGGCTTCATTTGTACAGTATGTACAAAGGAGGGGTCACCAAGATTTGTCAGTACTTAGGGCACCAGTGAGCCCTAATCTGCCACTGATGTAATCGCAATTCAAACGCTTGACAACTGGCTCATATTTATGATGGTTGCAATGTTCTGGGCAACCTTTTGAGAAGCAAAATCAATGGCAAAGACAGATTCACCTAACAACTGTGTTACTAACTTAACAGTGATTCACTTAACGGTGGCAAGAAAAATGGGGCAAAACTCAATTAACCAATGACTCCATGTTGAGGTAATTCCCTGTTAGGAGAATGAGCATATACAGGGAGACATAGTGAGAGTAATGTTGAATAGCACACCCACAGCACACAGATACACTGTCCAGTAAATGTAAGTTTTTACTTCCAATAAACATTTAAGCACAGTCCAAGATAAGTAATCCAAGTCATTCAAAGGTAAAGCAGTCAGTGTTCAGTTCAGGAATAATCCAAATATCAAAGTCCAGTATCAAAAAACAGTTCAATAACAGACTTACATCAATGATCAGTAAAAGTCATTAGGAGGAACTGCAACGCTCTCCAATAGAAAGGAACAGAAACTCACTGAGACTAAACTACCCAGGTTTCTCGCTCCATCTTATGGCCGTTTGAGAAACCACACCCAATTATACCTCCAGGACTCTCTTAAAGATACAATATTAAAACGTCTATCCTAGTTTATATATTTGCAAACCAAATAACTGTTAGGTGACTTACATTCCTAACACTCCCTTAGTATCAGAGGTTTTGGGCTCAGTTGTGGTTGTAAGTGGAGGATTGCTTGTATAGCTACACAGATTAGAGGAAGTTGTATATACAAACTAAATAAAAAATGGTCAACAACCAATAACGCAAGACAGGAACTTTGCTTTGCTAAAATAGGTTTAGGAAGTGGCAGGATTTTTAGGGATTTTCCTAAACCCATGAGGGCTCCAACATGTAAAGGCTCCGGATGACTGATACACTTTGTTTATCTTCCCTCTCAAACAATAGCAAAACAATGTGGTTGGAAAAGATGATAGAGCAACATATTGATTTAAAACCTGAAATATTTCTGTTGGGTATTATACCGGAAAATTATACTAAAGAGAATGTATATTTAATTATTCATGTACTAAATGCAGCTAGAATTGTATTTGCACAAAATTGGAAAAGTGAAGAGATTCCAACTGAAGAGAATGTGATTAGAAAAGTATTAGACTGTGCAGAAATGAATAGGTTAACACTAGCAATCCAAGGGAAGGAACAAATTGAATATTATATGATATGGGATTTTTTTTTTATCAATGTCTGGGAAACAAATATGGAAGTTAGAAATTAAAGAAGACTAGCACAAAATGGTAAACAAGTGGTAAGAATTAAAAATGTTAAGATGGGGAATGTTATAAGAATTAGATATATGATGTAGATTAGTACTAAGTAAGAATAGAGTTTTAAAGCTAAGCAATGAAAATGTATAAACTATAGTAATTGCACATGATATTTATATCCAAACGACACACTATTCAAATGAAAGATGGAATGTTTGTATAAGTAAAATAAAAAGTTTATATATATAAAAAAACAAAACCAAAATAATCCAAAAGATTGGATTATTTTCCTTGGGAGTGGAAGCTCTTTTAAGCAGCAAACAAATCCTGTGTTGTGCCTTTGTCTCCAGGAAAACTGTAAAAGGTTTAAAAATACCCAGCACGTAGATCATTTAATAAGACACTGTGTCACTATTTAATCACAGCTCTGAAGCTAACCAAGCCCACATTTGGCTCAGAATCTCAGTTGATACTGTGTGGAATTTTGCTGGAGAGAAAGAATAATTTATTGGGTAGGAGTTGGGTTTGTTTCTATCTGGTATGGGGGATTCCATTGCTAAATGATTTTATTATAACGGGATTATGTAGTTGGGTTGTTGGGTGATGTTATAGACAGCAATTAATGGACTTCAAATTATTCCAAAGGCTTTCATGTCCAACTTATTATTTTTCTAAATTAAATTCCCATCAACACCTAACTATGAAGCAGCTGCCATGGAGAAGCCATCTGAAACTTTTTCTTCTTACATTGTGTCACTTATAAAGTCACTATTGTAAAGAATAGATCATCTCCATTCCCAAATGGAATATTTCTGTCACAATGCCAACTATTTCTCTGGCAGCATCATAATGACAATCTGGTTAGAGATAATGAGCCCATATGGCCAGCAATTCTATAGTATGAAAAGTATATGTATCCAAAATATTACTTTAATTATGTTCCTCAGTCAGACCACAACTGTAATTTCTACTTGCATTATGCAATATTCAACATTTGAGAAAAAGTGCACTATACAAAAATAAGCTTTGAGGTATCAGACTAGTTGGATTCCATTTCCTCAATATATGAGAAATAATACCCTTTCATCTGCCTTTTCCTCAGAAAGAACAAAACTCTCTAACTAAAAATGAAGTATTGAAACAAAGAATAGCTGAACATCTAGAACAACACAAAAACAACAGAATAAGGTTGCCAGCACTGGAGCTTACTATAAACAAACAGCTAGCACAGGTATTAAAATATGCCAATGCTGTAATATCAAATATAACCAACAGCTGACTACAAGAAACAAACCAACTAATGTACAGCATGACTGCAGTTGTAACTGAACACCTTGGATGTAAAATAAACAAGGCCAACAGTGTACCACCAAAATGGAAGACCAGGCTGGAAAATAAGATCAGCATGCTAAGATCAGATACAAGCAAGCTAGAGCAGATGGAA
Organism: Hydrophis major; assembly: GCA_033807585.1. Lineage (NCBI taxonomy): Eukaryota > Metazoa > Chordata > Lepidosauria > Squamata > Elapidae > Hydrophis > Hydrophis major. The sequence goes on from CM066333.1 coordinate 18,315,161, forward strand.
GAAAAGAAACTGAAGAAAAAGAAGACCAAAATATACCTGTTCAAGAAATATCACTGAGAAATAAGGAAGATTAAGAAAGCACTGGAAGTAATAAAGCAGCATCCAGTTTCAGCAAAAAAGATTGGAAGATACAAAGTTCGAATTGCACATTATACATTTGGCTGACTGTGAGATCAACCGTAATAATAATAACTGAGCAACCAAATCATAAAATCAACATGTTTAGTCGAGTGCAGGGAGGTCAAACTCAATGCCTGCGGGCTCGATTTGGCCTATGGGGTGCTTAGCTCTGGAAACAGCAAAGGCATGCAGCCCTCTTGGGCTCCATTTTCACTGGCAGAGTGCTGCAGGAAGCTGTCACAGCTGAAAACGGAGGTCAGGAGGGCTGCACACTTTTGCTGAGTGTTAGCAAAACAAACTACCAGAAAAAAATGGCATTTGGTCACACAAGTGATGTCGAGCTGACCATGCCTGCTCTGGTCAATCCACCTTGGCCATGCCCATCCTGGCCCCCCAAGGTCAAACAAAACCCTGATGCGGCCCTCAGTGAAATTGAGTTTGACATCCCTGGTTAAGTGTGGAACTTTTTAATGTTTTATTTATAACTGACTTAAATATAATGTGCTCAGGAGCATGAGTATATTTCAAGTAGTTCTATCAAAGAGTCAAGAACACATCTCTTTTCTAAGGTTTACACCTTCATCTATGAAGAATGATTAAAGCAAATCTACTGGGTTTTTTTTCTGAAAACTCGAATGGATGAAATGTAGAAAAGTGCTGGAAGAAAGAATAGAATAGAATAGAATAGAGTAGAGTAGGGTAGGGTAGGGTAGAGTAGAATAGGAATAGGAATAGGAATAGGAATAGGAATAGGAATAGGAATAGGAATAGGAATAGGAATAGGAATAGGAATAGGAATAGGAATAGAATAGAATAGAATAGAATAGAATAGAATAGAATAGAATAGAATAACAGAGTTGAAAGGGACCCTGGAGGTCTTCTAGTCCAACTCCCTGCTCAGGCAGGAAACCCTATACCATTTCAGACAAATGGTTGTCCAGTCTTTTCGTAAAATCTTCCAGTGTTGGAGTATTCACAACTTCTGGAGGCAAGTTATTCCACTGATTCATTGTTCAGACTGTCAGATTTCTGAGATGGTTATTTTATTATATTTACATCCTACTTTTCTCTTGTGGTGCTCATAACATCAGAGAGGAATCACAACGACAATAAAATGAAAAACATGTGTTGTGGCATATGATGCCAGCTTCCTTCGCATATAACAATCTTCTACTTTTGTCACTTTTAAAATTACAATTCAGCAACAACTTTGAGAGGGAATATAGATTTCCTGTCTTTGTGTGCATACACACTGTTTTCTCTTGAAAAAAGTAAATTCTCTTGAAAGAAGAATAAGTAGATATTCTTTCTAAGAATACTTCTGCTGGTTTTCTGTTAGTTTCAAAACAACAATATTGGGGACTTCCAGACATTCACAGGGCCAATTCAAACTAGCTGCTTCAAATCTTTTAGCAGAAGTTTATAGAGAAACTAGTAAAAAGTAGATGATATGACACAATGGAATTTACAGAGAATTGGACTGTGTTCTGTAAGCACATTGAGAATGGTGTTCTGTGAAGAGAATGGTGCTTACAAAGCAACTAGTAAAGATGTGTTACACAATTGTGCTTACGAGTCATATTATCTGTATAATGTTGCTCAGAAAAATGGTGCTGTAATACAGGGACTGTGATGTTGTAGGGAAAGAAAACTAAGCTGCGTGCAGAAACGTAAAGATCGTGAGCAATTCTCTTGTTTCCTCATGAACATTGTTCAAATGTTCCTGCTAGAGAACAAAGCAAGTAACACTGAATAGAATTGTGCAAATGAAAATCGGATTCAACATCCTTCCCTAAAAGCACTCTGATGGGAAAAAAAGTTATACCACTCTTTTATATGACTGGAAGATAGTCCTGTTCATCACTTCTGCAGGTCAGCTTTAAACATTTGCCTGTGGTGATTAAACAATTTGGAAATGAAGCTGTCTTAAGCAATTCTTGACTGGATTTCGATTTGTGCTTTAGCTTCAGCAACATCTGACCAGGTGTTCTGTCTGGGTGGCTATTGGAGGTGTGAATTCAATGGTACAGCATGTCATGATCTACTTCCATAAGGGGACTCTGAATTCTAGGCAGAGACTTAAGGATATATTTGTATACTCTTTGTATATCCCTCTGTCTGCTGTTCTTTATGTAAGGGATTGCTAATCAGATAACAGATAATCAGAGTTGGAAGGGACCTTGTACGTCATCTAGTCCAACCCCCCGCCCAAGTGGGAGACCATTTCTGACAAATGGCAGTCTAATCTCTTCTTGAAAGTCTCAAATGATGGCACTCCCACAACTTCTGAGGGCAAGCTGTTCCATTGGTTGATTGTTCTCACTGTCAGAAAGTTTCTTGTTGGGACTTCCAGTTTGAAGGGCTTTGGCAACAGACAGAAATCTGTGATCGTGCGTGGTTTCTGTCTGGGCTCGCAGCTGGAGCACCCTGAGCCAGCTGGTTTCGGGGCTAAGCCACCCCGTAGAGATTGTGAAGAGGGGGAGACCACCAGCAGGGTTGAGGAGAGCCGCATCTCTCCTCCTCAGCTGGCCACTACTCCCTTTCCTGAAGGCAGTTGCAGCGGTGGTCAGAAATGGCCTGCAGGGGCCATGATGTTGTCATAGGGACCCCACAAAGGCTTGAAGAAATGATGGTTTAAATCTTGAGGTAAGTCTGTAGCCATGGTCCATTGGCCACAAGAGGTATTTAAATGTGGTTCATGGTGAAGAAAAAGTTGAGAACCACTGCTTTCCTTAAATAAATCTTTTTTCCTCTTATGTTTTATTAATCATTACTTAGGTCAGATTCGTGCTTTGAGGATTACTTCCTCCTACAACAGTTAGCATGGCCCTGGTATTTTTTGTGGGTTTTTTTCCCCTTTTAGTATGAGACTCTTGGGATTGACTTTTCCATGTACTTGACACCTTGCCATCCAGTGCAGTCATCACTGAATCATTCTTCCTCTCCACTTGATCTAGAAGGAGAAACCCGCAGTATCTCAATTTCACCTGAGAAAAGAAGGAAAGTTGTGTTGTGTTGTGTTGATAGAAGTCAGTACATGGTACATATGATGGAAAGCAAAAAGATGGAGATAGGTAGATAGGTAGAATAGACAAGATTTTTATTTATTTTTTACTCTGAGTGGTCCTTGGTTGTCTCTCTGAGCTTGGTTGTATTTTTGCTGGCATTTCATTACCCAAACTAGGCAATAACATCATCAGCTCAGTTTGGGTAATGAAACATTGGCAAGAAAACAATCAAGCTCAGAAAGCAGCAAGGACTCTTCATGTCAACCCTGAGCTGCAAATAGTCTTCTCTTATCAGTTCCTTTGCTTTACTAATCTCTGCATCCTGATGCTTTTTAAACACAGAAAAGCGGAAGCAAGTGAAAGGAGCATTTTATGCACTTTAATCTGGTTTCTAAAACTCTTCACAGTGAAAGCAGTTCACGTGACTTACAAGAAGATCTAAATATAATTCTGTTTTGTCTGAGTTTTCATTTTGAGTGTGCTGCTCCTGTGACTTTCTTGAAAGGGAACCTCCGAAGGCAGACTACTCTTCCCAAATTGTCAGAATTAAGTTTTGCTTTGTTGCAATTGTAAAACAGTAGGCAGTTCTATTTCTCATTGAAATGGAGAAGAGCATAGTGGAAAACCCAAGGCCTTTCTTTTTTTAAAAAAAAAAAAACTTACATTCTTTCTTCCCACAAATTACATCACAAGTCCTCTTTCTGAAACAATCCTGTTTAGACATTTTGGATTTTTTATTTTTTTTTATTAGGGTGTTGCAACGGTTTTAGCCATGTACCATCTATTTAATGAATTTCACAAATTCACCATTTAACTTCCTTTTTCACAGAGAATTGGGATGGGGAGAGTTACACTGTTTAGATATGCTGAATCATAGCTTAATCTCTGAAAATAAATTCATATTATCTTTAGTGCTTTGTCAGAGTTGTGTAGTTCTCTAAATGTAGGTCAGAAAGGAAAAAAATAAACACACACATGTACAAAATATAGTTGCATAAGATTTCCTTGGTCTAATTTATAGATGCACCAACTTATTTTGAATAAATATTCAACAGATGTCATCATAGTGGGAAAGACCGGATATCAGTAAGGCACATTTTGTGATTTTGTGAGAACTTGCTCAGTGAATAGACTTCTGTTCCTTCCTCCAAGTGTTCAGTTCTTTAACTCTTCTCTAATACCTCTCCCAGGCTCACCCCATTGATTTGGTGCACTGCTCCGCTCGGACTTGCTTGGGCAGGTCCCTCTAGTGCAGCGGGCTCAATGGGGTGGACCTGCATGACTGGCATCTAGAATGCAGCAGTAGTGGCATGTTTGAAAAGTAGAGCAAAGCAAGAGGTCAGTAATTTTTGCTGCAAAGAATCACAAAAGCTTCTGGGCTGTGCACAAGAAGGGACACACATGTCAATGCAATTCAGCAACATAAAATAAAGAAATGCAAATAAAACAAATCAATAAGATCACTACTAGAATCTAATCAGAGATGCTTTGCCGATTCTAGTCCAATGACCTGCTCCAGCAGAGTTAGAAGAGGGAGAGAGAGAAAGAGAGCGCATGGCTGTCAAAACTCCAAAAACAGGTCAAGTAGTTCTGGGGAGGCCAGTCATAAATTAGAACACTTGCTAAGCAATTGGCCATTACGTGAGGACCACTTGTATTTGGGTTGCCAGTCACCAAACCATGTCTACCCAGTCATGTGACCAGCAAACCACACTCTCAAATTAGGCCATGCCCACAGAAATTTGGGTGGGGGGCATTGAGGATGAGCTTGTAGCACCAAGGGGGCGGTGGACTGAAAAAGTTTGGGAACCACTGTTCTACATTAATAGAATTTCTTGGAAATTCTATATGAATAGAATTTCTTGGAAATTCTATATGAATAGAATTTCTTGGAAGTTCTATATGAATAGAATTTCTTGGAAGTTCTATATGAATAGAATTTCTTGGAAGTTCAATATGAATAGAATTTCTTGGAAATAAATTTGCTGTGTGTTTTCTTTTTTCTTTTTTTTAAACAAATTTTATTAATTTTACAAAAACAGTGCACAGACAATCAAGGCATAACAGCTCATAAATTCTTTTCTAAAAAAAATAGTAATAATTAAAGAAGAAAACCAATAGAACATAATGATTCCAAATTATAATGTCAATATTTACTTTATCTATTTAACTTCATATCTTATCCCAACTTCTCCTTTTCATCCAAATTATTTCTTGCTAATTAATTTTTTTTTGCCTTTTATCAACATACAAAACACAAAAAACATAACAAAACTTAAAATATCTTTTCTGAAAGCTGCTTGATCCCGAGTTAAAACTCTTCACACAGACGAAATTTACACATCATATTCACTTTATATATCCTTCCATATCTTATTACCATTTTCAATAACATTCTTTGTCTGTTCTATTTCCAACTATCCATTCATCTTTTTTCTTTTACTATACTTCTCCTTTACACTAATTGGAGTGATGCCTTTAACTCATTGCCCTAACTTAAAAGTACTTCATATAACACTTAATTTATCTTGGGATTCTGTTTAGTACATTCTAAAATTACACAATAAATTTTATAAGAAAGGTTCTACTCTAAATACACATATAAAAACACAATCTTATGTACCTTCCAGAATCCCCCCCTTTTTTTATCCTTAATTAGATTCACCCATTGTCCCTAAATACGCTTTTTTTCTTTAAATCTTGCTTCCCACCATTGAGGCTTCTCCTCCCCCCTCTTTCTCTCTTGCTTATTCTTCTCCTTGCCCTTTTTACCCCTTTGTCTCTCCTCCTCCCTTTTCTTACTCCCTTTCCATTGCTTTCTAACCTTGCATCCACCTTTCCTCTCATTTTTCTCTTTTTTGGCTGTTTTTTAAAACCTTAAAATCCCCTTTTTCTTATCCGCTTTCTCCTCCTCCCTGGAAAAAACCCATTGTCCATCAAAGATGGCTTCTTGTTCCTCTTCTTCTTTGTCCCAGTCATTCTGCTGCATAGTCAACTTTTCATAAGTACATAACGCCGTTTCTAAAAATTGAAATAAAGTGCCCAAAGTATCTTTTCCATCTTGTTTTTCCTTTTTATATTTTTGATATTCAGTCTTTAGTTCATCCACAAATGATGCCATCATAAAAAGAGAAACTTTTCCCAAAACAACCACCCAAGTATTTTTAATCAAAAATAGTTCAAAAGAAGTTCCAAAGATTAATACTTTTCTTCCTTCTTCTATTTCTCTTTCTGGGGTTACAGTTTAATCAAAGAGGTCCAATTACCATATATCTTTCTTTGGGATTCTAGGCAATCTCCTCCTTTTTCCACTTCTGCTCCAATTTTTTTCCTCTCCCTTCCCACTTGCAACATCAATTTTTAAATGATCAGAAATCCATACCTCTAATAAGGGTTTTCCAATTTCTTAAATTTTTAAGTCCAGTGTCCAAGAAATCTTTTAAGTCCAGTGTCCAAGAAATCTTTTATCCCTTGACTTCAACTTTCAAAATAGTTCACCTTCAGTGCCCAAATAAATTTCAAATCTTCATCTGCTGTTTCTATGGGGTGGGAGAGTGAAGAAAAAAAAAAGGGTTTCTGGTTCTGCGTGGCTTCGGTAGCAGCAGGAATTTGCAACTGTTCGCGATTCCTACTGCACTTGCCGCCGAGGTACCCCCGATCCAAATGGGTCAGGGGGATATGGCTGCTCTGTAGGGACAGCCGAAGAGAGATGGGAGCCGGACAGGGGGTTGGGGGTGTCGCAGACCCCCTCCTCGTCCGGAAAAACCCCTTTTTCCCAAGATGGTGGAGCGGCGATCAGCAATGGCCGCCATGAAGAAGCCTGCAACCGGGTAAGATCGTGCTGGAGGAAGCAAGAAAAGTGAAAGTGCTGGCTGAGCTGGGTCAATCAACATCTTTTAAACTCGCTGGAACTGAACTGTCTGAATTGCTGGAGGATACATTGCATCCCTAAGAAGATTGGAAAGTGGTGGAGAAGCTTTTAAAGGGAACTTTTTTTTTTCTTCACTCTCCCACCCCATAGAAACAAAAAAATTTGTTGTGTGTTTTCTTGTGACTCCTGTTACCATGATAACAAAGTCCTTCTTGGAATGAAGAAGCTATTTCTCTTGGATATTTTTTCTTCAGTCACTTCCCATCAGTTGACATTAATAGAAAGGTCTTAATGTTTTCTAATAAGACTTAGAAAAAACAGCATTTTATGCAGCTAATCCAGTGGTGGGATTCAATTATTTTTACTACCGGTTTTGTGGACGTTGCTTTGTGGGTGTGGCTTTGTGGGCATGGCAGGGAAGGATAATATAAATTCTCCATTCCCTCCCCACTCCTGGGAAAGGGATACTGCAAAATCCTCATTCTCTCCCCATTCCTGGGGGAAGGATACTGCAAAATCACATTCCCTCCCCAACCCACTAACCTGCTTTCCAGCTCCGTTCTCCTGTGATTAGCTCAGTGGTGGAGTTCAGCAGGTTCTGACTAGTTCTGGAGAACTGGTAGTGGAAATTTTGATTAGTGTGAAGAACCAGCAAATACCACCTCTGACTGGCCCCGTCCCCATCTATTCTCTGCCTCCCGAGTCCTAGCTGATCAACTGGGTCTTCTTTTGTTGCCCTGCACAGGAGAATGGAGCTGAAAAGCAGGTTAGTGGGGTGGGGAGGGGATGGAGATTTTGCAGTCTCCTTCCCCTGGAGTTGGGTGGGAATTGAGATTTTACAGTATTCCTCCCCTGCCACGCCCACCAAGCCAAGTCCACAGAACCGATAGTAAAAAATTGAATCCCTCCAACTGGATGTATAGCAGCTTGCATCATATATGAACCATCAGTCTCTTGAATAATCTTGCTTGAGCAGATGAAAGAAGAGAGACATTTTTAGGATGATAACAGAGGACTTCATGTATCCTTACCCTAAAGAATCAAAGCCTTTTTCAAACAAAAACAGGATGTGCCATGTAAAATGGATAAAACTAATTTGTGGCACCAACCGTCCCTGATTAAAAGATACATAGATTTGTAGGGATAGAAAATTGAAAGAGCCTCAGGCTAAAGGAATCTGGGGTTTAGTTCTTATTTCACTATTTTCTATTATGTAGTGCTGTTATGAGGATTACATCGAAGATCATATTGAGCTTTGGAATAACGATACATATAAACATGAACAGATACAGTATACAGGTAGAACATTATGGCATTGAGAGCAAAACCAGATGGTGATAATATATAGTCCTCGACTTACAACAGTTCATTCAATGATTGTTTGAAGTTAGAGTGGCACTGAAAAAATGACTTATAACAGTTTTTCATATTTATGATCATTCAGCATCCTCATGGTGACCTGATCAAAAGTCAGAAACTTGGCAATTAACTCATATTTATGACAGTTGCAGTGTGTCCTGGGGTCATGTGATCACCTTTTGCAAACTTGTGACCTGCAAAGCCAATGCAGAATCCAGATTCCCTTCACTTTGGGGATTGGGTGACCTAGTAATCTAGTAACCTAGTAAGTAATCTAGAACTTAACTTCTGACATACAAAGTCAGTGGGGAAGCCAGATTCACTTAATTTTTTGGGATTGGGTAACCTAGTAATCTAGTGACCATGCAACTAACTTAACAACTACAATGATTCACTTGACAATTGTGGCACAAGGAAGAATGTAAAATGGGGCAAAACTCGCTTAAAAACTGTCTTGCTTAGCAACATAAATTTTTGGGCTTGATTATATGTCAAGGACTAACTGTAACGAAGAAGTAACTTGAGATTTACTTGCATCATGGAAAGATTATGCAAGTGTGACATTGGACAGGTCTCTGGTGTTCTCTTCAGCTACTCAGTGTGAAAGGGAAGTTACTCAACATCCACACCCATCTGCCTTGAAGTGATTTCACTGACAGCATATTTCCCTGTCTAAATTATGCCGTTCCCTCTCCTCCAGCTTCAACAAAGACAATTGGTATAACCTTCCGCTAAGGGATTTTGCCTGTATGGCTCCAAGAGGTTGCAGGTCACAGAGGAACCTGTAGAAACAGGAAACGGAGCTTCCTCAGTCTACTTTCAAATACTCAAAAACCTGTTTCCTTTGTCTCCCGTAAACACAACCTCTCAATCCGGCATTCGGTTCAGATCTATGGTGAAAGCAACGGCACAAAGTGAAAGAGCTTAGACAGACTCTGCTGAGGACAATATGAAAGACATACTGAGGTTCTTGCAAGCCAAGAGAATGTGGGAGATATTTGCAATATCGCTTTTATTAACCTTGGGACGAAGCGGTGCAGAAGTCAATTCCACAGACCCAGCTTTGGTCACGACTTCGGATTCTAGCACAGTGGAAGTCAATCATCCAGGCTTGACTGTTCCTGAAATTCATAGTCTTGGAGGTGTGGAGGCAACATCCTCGATACCAGATTCTTCCAAGGATACCACTTCTGTACTGGCTATAAAACAGGATGAACGGGACACAAAACATAGCAGTTTTACAATCCAGGAGGAAATTCGAAGTTCCCCAATTCCAGTTACAACACAGCAAGGAGAAAATATCACCTTTAAAACTCCTAGCAGAGAAAAGGACAGGGATGGTAGTGTCCTCACAAATTCCAAGACATCGATCCTGCCTAAAGACAGAGGGAATCCAGCACAGATCCAACCCCGAAAGGGTCGTCTTGAAAAGGAAACACCGAAAAAACCAATTGTGAGCAGAACTTCCAGGCAATCGGGCTATGGCAGCAACAGCCACCAGCAGGCTAAAGATAACAGAAGCCCCAGCTTTGAAACTACCAGGGGAAAGTAAGTAGAAACATATTCCCTACATTTTTGTTTCTTTCATTAGGAAGACTGGTGCACTTTATAGAATCAGGGGTGGGCTGCTGGGATTTCGCAAGGGTTCAGGAGAGCCCCTGGCTAAGATACTGTGCAGTTCGGAGAAACCCCCAAATCCCACTCCTGGCTGGCCCCTCCCACCCCTCCCTGTCCCTCCCAGGAGTCCCCACGTGGCCTGTTTTGGATGCAGGTAAGTGCAGGGCATGCATGGAGGCTCAGGGAAGGTGAAAAACGGGCTTCCTGGAAGTTCTGTAAGTCTGGAAATAAGCCCGTTTCCAGCTTCCAGAGAGCCTCTGGAGCCCGGAGAAGCCATTTTCACCCTCCCAGAGGCGAGAGGAAAGGCTCTGGAGCCCGGGGAGGACAAAAAATGTCTCCCCCCATCATGGCCACACCTCCCAGCAACTGGACAGAGCACCCTTTGCTAAAATTTTTGAAGCCCACCCCTGTGTAGAATTCTTGGTAAAATGTCTTCTGTTCTTCCATAAGAGCAGAAGTCATGAGAGAGATGGCTGATTGACTGAAGCCACCTAACTGTGTCCTAGATAGAAAGGTATAACTCTGTTGAACTAGGCACTGCAGTGAAGACAGGGAAAGCAATTGTGGATAGTTTGGTCACATAGAATTTGAATAGAATAGAACTGGAAGGGACCTTGGAGGTCTTCTACTCTAGCCCTTTGCTCAAGTAGGACACCCAATACTATTTCAGACAAGTGATTGTCTAGTCTCTTCTTAAAAAACCTCCAGGGATGGAGCACTCATGACTTCTGAAGGCAAGCTCTTCCACTGGTTAATAGTTTCTCCTTAATTCCAAGTTGCTTCTCTCCTTGATTAGTTTCCAATCATTATTTCTTGTCCTGCCTTCTGGTGCTTTGGAAAATAATTTACCCCCTCCCTTGTTTGTGGCAGCCCCTCGATTACTGGAATACTGCTATCATGTCAGATAGTTTTGGTTATTTAAATTACACTGATTCTTGAGAAAAAAATACAGCAATCTGCATGTAGGATTTCTAGAGTCTTCTGCAATTTAAAATGTCCTGATCATTGATTAAAGTAAAGAGTAATAAATATAAAATATTTATTTTTAACTGTTTTAACAGCCGTTTAGGAAACCATGGCTGCAGATAGTATATTACTGCTTTGTAATTAAAGGTGAGCAACTGCAGTAAGGCATGTCCATGAAGTTATTGCTGTGAAAAAGTGGCTCATGGAGTTGTTGTGTCAATGAGTTGTTGCTTCAATTAAATGTTGGAAGTCTTCCTGATCAGCTTCTTTGCTTCGGTTAGTAAATTCCTTGGCTCTTTGGCCAAGACTTTGGAAGGTTAAATTGAAGGAATGTTGGCTGCTATTTTGGCTCCGGAGGTTATAAGTTTGTCTTTTTGCTGTTAAATGACTATGTGGTCCTGCACTGTAGTTACTAATATTGATTTTATTGCAAGAAAATTTGATTGATGCAATATTGTTTTGAGCCACACAGAGTCAAGAGATGGAAATATGTGTGTGTGTGTGTGTGTGTGTGTGTGTGTATGTATACACGCACACACACACACACACACAATATAAAGTAAATTATTAAAAATAAACCCGTGAGGCAAAGCAGCAATATGGCTGTATTTTGCTTCATTTTAATGGGCTACATCAAGAAAGTAAAATTCTCCTTTGAAGATCCATACAGCACTACTAATGACGTTGGCAGAGAGAGAGAAAGAGAGAGAGGGAGAGAGAGAGGGAGGGAGAGAGGAAGGGAGGGAGGGAGGGAGAGATCACTCCATTGATTTGGGGCAAGCCATCATTTAATAGAATAGAATAGAATTCTTTATTGGCCAAGTGTGATTGGTGCATATGCTCTCAGTATACATAAAGAAAAAAATAAAATACATTCATCAAGAATCATACGATACAACACTTAGTGATAGTCATAGGTTACTAATAGGCAATCAAATCATACTGGGGACAATAAAAAAATATAAATAGTAAAGATACAAGCAACACGGCTATAGTCATAAGTTGGAAGAGATAGGTAATAGGGAGGATGAGAAGAATAATAGTAATACAGTCTTGCTAAATAGTTTGACAGCGTTATGGGAAATTAGTTGTTTTGCAGAGTGATGGCATTCAAGAAAAAAACTGTCCTTGTGTCTAGTTGTTCTGGTGTGCAATGCCCGATAGAATCGTTTTGAGGGTAGAAGTTGAAACAATTTATGTCCAGGATGTGAGCACCCCTAGTATTTGGAAATTGAAAGTTGAAACATTGGACATGCTCTAAAGTGTGCAAGGATCATGACTGTGAAAAACAGTCATAAGCAGCAGTGGGATTCAATCAGTTTGCACCACTTTGGGAGAATCAGTTGTTAACTTTCTGAGCAGTTTGGTGAACTGATTGTTGGAAGAAATCATGAGGGCAGAGAATCGGTTGTTAAATTATTTGAATCCTACCACTGGTCATAAGTCATATTTTTCAGTGCCCTTGTAACTTTGAGTGGTCACTAAATGAACTGTTGTAAGTTGAGGACTATGTTGTACTTCCAGTTATTCTCACTCAATACTGGCCTAGAAGCTAGGGATGATAAGGCTGTAGTACAGTGTATTTGGATGGAGCCACACTACAGATGGGAACCTCACCTTATTAATTATAATAAACTTATATATCTGCTTGTGGAACAAAATCAAAATAATATAAATTTTACACACACACACACACACTCACACAAAACATTGCAGATCTCATGAAGACTGCAAAGAATCTCTTGGAATAAGTTGTTACACTTCTGTTTCAAGTACTGCACAGTGAAAATCCATTTCACTGCCATATATAATCTGATGTATTAGATTTTGATCCCATCTTTAGAACTTTATAAGTAACTCCAGGTGGTGAACATACACAATACTCCTTCCTCTTCCTATTTTGTCCGCAACAACAACCGTGGAAGGTGGGTTTGGCTAAGAAAGAGTGACTCACCCAAAGTCACCCAGCAAAAGGGGACAGAAGCTAGCCAAGAAATGGAAAGTTAAAGGAAGGAATCCCCCTCCCCTTGCTAACCCAGCAAAGGAATGCAAAACACCTCCAGCTCTCTTCCCCTCCAAGTTTCCCCCCTCCCTCCGTTGCTAATGACTGCTGAAAGAAATAGATTGGCATAGCAGCAGAGAAGCAATAGTTAGAATGCAGAATATACATATTATGAAAGATATCTTGAGGCTGACATTCGGACCCCCTAGAACAGGGGTCTCCAACCTTGGCCCCTGGAAGCCTGGCGGACTTCAACTTCCAGGAGCCAAGGTTGGAGACCCCTGCCCTAGAAGAAGGACATTAGTCCCTGTAAGAAAAAATAGCATCACAACATCAATGGCATGAGAGTAATGCTTTTTCTAATGCTGTCCTTGTGAGGAGTAATGCTGTCCTTGTGAGCAGTAATGCTGCTTCTGAGGAGCTTCATCCTTAGCTGCTACAGCTTATCTGACAAGGACTTGGGTTGGGGCCTTTTCTGTTGCTGTCCCAACTGGTTGGAATACCTTCTTGTAGAAAAACTCTTGAAACACTTTTGATATCAGGTGCGAGGAACGAAAAACAACACAACGAGTAGCTGATCCGAGTGATATGTTTCTTGTTCCTTATTTATAGACAGGAATGTTGCCAGGCTAAAGTACACATTGCATGACTACAAGCAGTGGTAGTATTCTACCAGTTCTGCCTGGTTTTGCCGAGCCGGTAGCGGCGATGAACAGCGGAGACTGAACTGATTCTCTCCACTGCTCTGCTGTTGGGCCCACCCGCCCGCCTGGGCTCCCATATTCACCTTTATCCTCTGCTTTTGACGTGCAGCTGCTTTGCGGACACAGCAGAGTGCTGGGTGGTAGCTGCTGGAGCAACAGGGAGAGTACAGGCTTGCAGGAGGTGAGTTGGAACACCTTTCCACCTGTGCAAATGCCTCTGCGCCTGCACAAAGTGTGCATTTGGCACGCGTGCATACACTTTGCAAACTGTACCCACCAAGCCACGGCCACCAAACCAATGGTGCAACTTTTTGAATCCCACCACTGACTACAAGGTAAATATTTCAGCTTCTTCTTCTCCAAAAGTGACTCAAGGCTACTCAGCTGTTTTCACTCCTCCCCTTAACCCAGTGGCAGATTCTACCACATTTGTACATTTTTGTTTGAATTGTTCATTTTTATAATTGTATGTCTGGTACTTGTTCTCATTGTTATTAATTGCTGTTTTGTTTTTAATGTCTTCATTTTACATTTATTTTTATTATTATAACTGTCAAGAGACTTTATCAGCTGGCAACATACTAAGCATGGGAGCCAAGAAAACAAATCATTGAATAAGTAATATTAAACACAAAGTAATTTTCATGATGAATATTAATACATTTGGGGAGTTTACCGTATAGTATGCTGCTTCTTGCTGTTTGTAATAATTTCCTTCTGGATTTTTAATTTTTGGAATGCAATTGCTTGAACAGTACAGATAACAACTCTGAGCAGAAAATTAAGCTATTTGTTCAGATGGTATTCACAGAGACAATCTGTACAAATTGTAAAAGTGCTAAAACTCTTAGGTTTCTCATTCCCCTCCCATTGCTTTATCATTCCCATTCAGCCTGAAATAATAGCAATTGGCTATGGGCTAGCATTATATTACAGCCATAAATTTAATAATAGGAACCAGAAGACACTTGACTTTAGTTTACAACTTGGTCTTAAAAATGGTTATGAGCTAGGGACCAAAGAATATAATATTGAATTTGGAAACCTCAGAGCAATACTGTGCCATTAGTTCAGAGTTTCCTTCCTTCCTTCCTTCCTTCCTTCCTTCCTTCCTTCCTTTCTTCCTTCCTTCCTTCCTTCCTTCAATCCTTCCTTCCTTCCTTCCTTCCTTCCGGAAGATTCTTCTTTGCATGTATCACCTTAGAAAGGAGGCAGTTATATAACCTGCAACTGTTATTCATGACCTATAAATAAACATGTTAATTGCTGACAACATACACAAGAATTTATTTTAAAAAATCAAAAGAACTAAATTTCAGTACAGGTTTTCCCAACCTCCTTCATGCTGTGAAGATTACAGGGTATCAATTTACAGCAATATAGTGGGATTGTTGGAAGAGTGTGGGAAACAAAGCATCAAAGAATGTAATGCTTTCCTCTCACACAGAATTTCTTTTCCTGTCAAGATGAATTTATTATAAGATTTTTTTCCCCACTGTGATGTACAAATATTTGTCCTCCCAATTGGCAGCTTTGACAAAAAAAATCTCCCTGTTCTGAAAAACTGCTCTTCTATCTAGAAATGTGGCCTTAATTTTTCCTTTCCTTCTGCTTCCTTATTAGTGAAGCTTCCTGAATTCTTGCAATTTTTTTACTTATTGTATAAGCTGCAAGTTCTTGAGAAACACTCCTGTGTGAAGTGTATATTTTTTTCTATACCCAAGTTAGTTGTAAGGTAAGACTGATGATTTTCAAGATATGCTTGAATCTACTTTTCTATGTGCCACATAAAATACACCACATCCCACTGATTTGCTTAAATAACACCAGACAGTGAATGCACAGAAGGACATTTAAAAAAACAACTACCAGACAGCCAAGGAAGACATTTAGAAAACTACTTTCTGTAGTTCCTATAAAGCAGCCTTTGAACAAGGAAAGCTTTATAAATACCAATTTTCAGATCAAGGATCTTGTTGGAAGAAATAGCCTTCTGGGTTCAGTTCCAAGTGGGGAGAAAGACACTGGAAACATGAGGGCTGTTTTGGAAAGATGGTTTAATGGTGGACAGGATCACATGCCTTGGAGCTCTTGGGTAAAGAAAAAAGGAAGAGATGCTGAGAGTCCCTGAGTTTTATACCCTCTCTGGCTTTGAACTTCCTGGGGCACAGGAAGAGTATCCTGATTGGTTGCTGTCAGAGGTCATAGGTAGCGTTGTAGATTGTCTGTGTGCTAAGTTTGGTTGAAACTTGGTGGGTGATTCAATGAAGGGCAATTCAATGGCAATTGAATGGCCTGAAGGAGGTAGAACTTTGTTATGTAGAATAGACTGGTCCAGGTCTTAATGGCCCAGTAACAAAGGTGTGTGTGGGGGTGTGGGGGTGTGAGTTTCTGCTTCTCTTTTAGGGGAAATATTTTGCCTTTTTAGTACATCCTAAAATATTTCCTTATTCTAGGAGAGGGGTGGGTTTTCACGTCCAACAATCTAAAGTTCTGCTAACTTGTTTTGCTATGAGTTGAATGTTATAGAGTTGAAAGTAAAAGATGCTTCTTAGATTGCTATCAACCTCTGTGGAGAATGGGAGAGTGGACGTCCATGTATGTTCAGCCATCACCTCCATTCTAACTCCTCTTTTCTGCCACCGTTTGATGCAAATTTTTACAAGGGGCTCCTCTGATTAAATGCTACTTCCAAGAGTCCAGAAGTCTTGTGGCACACAAACAATATAGGTAGTCTTCGACTTACGACCAGATATGAGCCCTACATTTTTGTTGGCTAACTGAGACAGTAGTGGTGTGATTTTGACCCATTTTTGTGGCTTTTCTTGCCATGGCTGTTAAGTGAATCACTGCAGTTGTTAAGTTAGTAAGATGGTTGCTAGGTGAATCTGGTTTCCCCATCGACTTTGCTTGTCAGAAGGTCACAAAAGGGGATCCCACGGACCCTGGGACATTGCAACTGTCATAAATTATAGAGGAATTATTGAGTCTGTCATCGGCACCTCTATAACTGGTTTGGTTCTGTAACCCAACAGGACAGACACAGACTTCAGAGGATAATTAGGACTGCAGAAAAAACAATTGCTACCATCCTGCCTTCCATCAAGGACTTGAATCCTGCATGACTCAAAAAAGAGGGCTGTGAAAATATCTACAGACCCCTCACATCCCTAACATAAACTGTTTTAACTCCTACCCTCAAAATGACGCTATAGACTTGCACACCAGAACAACTAGGCACAAGGACATTTTTCCCCAAACACCATCACTCTGCTAAACAAATAATTCCCTCAACACTGTCCAACAATTTACAAAGTCTGTTACTATTACTGTTAATCTTCTCATCACTCCTTTTCACCCATCCCCTCCTATTTATGACTGTAGGACTGTAACTTTGTCACTTGTATCCTTACGATTGATATTGATTGTTTCCTAGTATGATTTGATTGCTTATGTATCCTATGACTATTACTAAGTGTTGTATCTTATGATACTTGACTCTTGACAAATTTATCTTTTCTTTTATGTATACTGAGAGCATTTGCACCAAGGCAAATTCCTTGTGTGTCCAATCACACTTGACCAATAAATAATTCTATTCTATTCTAAAAATACGAGTCAGTTGCCAAATAACTGAATTTTTTTCAGGTGACCATGAGGATGCTGTAATGGTCATAAGTTTGAAAAACAATTGTAAGTCACTCTTTTCAGTGCTGTGATAACTTTGAACAGTCACTAAATGAACTGTTGTAAGTCGAGGACATGCACACACACACACACACACATCACAAGATAAAAACAAAGGTGCTACGTGTATTGTATTCTGATGGCTGCCATCTTGATTTTTTTTTTTTTAACCATACCTTGTGGACAACCCTGCTTGGTTAATAGTTGTATAAGAGAATTAAGAAATGCTAATCAGCTCCCATTACTTATCCCAGCTTCGGCCAACCTAGCAGTTCGAAAGCATGTAAAAATGCAAGTAGAAAAATAGGGACCACTTTGGTGGGAAAGTAACAGTGTTCTGTGTGCCTTCGGTGTTTAGTCATACCAGCCACATGACCCCAGAGACATCTTCGGACAATGCTGGCTCTTCAGCTTTGTAATGGAAATGAACACTGCCAGAAATGACTAGTATGAATATGTGAGGGGAACCTTTAGCTTTACCTTTTATTGGCAATATATGTAGGTCAGCAGTTAAATTGGGATTGAAGAAGAATTTACTGGCTTTTAGAAAAATGATTAAAGTTTGTTTGAGCTGTGGTGATGCAGTGGTTAGAATGCAGTACTGCAGGTTAGTTCTGCTGACTGCCGGCTGTCAATAGTTTGGCAGTTTGATTATTACTGGCTCAAGGTTGACTCAGCCTTCCATCCTTCCGAGGTGGGTAAAATGAGGACCCAGATTGTTGGGGAAACAATAGGCTGACTCTGTAAACTGCTTAGAGAGGGCTGGAAAGACTGTGAAGCAGCATATAAGTGTTATTGCTATTCCCTCCCCCCCCAAGCAGGCCTTAGGCACAGAGGTAGTCTGCCTGTTTGAACTGATATTTGTTTATTGTCCTTGGCACAGAACTGTGTGTTGTATGTAACTTATTTGTATTTTATGACCGTTTGAAATTGTAATTTTATAGAACAGAACGTGCAAACAACTCATAGTTAGTTACAGTTGGAGCAGCACTATAAACCCCATAAATGAAATAATAAATAAATATTTCATGAGGTCAAACAAGCAAGCAGGTGGAAAAGTACAGCCTGGACAGAAGCATCAGGTCATTCCCTGTCCAAAGATTACCGAAGTTCCATGTGACAAAGGAAGAAGTGATGATAGACAAGTACCTGCCTGAAGTGTGTAGTACATAATGTCAGGGCCTCAATTCCGGAAAAAAACAGACATTATTTTCCCTGATTAGTCATGCCGCATAGCATTTTAGGACTGTTTTTGAGAAGAAAAGCATGGCCTTGGGTTGTGCGAAATTGGCCAATCATGAAAATCCATATTTTTTTTTAGCCTTTAATCTGCTTTATACAAGATCATTCATCCACAGGAAGCATTAGCTATCTCTAGATTAAAATCTCCAAATGGATGACTTGTCGATGAGGCAGTCATCGATTTATAATAGTTCATTTCATGATGGTTCAAAGTTAGAACGGCCCTGAAAAAAGTGATTTATGACTGTTTTTCACACTTACAACCTTTGTAGCAGCCCTATGACCATTGATCAAAATTCAGTCAGCTTGGCAACTGACTCATACTTAGGACAGCTGCTGTGTCCCAAGGTCAACCATTTGCAACCTTTCGACAAGCAAAATCAACGAGGAAGCCAGATTCACTTAAAAACCATGTTACTAACTTATCAACTGCAGTGATTCACTTAATAACGGTGGTCCAAAAGGTCATAAAATGGGGGCAACAAATGTCTCATTTAACAACAGAAATTTTGGGATCAGTTGAGGTTGTGAGGACTACCTGTATTCTTTAGCTAAGACCCTTGTTGGGTGAAGTCTTAATCAATGTTAATTTTGCTTTGGAGAAGCACTGTGTTTTATATATATCCCTTTTAATTTAGAATCCTTTTAATTTAGAATTGATCTTGAGACCATAAGTTGTACTTGTATGTGCGTGAAGGCCAGCAACAAGATGTATGATATTTCAGGGTTGAAATAAATTGAACTTTTATACAGTAAGACGTTATTTGCAGGAACGCTACAAGCAGAGGCCCTCTGGATGAATAGAAAGAATCTAGTGAATAAAGAATCTGAGAATCTTAACTTGATTTAGAAGTGAGAACGGGCTCTGGAGAATCAATGTGTTGTGGAGCGGCGGAATAACCTGAGGCAAACACGGAGCGAACTTCAGCTTTTACTCTATTGTAGCAATAAAGGGTTGCTGCGGCTGCCGCGCTAACAAGGTAGCCAGCCAGCAGACAATAGCTGATGCCGTTTGACAGCACCCTTTTATAGCCTGCTGTCAAACGGCATCAGCCAATAGGAATGGTCCATGTTCCCGCTGGAAACACGGACTGGAGTGAAGACTTCAGCTCAGTCTTTTCCGAATGCCATACTCCTTTCCCCCAGAATGGAGCATGCTTAGTCCTTCAGATAACTCGGGCGCTTGCGCAGGCAGCCAGATCTTCTAAGTCCTGACAAAGCTGCTGCTGGAAGGAACTTTTCTGCTTGCTGGGCAACTTCTGGTGCTGACGAAGCTGGTGTCTTGGCTTCAGGCATTTCTGGGCGAGGGACAGATGGCTGTTCAGGTAGGCTTGTGTTCCTGTTGGGCGCTGGTGGTTTCTCTGTTGCAGGAATGTCTTGAGGGCCATGTGCAGACGCATTCCAACGCCTTCTAAGCTGATCAATATGGCGGCGCCAGATGCGCCCATCTTGCAGTTGGACCACATAAGACTTAGGACTATTTACCACCACAATTTGCCCAGGCATCCACAAAGAGTGTCCCGCATAGTTCCGGGCATAGACCTGGTCATTCTCAGCGAACTCCCTTGCTTGGCTTTTTGACCCTAGGGGTGTCACTGGGGCATAATGCGGATGGAGTTTGTCTAGGGTGGTCCTCAGATATCTATCCATGAGAAGTTCAGCCGGAGACCTATTAGTGGTTGCACAGGGAGTTGTGTGCTGGGTCAGGAGATACTTAGCGAGCCTAGAGTGCCAATCTATAGGCCCAAACCTTGCCAGGGCCTCCTTAACTGATCTGACTGCCCTTTCAGCCAGGCCATTACTGGCAGGATGAAAAGGAGCTGTAAGTGCATACCTTATTCCTAGGTTGGCTAGGAAGACCTCAAACTCACAGGAAGTAAACTGGGGGCCGTTATCAGACACAATGGTGCCAGGGAGGCTATGGGTAACGAATATTCTTGATAAAGCCTTAGTGACAGCTTCTGAAGTTGTGGTGGTCAACAAGGTCAGTTCTACTCATTTAGAAAAAGAATCAACCATCACCAGGAATGTACGCCCATGAATGGGGCCAGCCAGATTAATATGCACCCGGGACCAAGGGGCCACAGAATCTTCCCACCTGCCAGGGAGTGGAGGTGGGTGGAGCAGGTCTGGTAGCTTGGCATGGCTGACAAGCATTCACCCAACTTGTAATCTGAGCATCCATGCCTGGCCACCATCTTAACTGCGAGCCAGGGCCTTCATCCTGACAATGCCGGGATGGCCCTCATGCAGGACCTTTAAAACTGAGTCTTGCAACTTGGAAGGGATAACTACCCTTGTTCCCCAAAGTAAACAGCCTTGCAAAGAAGATAGTTCTTGCTGGCAAATTTTGAAAGGCACGAATTCGGGGGCATAAGGAATTGCTGGCCACGCCCTTCCCACCCAGTCAAGTACTTGAGCGATTACGTTGCCCCTGGAAGAGTGGGCAGCGATATCAAGGGCAGTGATGGGGAGTTTGAGATCGTTGATCTGGAAAACAGCATTAGTTGGTGCAGGATCCTCCACAGGAACAGGCAGGGGGCAGTGACTAAGAGCATCAGCGTGGCATAGACTCTTGCCAGGTCAATGAACCAGTGTATAGGAATAGGCAGACAGAAATAAGGTCCACCTGGTCATTCTTGGAGACAAAATCTGAGGAGTTTGTCTTTTGCCAGACAGAAAGCCTAACAGAGGCTTGTAATCCGTGATCAACTCAAAATAGTCTCCATATAGAAACTCATGGAATTTTTTGACAGAAGCAACTGCAGCCAAAGCCTCCTTGTCAATTTGGCTATAGTTGCGCTCAGCTGGGGAAAAAGTTCTGGAGAAAAAGGCAATGGGTGCCTCAGAACTGTTAGGCAGTCTATGACTTAAAACAGCACCTATGCCAAAAGGAGAAGTATCTGCTGCTAAAACTAAAGGTAAATGTTCATTAAATTGTATCAGGACAGCATTGGATGTAAGTAATGATTTGACAGCATGGAAGGCATGGGCTTCCCTAGGTCCCCAGTGCCAGGGGGATTGCTTGTCCAAGAGTCTATGCAGAGGCTCTGCAACGGAAGCTTTATGAGGCAAAAATTAAGCGTAAAAGTTAAGAAGTCCAAAAAAGGCCTGGAGCTCAGTTTTGTTAGTTGGCGTGGGTGCCTTGTGAATAGCCCTTACTTTGGATTCGATTGTGTGAATACCAGAGGCATCAATTCTGTATCCCAAAAATTCTACCTTTGGGGTGGCAATAGTGCACTTGTCTTTCTTTAACTTAAGACCATGCTGTCTGAAACGATCGAGGACTCCTCTGACTCTTTGCAGTAACTGAGGCTTGTCAGGGGCAGATATTAAAATGTCATCAAAATACAGAATTACACCCAGTAATCCTTGAAAAAGTCTTTCCATTAAGGATTGGAAAATTCCTGGGGCTACACTTATGCCAAATTGGAGGCACCTACATTTGAAAGTGCCCCTGTGCGTTACAATAGTTTGTAGTTCAGCGGTTGTGTCATCAACAGGGAACTGTTGATAGGCCTGTGACATGTCTAATTTAGCGAAAATGGTTCCTGGCTCAAAAGAATGTAGTAGGTGCTGGATAACAGGGACTGGATAGGCCTTGATTTGTGAATATTTGTTCAATGACGTCTTGTAATCTGCGCAGATTCTTACGCTCCCGTCTTTCTTCAGGGGTGTCACTATTGGGGTTTCCCATTTTGCGAAGTCCACAGGCTCTAATATACCTTGTTTAATTAATTTGTCAAGCTCCATGTTTAATTTGGGGTGGATTGCAAAAGGTACCCTTCGAGGCTTTAATATGGATTGGTACTGCCTGAGGGTCCAAGTTGAAAGATATTGGGGTTCCTGAATAACAGCCCAGCCCCTCTCTGAACACATCAGCATAGTCATTAAACAAGGTGTCCACTTCAGCATTTGTAATAGAGTGGATTCTGCTTATATGGAGGCCAAGGGCAGGGAACCAGTCTAACCCCAACAGACTACGGAGAGCACCATCCACTACCACTAAAGGCAAGTGACCTTTAAAATTTTGAAATTGTACAAAAAACTTGCCTTTTCTGATGACTGGGATGGTTCTGCCTTGGTAATCGCATAGGGTTAACTGGCAGCTGTGAAGTTTCTTTTTAGCCATTCTGGTAAGTAGTTGTTTCAAGGTGCTCCATGAGATGATGGACAATGCTGAGCCTATGTCAACCTCCATCCTGCAAGGTTTCCCTTCTATAGAAACAAAAACACTAATTTTGTTAGAGCTTTGTTAGTCAGCTTGGCTTGATAGCAGGTAAAACAGTCTTCAACTTGTTTTTGGAAATGTTGGGTTATCTGAGGCTTTTGCGCAAAAGTCTTTCCTGCTTGACAGATCCTGGCTAAATGACCCTTCCTTTGACATTTTAGACATTTGAACTTACAGGATGCCCTGAGGTGGTTTCCCCCACAGCTTAGACAAATGGGCTGATGCCGTGGAGGTAGATTGGGGTTTGGCCTTTTTTCCCCTTGACTGGTTTTTTGTTGCCTGAGGCGATTTACATCATTAGCCTCTTCATAGCCTTCTTCTGAGGAGGCTTCATCGTAATGGATGGCTGAGCTGCCCTGGTTAATTGGATTTCCCTGAATTTCTGCTGCTGAAAGTACTGATAGTTCAGCAGCTTGAGACTCTTCAATTGCTAATTTAAGGGTTAAATCCCCTTTAGCCAATAAACGCCTTTGTAGCCTTAAATCCCTGACTCCACAAACTAGTTGGTCTAATAACATGTCTTCCAGATAGTCTCTAAACCCACAATGCAAGGCAGCTGTTCGTAGGGCAGCCATGTACCCCCTAACAGTCTCTCCCTCAGCCTGAATCTGTCTCCTAAAAGCATGACGCCTGGCAATTTGGGATGGCTTAGGAAAATAGTGGTTGGAAAGAATTTCCTGCAATTCTTCCCATGGAACAGTCTTAATTGAACATGGAGCCAGTAATGCCATAGCAGTGTCAAACACTGTGGTTCCGCAAAAACTTAAAAAGTAGGACTTTTTCCTATGGTCGGAAATGTCAGCAAGGTCTATGGCATCTAGGAAACAGTCAAATTGGTTTCTGTAGGACTCCCATGTTTCTGCTGTTGGTCTGAAAGGCAGAAATGCAGGGTTCGAAGTCATCTCGACTCAGTGGTGCCAGATCTTTCAAGGAAAGTTTAAATTCACGCTCACGAATAGTGACAGTAGCTCTTAAAGTGACATTCAGCTCAGTAGTGACTTCGGCTCTTTTTGTAGTGACTTCGCTTAGCGATTCTTTGCCCGGTTGCTTCTTATAGGTATCCCGTCCTCGTCGCCAGTGTTGTGGAGTGACGGAATAACCTGAGGCAACTTCAGCTTTTACTTTATTGTAGCAATAAAGGGTTGCCGCGGCTGCCATGCTAACAAGGTAGCCAGCCAGCAGACAACAGCTGGTGCTGTTTGACAGCTCCCTTTTATGGCCAGCTGTCAAAAGGCATCAGCCAATAGGAACAGTCTGTGAAGACTTCAGCTAAGTCTTTTCCGAACGCCACACAATGTGACATAAAGCAATTCTTAAGTGAAGTTTTCAGACTGTATAGGATGATGGAGCTCAGAAAAGAACAGAAATACTTTTTTATTTTATTTATTTATTTAATTTGTATTTATTTATTTTTGTTTGTTTGTTTATTTATTTATACAACCTACTGTGTACTACATGTATTCCTCAGAAACTGGTTGGGAGATATTGGGAGTAAAATCCACATATTTGGACGGTACCTGGTTTGGGGATACCCTTCCTTCCTTCCTTCCTTCCTTCCTTCCTTCCTTCCTTCCTTCCTTCCTTCCTTCCTTCCTTCCTTCCTTCCTTCCCTCCCTCCCTCCTTCCTTCCTTTCCTTCCTCTTTCCTTCTTTCCTTCCTTTCAGCCTGCCTTCCCTCCTTCCCTCCCTCCTTCCCTTCCCTTCCCTTCCCTTCCCTTCAAAACCAAATGGGCTTCTTTGGCATTAAATTAAAAAATGTCTCCAAGCTCTTGGGGCCTATATTTTATTTCACAATGATACTGGAGGAACAGGCTAATTTTACTACATGCCATCCTTCTTGATATTTAAAAATGAACAAAGAATGTATAGTAAGGAATCTTACTATGGTAGTTGCAGAAGAGTGTAGGCAGGGACTTGGGTTATGGGACTTCAACTATGACCTCTAAATTTTCAGTAATGAGGTCAGAAATGGGCCCGATGGAAAGGAACGGAATCTTTCTCCCTGGTATCTTGGTAACCAGGCAACCATTATGCTAAGCACATGCATCATTTGGACATGTGGCCTTAGGGACTAGAAGAATGTACATCATGGTGTTCAGCTTTGTGGCCTGTTCGATATATACATACTGTACATACAGCAAAACTCATCAGTTACATCCTAGAAGTTCATACGTTTTCACCCCTTTAAATGGTCTTTTAATTTTTCAGCTGCTGCTTAATGATCTTTATCATACCGCTGAGGTGAAGTTTTAGAGTTCTGGTATGTGCGGAATGAATTAGATTTCAACAAAAAGTTCCATTTTAAATCTTTTTCTGCAAGTCCTCCAGAACCGATTGTAAAAGCAATGTCTGGATGACACGATACACTCCTACAATTGCGTTACCTTAAACAAAGGGTTGTGATTAAAGTGGCATTGTGTTATCATTTCCGGTGGCAGGGCCCAAGGAATAATTCATGGTGGCTGAACGTTTTTTTTTTTTAAATGTTGAATCTTACATAACACTTTTTAAATTATTAATTGCCATCTGGTATTATTGTCCATTGCCGCCAGGATACATAAAAGGTTGAGACATTGGAATTTAATTTCCTTTCTGTTGTTTGCTGCGCAGTGGAAAACAATTGATTTATCAATCAATTATATTAAGGGATGAGGGAAATAACACTGACCGCAAAAGGGACAGAATGCCCAATATCTCTAAGCTTGAGATTTTGGGCTTGGACAAGCTTGAACTTTGCCGCCTATGGTTAGACTTAAGCGTAGCACACAAAATTATCTGCCAAAATGTCCTACCAGTCAATGACTATTTCAGCTTCAACTGCAACAATACAAGAGCACACAACAGATACAAACTCAATGTAAACGGCTCCAAACTTGATTGCAGAAAGTACGACTTCAACAACAGAGTGGTCAGTGCCTGGAATGCACTATCTGACTCTGTTATTACATCCTCTAACCCCCAAAACTTTAACCTTAAACTATCCACTATTGACCTCACCCCATTCCTAAGAGGTCTGTAAGGGGTGTGCATTACTGCACCATCGTGCCTGCTGTCCCTGTCCTATTGTCCCCATTTATTCGTACCTATTTCCTGGATTCTTACTCATCTTTATACTTAAACCTATTATCTTGTAAGCGATTGACAAATCAAATCAAATCAAATCAATAAATAAATTAAATAAATAAACATTGGGCAAAAAGTCATGAAGAAACTTTTTTAAAAAAATTCGCATTTGGCCTTCTGAACAGATTAGAGATCGATCCTCCTTAGAACTTTCTAGATCAGCATTTCTCAAACATTTTGGTGTCAGGACTCCTTTACGGTATTAAAAATGACTGAGGAGCCCAAAGGGAGGATTTCTATCACCTATAACAGAATAGTTCATTTAGTGACTGTTCAAAGCTACAACCTCACTGAAAAAAGTGACTTATGACCATTTTTCACACTTAGGACCATTGCAGAACCTCCATGGTCAAGTGATAAAAATGTCAGACAGTTGGCCACTGACTAACATGTATGACGGTTGCAGGGTCCCAGGATCATGGGATACCTTTTGTGATTTTCTTGCAAGCAAAGTCAATCGGGAAACCAGATTTACTTAATAACTGTGTTCCGAATTTAACAACTGCAGGGAATCATGTAACAATTGGGGCAAGAAATGCTGTAAAAAGGGGCAAAATTCACTTAGCAAAATGTCTGGTTTTGCAACATACATTTTAGGCTCAATTATGGCCATAAGTTGAAGACTGCCCGTATTAGCAATTCAAACTGTTTATAGACTTGATTTGAAAAAGCCTTTTTCAATCTTGGATCCTCTCTACCAGAGGCATGGAAGTTTGAGGGTTCTGCACAGTGGTGGGATTCAAATTTTTTTACTACCGGTTCTGTGGCCGTGACTTGGTGGGCATGGCAGGGGAAGGATACTATAAAATTCCCATTCCCTCTCCACCCCACTAACCTGCTTTCCAGCTCCATTCTTCTGGGCAGGGCAACCAAAGAAGATCCAGATAATCAGCTGGGACTCAATGGGAGGCAGAGAAGAGGGTTGGCAGGGCCAGTCAGGTTGGCAGGGCCAGTCAGAGGTGGTATTTGCCAGTTCTCTGAACTACTCAAAATGTCCACTACTGGTTCTCCAGAACTGGTCAGAATCTGCTGGATACAACCTCTCCTTTGATCGTTTGTGCGGCCCAGTTTCTGGCATGCCACGGCCCAATGCTGATCCATGGACCAGGGTTTGGGGAACTCTGATGTAGCCCATACACTGTGCCAATAGTCTGGTACATAATGCCAGCTACACACACACATGTAAGTATATAAATACTTTCTAAAGTATGCATCTTTTTAAAAGATCTATGCATTTTTTCCCGCTTGATTGTGTTCTGTCCTCATTTACATACTCGAAATCCCCGCGCTTTGATTGGCCAAAGCGCGGGGCTTTCTAATTGGTTAGGCGAGCCGCGCCGATTGGCTCGTTAAGAATCTCCCGTGATTGGCTCGTTCAGAGCGCGGGAGATTCGAAGTGCTGCCATTGGCCGCGGCCGCCGCGGCGAAAGGAATAAAAGCCGCGGGCTTTTTTCCTTTCGCCGGTTCGGTTCCAGTTTTCCAAATAAAGAGCATTGCATGAAATCACCGACTCCTGGCGTCATTTCGCGGACACGACACTGGCGACGAAGGTGGGATCCAGACCCTGAACCGAACCCCGTGTCCGACGGAAGCCAGACAAAGCACCGAGATGGCGAAAATCGCACCGCCCGCCCCCTTCAACCCCGCCCCCGAAGACTGGGAATCGTTCTCCGACCGTTTCCGCATGTACCTCGAGTGCACCGGCATGAAGGACGCCTCGAGCCCGCTAAAACGCGCCGTCTTCCTCACCCACTGCGGAACCGAAGTTTTCCAGATGGCCAAAGCGTTGGCCAAGCCCGCCGACGCAACCGCCATGGACTGGGACGTCCTTGAACCTATCCTTCGGCGACATTACGCTCCCGAGGTCCCCATCCTGATCCGGCGCAAAGAATTCTACCGGCGAGACCAGAGAGCGGGTGAGAAATTGAGCGACTTCGTCGCCGAGCTGCGGCGTCTAGGGGGGCTCTGCGAATTTGATAACCTAAACAACATCCTGAGAGACCGAATCGTGCTCGGTCTGTGGGACCCCGCGCTCCAGAGCCGGCTGATGGCTAAGGGCAACATCAGTTTAGCAGACGCCCTCACCGCAGCCGTGGCTGCAGAAGCAACCCGTACTTCCGCCGATAGCATGCGCAGACCTGACACGAAGGACCGCGGCGGAAACAACAACCCGGCGAGGTCGACCGAACAAAAAACCGAGACAACTACACACCAGGGCGATTTCCACTCTGCATCCAGCACGTCCGAAGACGAAGAAGACATACATCGACTTCAGACTGGGCACGACCAATGGAACCGGAGAGGTCGTAAGTCAAGGACCAACTGTGCCAGTTGCGGCGGCGACCACCCCAGGTCGGAATGCCGGTTTTTCGATTCCATCTGCCGGCATTGCGACAAAAAGGGGCACATCGCCCGGGTTTGCCGCCTGAAAAAAAAACCGCAGTCCAACTCGATGGGACCAGAACGACCGGAGAAGGGAAAGCCGATGGGACCGGACCGGACGATCCTCGCGAGGCGGCGACAACCGGCGGAGAGAGGAGACCCACCAGACGGTCACCATCGGCCATGCCATCACCAACGACGCCCGGAAAATCCATGTCGAGGTACACATCGAGGGCCAGCCGTGCAAAATGGAGGTAGACTCCGGGTCCTACCTCTCCATGATTGCATGGCACGAGATAAAGCGGTTGGTGCCTACCCTCCAAAGGAGGAACGTAGACAGCCAAAGACTTATTGTAAAGGACTACCAGGGAAACCGCATCCCGGTAGTCGGCACCAAAAACTTTAACGTAACATATAAGGGGCGCACCGAACAACTCCCCCTAACGATCGTCGACCGCGACCGCCCAAGCCTACTGGGACTGCAATGGTTCGCCCCGCTCGACATCACTCTCATGGGAGTCAACCACGTCGCCGACGACGGTTGGGAACAGCGACTAGCCCAGGAGTTCCAAGAAGTCTTCGACGGAAGCCTGGGCAAGTACCAGGGGCCCCTTATCTCGTTCGACCTAGACCCTAACGTCCCCCCCAAACGACTGAAACCTAGGCGGGTGCCATTCGCCCTAAAACCCAAAATAGACGAGTAAATTGATAAGCTCGTCAAACAGGGGGTATTGCAGCCCATAGACCACGCCCGGTGGGAGACCCCCATAGTCACCCCGATCAAGCCGGACGGGTCGGTGAGAATCTGTGGGGACTATAAGGCCACCCTAAATGGCGCGCTGCAACAAAGCGCCTACCCCGTCCCAATAGTGCAACACCTACTGCACTCACTGGGAGGGGGCAGGGTTTTCGCCAAGCTCGATCTCACCCAGGCATACCAACAGTTGCCGGTCGACGAGCAAACGGCAGAAGCCCAGACCATCGTCACCCACTAGGGAGCTTTCAAATGCAACCGACTCCAATTCGGAGTCAGCGTGGCACCAGGTATATTTCAGAGCCTGATGGAAAGGTTGTTGCAAGGTATCAAGGGGGTGGTACCTTATTTCGATGACGTTCTAGTGTCGGCGCCCAACCAAGCCGAACTAGAAAGCCGTCTAAGAGAGGTCCTAACTAAATTTAAAGAAACGGGACTTAAAGTAAAAAGGGAGAAATGCCAACTGTGCACGGAACGAGTGGAATTCTTGGGGTACCTCCTAGACCGGCATGGCATTCACCCCACAAGTAAAAAAATCAAGGCCATCAAAGAGGTCCCCACCCCTAAATCAAAAACTGAACTACAAGCATTCTTGGGGTTACTGAACTTTTACAATGTTTTCCTACCCCAAAAGGCGACGGCGGCGGAGCCTTTGCATAGGCTCCTGGACAAGGCGGCGACCTGGACTTGGGGGAAACGGGAGCAAGCCGCCTTCCAAAAAACTAAAGACCTCCTCACCTCCGACGCCGTCCTCATACAATTCAACAAAACCCTGCCTCTGGCCGTCACTTGCGACGCATCACCTTTCGACGTTGGCGCCGTCCTCAGCCATACCCTTCCTGACAGAAAAGAAGCACCCATCGCGTTCTTTTCAAGGACCCTCACCAAACCGGAGCGGAACTATAGCCAACTGGACAAAGAGGCTCTGGCTATAGTTGCCGCCATAAAACGGTTCCACGAATATCTCTACGGCCGGCCCTTCACCATTATAACGGACCACAAGCCGTTGCTGGGCATCCTTGCAGGAAACCGGGCCACCCCGAACATTCTGTCTCCCCGAATGACAAGGTGGTCCGAGTTCCTGGCGGCCTACAACTACGAACTCATACACAGACCGGGTAAGACGATCTCACATGCGGACGCATTAAGCCGCTCGCCGCTACCGGAATCCGACTCTGACCCAGCACCAACGACGACCACCCTCAGCATCGAGACCCTACCCAACCTACCCATAACCGCGTCAGACATTGCCCGGGAAACTAATAAAGACAGGCGTCTGGCGTGGGTTTTGCATTGGGTAGAAAGAGGGTGGCCGGAAAAAGACAACGACGAGTCCGTCAAGACGTTTCGGAACCGCCAAACAGAACTCTCGTTGTTAAAAGGGTGCATCTTATGGGGTGACAGGGTGGTCATTCCGGACAAACTACAGGGGAAGGTTTTGGAAATGTTGCACGAGGGGCACCCTGGCATCGTAAGAACTAAAGCCCTGGCCAGAAGTTACGCTTGGTGGCCAGGGATGGACAAGCAGATAGAGGCCTGGGTAGCTAGGTGCCAGCGATGCCAGGAGACTAGGCCCAGCCCACCCACAGCACCCGTCCTAGAGTGGGAAACCCCAAGGGGACCCTGGTCCAGAATCCATATAGACTTCGCCAGGCCCACAAATGGACACACCTTCCTCATAACAGTTGACGCTTACTCCAACTGGCTGGAGGTAAGCAACATGAAGACAACAACCACGGAGGCCGTGACCAAAGAACTCTGCAAACTCTTTGCAACACACGGCCTCCCAGACGTCGTCGTCTCTGACAACGGGCCCCAGTTTACCTCCCTGGAGTTCGAGAAATTCCTGGCGGAAAGGGGCATCCGCCACGCACTAACAGCACCGGCGCATCCGGCGGCGAACGGTAGGGCGGAACGGATGGTCCAATTTACCAAAAAAACCATCCGGAAAATGGACCACGGGGAGATCCAAGAAAAAATCAACAGACTTCTCTTTACACAACACATAACCCCGAATACCACTACCAACAAAAGCCCAGCCGAACTGCTAATGGGTAGAAAGCTGAGGTCCCCACTCGACAGGTTACACCCTACGTATAACCCGGAGCGGCCCCCAGACTCAAGCACGAAATACTGAACATTCGCACCCGGGGACCTCGTATATGCGAAAAACCTGACAGGAGACCCCCTATGGATCCCAGCCGTCATCACCCAAGCAACAGGCCCACGCTCGTACCGGCTACAAACGGCAGACGGACGAGCATGGAAACGACACATCGACCAACTTAGGTCTAGGACAGCAAACGAACCCACCTCCCAAAACGCAAGCCAAGGGGGGAGGGAATACCCGGGTGACCGATTACAAGAAAAAATAAACCAGCAGTACTTACCGAGACGCAGCCATCGCGACCCCTCGCCAGAAAAGAACAGCCAAGCCAGCTCGACCGACCCGGAAAGACTGAGCGGGAGCGGCGAAACCCGTAGCTCAACCAACCCGGAAGGCCCAGGTGGGAGCCACGGAGAAAGAACCGGCCCGATCAACCAGCCGGTTCTCACAGAAGCAAGAGCAACCAAAAACCCGACCGAACCGGCCGGGATCCCGCTTACAACTGAGTTGCGCAGGTCAAGTAGGACCAGACGGAGCCCCGCCTACCTACGTGACTACGCAACGTAAGGACTGAACCAAGAGGGGAGGGGTGTTCTGTCCTCATTTACATACTCGAAATCCCCGCGCTTTGATTGGCCAAAGCGCAGGGCTTTCTAATTGGTCAGGCGAGCCGCGCCGATTGGCTCGTTAAGAATCTCCCGCGATTGGCTCGTTCAGAGCGCAGGAGATTCGAAGTGCTGCCATTGGCCGCGGCCGCCGCGGCGAAAGGAATAAAAGCCGCGGGCTTTTTTCCTTTCGCTGGTTCGGTTCCAGTTTTCCAAATAAAGAGCATTGCATGAAATCACCGACTCCTGGCGTCATTTCGCGGACACGACAGATTGGTCATTATTTTTGCCCTTTGGCCTATTACTATGCTTAATGTATGGTCATCCTTGGCAAATCAAGATTATATCAAAAGGATGCTATTTATCCAGTGACGCCATCTCACAAACATCCTTGTGTATTTACGTTCTGATTTAAAGAATTTCTATCTTGACATCATCACACTCATTCTTCCTCATTCTTCTCCATGAAGCCATGGAGTATCAGGTATCAGCACATGGCTAAGTCACATGATCTTCCAAGATAATCAAGGTCATGGCAGCTACATAGCTGAGTTGCAGGCTCTGCCAGGACCCTAAACGAGACTAGGGTCCTGGAATAGCCTTAGGCTAGACTAGAATATTGAACAAATTCCAAAAAATGTTTGCTTTGTTGCCAAGAAACACAAATGGCTATGTTCATGGAATTTGAATATTAGTTTGAAATTAGTCAAACTAATTTGAATAACTAATTTGAATATTTTTTACTAAGTCTCATTGTATAAGTTATGATGTATAAATTAAGAAGGACAGGTTACAAATACTAGGATTTAGAAACTGGGCAATACAAGAAAAACTTGACAGAAAGACCGCACCATTATCTTAGTCTATCTCTTTGCTAGCTGATGAAAAGTCTTGGAAATGTGCCTTGGGAAAGGTTGCCATCTGCTGATCAATATTGTGAATTCATGAAACATAAACTGAATCACATTTATAGCCTTAAATATCTAAGTTTTATTGATCACATACCTGGTCCTCTTCATTCAAGAAAATTGCTGAAGTTCTAAACTCAATTTTGATGTCATTCATGGACTGGAGGAAAGAAACAGTTTAAGGTTAATCCAGACAAAACTGAGTGCTTGTATTTTAAATGGTTCTTTGCTTTCTTGGTGACTCCAATAATTCTTTGGATGTACTCCTAACCTCAGTTAGCTGTCTCAATGTCTGTCAGCCTTGGAAGTCATATTTTACTTGGAAGCTTCAAGGCTGCCACATTTAGTGCCTGGGAATTTGGAAGGGTGGAATTCATAGAGAGATAGAAGATTAGACTCAACAACATTCTTTCTCAGAGAGTCGAAGATTAATTTGGATTAATTCTGAACTGAAGAAACTTCTTGGATGAGAAGTGAAATGTCTTCAAAGAAAAACCAGAAAGTCCAGTTGCCTTTTGAAAAAGCACCTTTGGGACAACCAAGACCTGGATGACTGAGAATCACCATAGACATATATTCTATGGATAGTAATCTAATACAATGGATCCAAATTTTTCTATGTGCATCATCCTATCTCTTAACATAGTGGTTTTTTTTCCAGATGCCCATCAGAATTTTTATTTATGTTATCAGGTGTATAATAAGTCCTTCTATTTCTTCTTCTATTTGCTTAGGAACTGGTGTGCCTATGTTCACACAAGGCTCCAGCCCACTATTGTGGTTGACAATGTACAAAGCTACAGCTCTGGGAGAGCCAAGCAATGCACTTGGATTACGGGATCCTGTGGAACAAGGTGAGTAATAATATTAATAATAATAATAATAATCACTGAGATGCTTTTTAAATGATGGTCAGCTACATTAATGAAGACTGTGAAAACTGCTTAGAAATATTCAACCCTCTTAGGCTAATCTAACTTGGCAACTTTAAGACTTGGCAACCTCAAACTTGGCAACTTTAAGACTTGTGGACTTCAACTCCCAGAGCTCTGAGAGTTGAAGTCCACAAGTCTTAAAGTTGCCAGTTTTGTTCTAACCTAAATCTTGTTCCAAGGAAACAAATACGAAACAGAGGTAACAGAAAAACCTTTTAATTATTCTTTACAAATTCCATTCCTTCATGGTTAAAAGGCTGTTTCAAACTAATTATCTCTGATAAGAACGAGCCTTGCCAAGGTTGTGCAAGGCTGCCTCGAAAGTTACTAAGAAATATTTCAAACACAAAGAGTCTCCAAACACCAACTAAGATATTCTGAATGTGCACAAGTGCAAAAAATTCTTTGAGTTCAAAAAAATTCTTTGCTTCCTGCAAAGAACTCCGGTTTCTCAGCTGGCTTTTATCTCTTAAGGGAGGGGCCATTACCTTGCAGCCTTACTCCTGAGTCACCCATGCTGCTGCAGATGCTCTTTCCTTTGAGCAGTCCTGCATGCACACGCACTGGGCACAGGCTCCTCGGGGACCTCTTCATCACTGCTGCCAGCCTCCACAATCTCTGAAGGCAGCATTTCACTCCCTGTTGGTCCTGGCCCCATCCCTGTATCACACGCAGGCCCCTCATCTGAGTTCTTGTTCTCCGAGGCCTCAGCCATTGGCACCTGCTGCTGATGAACCACAACAAGTTTGGAGACCTCTGCTATAGGAAGAGAGTTCTTAAAATACACAGAATATTCCATCCAAGGGTGGGATAAAGGAAAATAATAATAAATGACATTTCTGCTAAAGATTTTGGAAAAATAAAAGTTTTCTTAATGGTGGAAAACAGAATACAGTTACATATCAGCCTTCCATCTACTTTGGTCTAGTAATTGGCAAAAACCATCCAGAATTCTAGATAAGAAGGTATTTTTTAATGCTAGCTGGAGATTTTGATGGTTGAACTTTGGACTTTTTGCATGAAAGGTACATGATTTTTCTTGTTCTTATACTAAAACAACAACAACAACCCCAGTACAATATCTTCAAATTATTAGTGTATAACTTGCTTTGACTAACTCAAAACAAGTTTTATTTTTCCAAGATATGTGCCATTGGATTCTAATAATTAACTTAATTTCACAAGATGAACATATTCCCAAAACATATAATAATTATGCTGCAGTCATTTTCATAAACACTTGCTCTGTCAAATAATGGATTAATTGTTCAACTCATACATATCTCCCTTAAAATGTTCATTACTCCCTTGAAATGTTCTGGCTGGATAATATGTACTATATTTTCAGTTTTCCTATGTTTTTGTTTCCTATGCCTTTGTGTGGATGTTTGATGTTTGTGTGTTGGAATTGCAAAAGAACAGCAAGAAGGAATGCACCCTTTTTTCTATAAACGTGCCTTTTCATTTTAGGTGTTAAGGACTACAAACCAGTAACTGATGGATTACTCTTTTCTTTTGCTTTTGTTTTTTGGAACACAAAAACTTCATAGCTTGATATAAATGTTGAATAGAATAGAATAGAATAGAATAGAATAGAATAGAATAGAATAGAATATTCTTTATTGGCCACGTGAGATTGGGCAACCAAGGAATTTGTTTTGGATACAAAAGCTCTCAATATACATACAAACAACAAAATAATATAGTCATAAAATATCAGTAGGAGAAGATAGTAGAAAACATGAGAAAGATAATAGTAATACAATCCTACTATATGGCTAAATATCCATAGACATGAGACAGTGCTGTAGGAATTAGATATTTAGCAGAGTGATGGCATGAGTGAAAAACTTGTCTCTGTGGCATTTCTGGGTTACAATTAATTGTGTCTGTTATGAACTAATAAATGCTTAAATAAAGTTTTATCAAACCTTTAGAAATAGCAGAGTTCTAATCCTGCACTTCTGATTGGCCAATAATAGCGATATCGGATTGGTCCGTTCAGGAGAATCTGATTGGCTGTTAACGAGCCACTCTCATTGGTTAAAGGGGTTAACATTCCATGTTTCTCATTAGTTACTAGATCAGCAGCTTGCCTATAAAAAAGGCTGCTGCTGCCCTAGGTTTTTGCTCTGTTCAGAATGATTAATAAAGAGTTGAAGTTCACTGTTCACCGTCTCGTCTCCATTCCTTGCG
Source organism: Hydrophis major (assembly GCA_033807585.1). NCBI lineage: Eukaryota > Metazoa > Chordata > Lepidosauria > Squamata > Elapidae > Hydrophis > Hydrophis major. The sequence continues at coordinate 18,350,977 of CM066333.1, forward strand.
CCCATGCGCAGAACTTAACACTGGTGACGAGGATGGGATATGGACACGTCAGAGCTGACTGAACACTACAGAGCACCAAACAGAGCACGTGGCTGAAGGCACATCAACAGCGGAAACCATGTCCGGCGGCGCCATACCACCCGCTCCATTTCACCTGGCACAAGAAGACTGGGACTCATACATGGACCGGTTCAAGATGTTTCTGGAGACCAACAACTTGAAGGATGCCACTACTGGAAAAAAGTGAGTGGTATTCCTGACCCACTGCGCACCTGCCATTTTTAAGATGGCTAAGGCACTGGCGAAACCGGCTGAGGTGAAATCCATGGTCTGGGATGTCCTCGAGCCCCTCCTACGGGCCCACTATGCACCTACCGTACCAACACTTGTCCGAAGACATGAATTTTACCAGAGAGACCAGCAGAAAGGAGAAAGCGTTGCAGATTTCATCGCGGATCTCCGGAACCTGGGAGGCCTCTGTGGGTTCGCTGACCTTGAAGAAGCTCTAAGAGACCGAATAGTTCTGGGACTAGATGCACTACACGTGCAAAGTAAGCTGATGGTGAAATGCGACATCAGCCTTGCAGATACCATTGCTGACGCTACTGCAGCAGAAGCAACCAGGAAGTTGGCTGCCCGAATGTGCTGCATCAACGCCCCACTCCGCCAACTCGCTGGCGAAACCTCACCTCGCCTAGAGGGACATACAATGGCAACCCACCACGAGGACCTCAAATCGTCATCAGAAAGTGATAAGGAAGAGGTCAACCAGCTCCAGTCTGAATGAGACCAATGCCACCAGCGTAATCAGAGACTGCAGCAGCAGTGCGCAGGTTGTGGGGCAAACCACCCATGATCAGACTGCAAATTCCTCGATGCGCTCTTCCATGTTTGTGGGAAGAGAGGCCACATCGGAAAGGTCTGTAGAAGCAAGCAAGGATCCAGCCCATTTCAGAGGGGGACCAATTACTGCCAAACCACAGGACATCATCCTGTGAGTCGGGAACATTTGAACCACCAATGGAACAACTACTCCTACAGAAATAAACCACTGGCCAATTCAATGAAACGAGAAGAGGCAGACCAAACCATTACAATTGGTCACATCTCATCATTAGATGCAAAGAAGATCCGAGTGAGGTCGCCATCGAAAACCAGCCCTGCGTGATGGAAGTCGATTCAGGATCGTCCCTCTCGATGGTTTCCTGGAAGACCCTTAAACAATTAATCCCTACTGTACGGCGGCAAGACCTCAGAACCCAAAGAATTATACTCAAGGATTATCAGGGAAACCGAATTCCGGTCATTGGATCCAGCCTAGTCCAGGTCTCATTCAAAAATCGTACTGCATCTTTACCATTGACCGTCGTCGACCTGATCGACCTAGCTTGTTAGGCCTTCAATGGTTTGCTCCACTCGGAATTGAGGTAACCGGCATTCACCAAACCAGAAGCGACGACTGGGAGGAGGCCCTCGTCCAGGAATTCCAGGACATCTTTGCAGACAAACTAGGTGAGTACAAGGGGACCCCGATATCATTTAACCTTAACCCTGAAGTAGCCCCCATCTGCCTTAAGCCTCGTCAGGTACCTTTTGCCCTGAAACCAAAGATTGACGAGCAGCTTGATAAATTAACAGCCCAGGGTGTTTTAGAACCAACAGACCACGCTCGTTGGGAAACCCCAATCGTAACACCCATCAAACCGGATGGATCGTTAAGGATTTGTGGGGACTACCGTGCCACCCTGAATCACGCCCTTCAACAGAACGCTTACCCGGTGCCTGTGGTACAACACCTCCTCCATTGCCTGGGGGGCTGAAAAGTCTTCGCTAAATTGGATTTAGCACAGGCGTACCAACAACTGCCTGTAGATAAAAAAACAGCAGAGGCACAAACGATCGTTACGCACCGAGGCGCTTTTAAGTGCAACCGACTCCAATTCGGTGTTAGCGTAGCCCCAGGGATTTTTCAGAGTTTGATGGAGAGACTCTTGTAGGGGATAAAAGGGGTCGTACCATACTTTGATGTTTTAATTGCTGCCCCAAATAGAGAAATACTAAAAGAGCGTCTTAAATTGGTTTTCCAGAAATTTAAAGACTCCAGCCTTAAGGTTAAAAAAAATAAATGTCAACTGTGTACAGATAAAGTAGAGTTCCTAGGGTACCCAATCGATAAACAAGGCATTCACCCCACCAATAGCAAACTAAAAGCAATCAAAAATGCCCCAAGACCCAGAAATAAGACTGATCTCCAAGCTTTCCTAGGGCTCATTAATTTTTACAACATCTTCCTGCCCCAAAAAGCAACCGTAGCTGAGCCCCTACATAGATTTCTCGACAAAAAAGCAACCTGGGTTTGGGGGCACCGAGAGGAGCACGCGTTCCGACAAGTGAAAAACTTATTAACCTCAGATGCTGTTTTAATGCAGTATAACAAGACTTTGCCTTTAACAATTACATGTGATACATCACCGTTTGGAGTAGGAGCCATTTTGAGCCATGTGTTACCAAACGGTAGTGAAGCCCCTATTGTCTATTTTTCAAGGACCCTATCAAAGGCTGAACATAACTGTAGTCAAATTATAAAGAGGCTCTTGCTGTTGTATCTGCTGTGAAACGGTTTCATGAATATGTATATGGACGAGTTTTTACTATTGTTACCGAGCACAAACCTTTGCTGGGAATTATAGTGGGAGACAAGCCAACCCCCTATATATTATCACCGAGAATGACTCGCTGGTCGGAGTTTTTGGCTGTGTACAATTATAGGCTGCAACACCGCCCGGGGAAAGCCATTCCCCACGCTGACGCCCTGAGCCGTGCACCACTTCCGGAAACCGTCAATGACCCAGCTCCAGATTGACACTCCAGATTGAAACGCTACATTCACCGCCGCTAGCAGCTAGAGATATCGCGATCAAAACAAAACGCAATCCTATCTTAATGCGAGTTTTTAGCTGGGTCAAATGGATGGCCAGTAGAACAAAACCCTGACGACTTCATTCCCTTCAAGAATCGGCAAACAGAACTTTTTTTTCGCAAAAAGGCTGCATCCTATGGGGGGATAGAGTCGTTGTCCCAGAGCGGTTACAACGAACAATATTACAAACTCTGCATGAGGGTTACCCCGGCATCGTGCGTATGAAAGCGCTCGCACGAAACTACACGTGGTGGCCGGGCATCAACAAACAGATCGAAGCCTGGGTAAAGACTTGTTTAAAGTGCGAAGAAGTTAGCAATGCCCCACCTAAAGCAACTCCAACAGAATGGGAAACACCCTGGGGGCCGTGGTCCCGCATCCACATTGACTTTGCGGGACCTACTAAAGGACATACGTTTCTACTAACAGTGGATGCCTATTCCAATTGGCTCAAGATCCATGAAATGAAGAGTACTAAAACCGAGTCCGTCATCCGGAAGTTGAACAGGCTATTCACGACGCATGGACTGCCAGACGTTCTGCTCTCCGACAACGGACCCCAGTTTACCGCTCTACCCTTTGAGCAATACTTAGCGGACCGGGGTATTCGCCATGCGCTAACTTTGCCAACGCACCCTGCGGCTAACAGAAGAGCCAAGCGCATGGTACAATTTGTTAAAAAAACCCTTTACAAAATGGACTATGGGAATATTGAAGATAAAATAAACAGAATACTCCTTCTCCAACACATCACTCCGCACAGCGTCACCAACAAGACTCCAGCTGAACTATTAATGGGATGCAAACTCCGTTCCCACCTCGACTGACTTCACCTATCTTACGAGCCAGAGAAACCCTGCGGATCTAGTGGAAAATGCCACGAGTTCAAGATAGATGACTTCGTTTTCGCCAGAAACCTTTCCGGTGAACCATTGTGGGTCGAGGCAATTGTAATTCAAGCCACTGGACCCAGGTCGTACCGGGTGAAAACCTGCGAAGGAAAAATATGGAAACGCCATATAGATCAGCTTCGCTCAAGGCTACAACCTAGTTTCCGCGACTCCGGTAACTCCCAAACTGAGGGGGGAGGGGATATCAAAGAAACCGAATTCGAGATGGTGGAAAGCAGGAAAGAAAGAAGTCAGCAATCGGGCATAACTGTTAAGCCTGGGTTCCCCAACCAGGATTAAGGAGACAAGCTAAACAGAATGTGCAGCGTTAGTCAGATAGGCACACAGATAAATGAGTGAGATAAGCTTGTATGTTTATTAACATACAGTAAAAATAACAGATACGCTTGTGCTATCAAAAATATAGTTTATTCCATTTATAGCATAGTCAAAATAACAGTCCATTAGTCATGTATCATTTAGTCTGTCCATTCAAGGATATTCAGTTAGGAAAGTCCGTGTAGAATATCCTATGTCAGTTCACTTACAAATCAGTCCTTTGTCTCTCTCCCGTTCGAGTAACGCAGTCTTGAGTCCATGCAGTAATTAGGGATTATCAAAGCCAGAGAGAGAGCAAGCTGTCGTCTTGCTTCTTTTAAAGTGCTTTCACAACCACTCCCTTAATTCCAGTCCTACATTTAAAGTTGCAGACACTTTAACATATAAACCATGATTACATATTTATTATTTTACCTAAACCAGTTAGGGTAAACAATGTTATCCCTAACAATAACGAATGAAGAAGAATCAGGGAGGGGCGTGTCCTTGCCACAGAGGAACACCTCAACAGAGGCAAGCCTGCAAAGATCAGAGGACAACAATGAAAACATTAGCAGCACCGAGTCATCCAATGAGGAACCACCGGTACCTGACTTGCCCAAAAACATCCCGCTGAAACTGGGTTACAGACAGGAACCGTTGGGACAGCGTAAATCCAATAGACAGTCAAAACAACCTTCATACCTCAGGGATTACGTCACCGCACCCCTTAAACGGAACCCGGGGGGAAGGGGTGTTATGAACTAATAAACGCTTAAATAAAGTTTTATCAAACCTTTAGAAATAGCAGGGTTCTAATCCTGCACTTCTGATTGGCCGATAATAGCGATATTGGATTGGTCCATTCAGGAGAATCTGATTGGCTGTTAATGAGCCACTCTCATTGGTTAAAGGGGTTAACACTCCACGTTTCTCATTGGTTACTAGATCAGTAGCTTGCCTATAAAAGGGCTGCTGCTGCCTTAGGTTTTTGCTCTGTTCAGAATGATTAATAAAGAGTTGAAGTTCACTGTTCACCGTCTCGTCTCCGTTCCTTGCGCCCATGCGCAGAACTTAACAGTGTCAATATAGCATGATCTTAAATCATAAAGTTAGCCAACTATAGGAAGTTACACTGTCATGGTCAGGGATATTTTCTTTATTCATGCGTGCTCTTTATTTGTGGAATGTCTGTGACACATTAGCCGGTGTCTGGGAAGATATCTGATTAATTAAGAAGGAAAGATGTACACTCTATCAATCACTCCAAGAAGCAAACCACAGTTTAACTATGAAAAGTGGTAAACACTAGCCAGAATAATATGAGGGATGTCTATGGCTGCCTTTAAAGAGAAGAGAGTGAACTAAACTAAACTAATAATTAAAGGATTTGGATTTTTGACCCATATTCGCCATTTTCTACTGAATATTATATGTGCTGTTTTCCTTCCTTGCCAATGGATATTTCCTGTTTAAACTGCTTTGCAGCTGAAGTAATTCTTTCACTCTGCTATGTTTAATAAACCTTTCCAGCTTTTATCGTATGTGTTTATTGCTTTTGACTCCACAAACTGCTGCCTCTATTTCAGTGTGACAACCCAGCCTGTCTGAAAATGTGTGTGTTAGCAAAGACAGTTCAAGCCTGAAGTTGTGTAACACTATCACGTTATGTAACATCTACAGGTCTGTTTTCAAACAAGACTGAAGTCTCTTCTGATTTGGCGATTGGACTAAGGCAAGATTGTGTGTGCCTTGGTTTTGGAATAGCCGGTTGACAAATACAATGAGATTTTGCAGGCATCCATAGTCAATAAGTCTGTAGCTCCTCGGGATTTCATCTATTTTTCATCCAGCTCTTGTAGAGTAATCTAAACTGACAAGCTTTTCTGGACTAAGAAAGCTTGTAAATATCATCAGATCTAAACAAAACAGAGGGACACTCACTTCTTCTGTGTTCAGAAGTGATATAATTTTTGCTGTCCAGATTATCTGTGGTACCCAGGCTACATATTGGCAACTCATGTTAAGGATGCTTTTCAGCTGATCTTTGTGAATACAGATATGAATCGTCAACTTTGTTATTCATAAGCTTTCATCATTCATTGAGAAAGCTTATGGATAAGCTTTTGCATTTCCTAAATTTCCCCCAACAACTCTCAAACCAAGGTTTTGGATTTTTTTTGGTTAAAGTCTATTTTGAAAAAAAAGTATTTTGAAACTAGATATATGATTAACATTACCAATTATATGGTCACAATTCTCACGCATTGAAAGATAAATCTAAAGCATAAATGAGATAGAACAGACTTAAGAAAGAAAAGAAGTCTAGAAACAAACTGATTTGCCTATCTCTACTTATGTGTTGGATGCTCTATTTTTAAGATGTTAACATCTTAAAAATAAAAATATTCTGCTTGGAGAATTTCCTGAAGTTGAAATGCATAGTTATTTGCCTTCCTTACTCAAGCATTTGGTAATTGTCAAACCTATATAAAAGGAGTAGTGTTTTCATTCAGTTTTCCTCAATTTAATATTTTCATTCTAGGTCTTAAAAACTAAAAACCCTGTATCCTTCACTCAGCCTGAGCTTCATTTGGAAATTCTAGAAATGTAACATGTCCAGAGGAGTCTAGTTTTGTTTGTTTTGTTGAAAGATTTTTTAAAAATTCTTCAAATGTGTATATCAGATTTCCCAGGACCTTCAAACCTGTTTGTTCCATTTCCCACAAGGTGGCAGGCTGGCATATCTATAACATTATGATTAAATTCTAAAATTGTAATCCATCTCCTTTTATAAAACTCAAAACCATTTCAGTGTTCATATCTTTGTTTCTGTGTCTGAAATACCCTTCATCCAAGTTCAACACCAAATTTAATTATAGAGTCATTCAGCATTTGAAATATGCATGGACTTGTTTTCCTCAAACTATTCTGTTTTGAATCAGGTCAGACTGCAATCTTAGTTTTAGCTCAGATATTCATGGAAGGAGCTGAAGACAATTGATAAACAATCCATGGCAATCCAAACACATTTCCTATTTTTAAATAACTGAATATATGTGAAATGATGATCAGGGAAAACCTTCTGAAATGCTGAAGTGTATTGAGGACATGAGTATTAGCATCAAAATGTGCCTGGAATTCATAACATTCTCCTTTAGCCAATATTAACATTTTCTCCACTCACCACGTAATAATTTGTTTCACAATGGTTGCTTATATTTTTACAATGTACAAATTATATGGGAGACAAATAAAAGCAACCTATTAAGTAGACAGATTCTATACCCTCAAGAAAAATAAAATATTCAAAAACAACAACAACCATGAAAACAGTGACTTAGAGGATTCACCTTTCTGTCCACCAAATGTCTAGGCAGGGTACAGTATAATAAGCAGTTTAAGAATTTTGAGAATATTTCATGGGTATTTTCACAATTTACTTTGTGCACAAAAACATTTATCCATGACTAGAAGGCAAACGGTGAGTTTTGCTCTCTCTGCCACTGTCAGCATTTCAAAGAAACTCCCCATGTCCATTCAGCACTCAGAGACAAAGTCCATCCAAGTAAGAATGTACTAAGGAAGTCATGATAGCACAACTGGGAAAACCTGAATCTGGAACTTCTGGGTTTTCCCTTCCCCAAGTAAAAATTAAAGATCCATCCCCTGCACCCATCAGTCTTGTTGAAGTAATTCCCATTAGGAGAATGAGCATATACAGGGAGACGTATTTGAGAGTAGTGTTTGAATAATACACACACAGCACACAGATACACTGTACAGTAAATGTAGGTTTTTACTTTCAGAAACGTTAAGCCAACTTCAAACACAGTCTAAATTCATTCACAGGTAAGATCAGTCAGTTTTCAGTCCAGTATCATAAACAGTTCATGATCAGACTTACATCAAATCCATGAATATCAGTCAATTAGGAAAAATGGAGGAACGACAATACTCTCCAACCAAAGGAAACAGAATCACTAAGACTTCTGAGACTAAGACGAAGACAACCCAGGTTTCTGTCTCCATCTTATGGCCGTTTGAGAAACCACACCCAATTACACTTTTATGATTCTCTTAAAGAGACAGTATTAAAATGTCTATCCTGATTTATATATTTCCAACCCAAATACCTGTTAGGTGACTTATATTCCTAACAAGTCTATCACATGGCCCAATCAAGCATCATTCTATCCGAAGGCATTCCTTCACCTACTCCCATCCAGGTGCAGAATGACATGCCCTTGACTTTTGAGAAAAATGTTGTTGAGTCTTATCAATCACTCACTAAGAATTCCCCCCTCCCAAATTCCCAGGCACTAACTGTGGCATCCTCAAAGCTTCTAAGAAAACTATATATGGCTAATAAAATATGGCGAACAGTCACTCTATCACATTTTCTTCCTTGTTATTTTATTGGCAGAGTAGAAGTAGACATCTATTCCAGGAATGGTTATGGTGCTTTCTTATAAAGAAATATAACACTGAGGGTGTTTCTTTGCTATGTAGCATAAAAGCTTTTGTGAGCAGCGAAGAATCAGGACCACACATTAAGTTCTAGTTAAGCTGAGTTATTTCTCATGCCTAGACACAAGAATCTAGCCAATGAATGGTCATTGCTAAATTGGCATTAGATAAAAGTGAATAGAATTCAAGAGGAGTTGGACTAAGATTGCTTGTGGGCACTTATTGATTCCAGGCTAATTCTTCTCTTGACTCTGCCCCCAGGCTCTGCCTGTCATTCTCCTACAGCTTGTCAAACTCAAGGTCTGCGGGCTGGTCTGGCTCATGGGATGCTTAGCTCTTGCCCATGGGACTGTCCTGGAAACAGTGAAGGACCAGCCCACGGTGCCTCTGCCAGTGAAAATGGAGCCTGGGACAGGCCACACATGGCCTCCCCAAGCTCCCTTTTCACAGGCAGAGGACTCTAGGAGGCTGTCAAAGCCGAAAACTGAGCCTCAATGAGTGACATCAAGCTGGCCATGCCCCTTGGCCATGCCTTCCCCCCGATGTCAAACACAACCCTGATGGGGACTTCAATGAAATCGAATTTGACACCTCTGTCCTATAGCTTCAATTCTTAAAAGTAAATGAATAAATGGAATTTTTAAAAAAAGAATCTTAAAAAAAAACTTAAGGGAGGGAACAAGGCAGATGTTTGCAACTCATATTCAGCCTTATCCTACACAAAAGGCCTTAAAAACAGATTCCATCTCTATTCATGAAAATTTCTCTTCCACACTAGCAAAAGGTCCACTCACTGTTAACTGATAAAATCCTGACTATTCCTTTCCAAGCACTTTATTTTCCAAGACATCCTGTGCTTCTTACTACAATAATCTGTTCTTTAGTTGGGGGACTAGAAAATTGCCATCTTCATGCATGGCTCTTCCATCCTTAGCCAGGTAATATGGAGTAAAAAAGTGAGGGTCATACATCCTTGATTATAAAAACTGATTTTTTTCTGTATGAAGTATTATGAGTCACAGTGGTGTGGTGGTTGGACTGCAACACTGCAGGCTACTTCTGCTGACTGCCAGCTGCCTGTAATTTGGCAGATCAAATCTCACCAGGCTCAAGATTGACTCAGATTCCCATCCTTCCAAGGTGGGTAAAATGAGGATCCAGATTGTTGGGGGCAATAGGCTGACTCCGTAAACCAGTATATGTGAAGCAGTATATAAGTCCAAGTGCTATTGCTATTAATCTAAACTGAGTAGTTTGTTCATTGTTAGAATCATCCATACTATCTAGAATCTTGTGATGATGGAATTTTTATTTTCAGAGTAGATCTCAAATGTATGCGTAGGCTGTTACTTGACTGCAAAATCCAAAATCATCCCGAGTAGATCTCAATGATAAGAAAGAAGATGTAAATGTGAGCAAATCCCAAAAGGCAATTTGGTTGTGAAAATCTCCCCACTAATTAAATGTTACTCTAGCAACCCGAAAAGGTTTCTAGGGATTCACTTGAGCAGAAACTTTGAGTGGACATGAGTATTTTGGAACCAGATTTCATGCTCTTAATTACACACATTTGCACTGCATCTTATTCATAGTCTTGCCAAAACTGAAGGCATAATTTTAACTTCTGGAAAAAAATAGATATTTATTCAGTTTTGCTCTTAGCCTACTGCACCCCTTGCCTTCAGTGTAAGTAATTAAAATTCAAATAGGAATCTCAAGTGTAAGGCCTATAAATAAGATTACATTTGATATAATTTGCTTTTTAATGTATCATCCTCTCCTTATGGCAAGCTACTTTTGTAATATGCTGTAATTATCACCCTTTCTTATAAAATTGATTCCCTTCTTCTGGAAGGGCCTATTTTGATCTTGTGTATTTCATAAAAGGTAACACAGGTGCCAGTCTTACCCATGCATTGTGGCTTGCAGGAAAAAAAAAAATCCCTGATCTCAAAATTGTCCATATATCTGGAGGTATGAAGACTGATGATGGAACATGATGGGAAATTAAAGTGGCAAATTACAACTGCTGCTATTCAGGGAGAGCTGATTTTGAGGGTGTCGTAAAATAATGGCAGAGGCTGGGTTCACACAATACAAAAAAGTGAGGTGTCCTTGGTGCTCTTTGAGCTTGGTTGTTTTCTTGCAGATATTTCATTACCCAAACTAGGCAACATCATCAGTGCTAGAAAACAACCAAGCTCAGAAAGCCCCAAGGACCCCCCCTCATTTCAACTCCGAGTTACAAATATTCTCCTTTATTGATAATGAAAAACAGTCATTGCCTAGTTCTGAGTCAGTCTGTCCTGTGGACCCTGCCTATGAGATGACTCTGAGGTTGAGTTAGGAGTTACTGAAAAAGTCATCTCCCTGGACCTAAAGAAGGATGTCATCAACTGAGCCTAAGATCTCTGGATGGCTATAAAAATAACATTTCTGTTATTAGACATTATCTTTTATAAATATAAAAGTGAAATACCACTCATGCATCATCACAAAATCTCCAGAACCATAAAGCCTATAAACTTGAAATTTGGCATATATGTCCCTCTTGGCTTCTAGGTGCTCACTAAGAAAGGATTTTTTGAAATGACCATCCGAGCATTAGTATTTCCTATATTATTATTAACACGCTCTGATGCTAAGGAGTTCTATTCCCCCTCCCCACCTGAAAAGAAATCTGTTCCAAATGCAAAACACAAGCAGAGGAGAGGAATTTCCGTTTCCATTTTAGTTTCACAGCACCAAGCAGCTTTAGTACAGGACAGTTGAGCTAAGCCATACCCAGGCTCCTTGCTGTTTCCTTGCTCACACAACAAAGACTGTTTCAGTTTCTAAACAGCCTCACATACTGACAGGACACTAGCCAGATGAATACTGATGGATGCTGGTAGGCAGAGGCAGAGTTCTCCCCCCCTTTTTTCCTCCACAAAAACTAAGCCCGACCACATAGTTTCATAGCAAAGCATGGGTATCGAGCTAGTAACATTATAATAACAAGACATTATAATGTGCTCTATTGCAAATGAGGATGTTTAGAAATGCTTCTAATTTTCTATTCTGTTATATTTTGTTCTGTTCTATTTTATTCTATTCTAATTTTCTTTTCTTTTCTTTTCTATTCTATTCTATTCCATTAATTTTCTATTCTGTTCTATTCTATTCTTACTTTTTCTTGGGAATTATTTTTGTTTCTTGTTAGGGATAATATTGTTTACCCTAACTGGTTTAAGTAAAATAATAAATGTGTTATCATGGTTTGTTAGTTAAAGTGTCTGTAACTTTAACTGTAAGAATGTAATTAAGGGAGTGGTTGTAAAAGCACCATAAAAGAAGCAAGGCACGGCAGCTTGCTCTCTCTGGCTTGATGATCCCTAATTACTGCATGGATTGAAGACTGCGTTTTTTCCCTACTGGAACGGGAGAGAGAAAGGACTGTTGATTTATCAACGGTGAGAGGACTGATTTATTGTAAGTGAACTGACATTGGATATTCTACATGGACTTTGCTAATTGAATATCCTTGAATGGACTGACTAAAACAATACATGACTAATGGACTGTTATTTTGACTATGTTATAAAACTCTAAATGAAATAAACTATATATTTAACACAAGCGTATCTGTTATTTTTACTGTATGTTAACTAACATACAAACTTATCTCACACATTTATCTGTATGCCTATCTGACTAACGCTGCACATTCTGTTTAGCTTGTCTCCTTAACCCTGGTTGGGGAACCCAGGCTTAACACTTCTCATGCATCGCTGAAAAACTTTCCTCACAAAGCAGATGAGCATATATGCTTAAATAAATGCCTCCTCTCCTTCATCTGTGCTCCTGAAATGTTTATTATTATTAGCTTTGACATGCTTTGATTCTGTCAAAAAGCATTTGCTTGTAGTCTTCCACAAGGTGCAATCGATACACTTCAAAACGAATCCCCCCTGTGGCCTATTACTGCTCTATCATCCTATACATCCTGTCTCTTCACCCTGACCTCCACTAAATATCTGCTTTTCAAATCACCTTGCAGTTCCCAGTCAAGGACCCACCAAGTTTACAGGATGAAACATATCATAGTTACCTCACTGGAGTGGAAGTGCTGCCCAGGATACAGTGGAGGAACATGCCAGCCAACAGGTAGGGAAGATATTAAAAATAATGACAACAACCTTTTCTCATGATCAAAGTCCACTGGCTATCAAACTGGTACAGAAGAGAAAAGCTGTTTCTGTTAATTAGCAAGAGGAAAAAGGAACAGTTTTTTTTTTGGTATTAAACCTAGTCCTGCCTTACAGTGGTGGGATTCAAATTTTTTTTACTACTGGTTCTTGGTGGGCGTGACAGGGGAAGGACACTGTAAAATCTCCATTGCCACCCCACTCCTAGGGGAAGATTACTGCAAAATCTCCATTCCCTCCCCATCCTACTAACCTGCTTTCCAGCTCTGTTCTCCTGTGCAGGGCAACCAAAGAAGACCCAGCCGATTATGACCGTTACAGCATCCCCAATGATCACCTGATTCAGAAATTCAGAAGCTTGGTAACTGTTCGTATTTGTGATGGTTGCAGTGTCCCGGGGGTGTGTGTCATGTGATCCCATTTTGCGACCTTTTGACAAGCCAAGTCCATGGGAAAGCTGGATTCACTTAACAACAGTGTTACTAGCTTAGAAACTGCAGGGATTCATTTAACAAATGTGGCAAGAAAGGTTGTAAAATAGGGCAAACCCCACTCAGCAATATAAATTTTGGGCTGACTTGTGGTCGTAAGTCGAGGACTAGCTGTATTGGAAGTCAGAAACCTTTGCTGGCCTATTATAGCTCATTTGGAGATCTTCTTATGGATCAAGCTCTATCTTCTCCATTCCCTCCCCACCAGTGGTAGGATTCACATATTTTTTACTATCAGTTCTGTGGGTGTGGCTTGGTGGGCGTGGCAGGGGAAGGATACTGTAAAATCTCCAGTCACAGATGGTATTTGCCGGTTCTCTGAACTACTCAAAATTTCCGCTAGTGGGTCTCCAGAACTGTTCAGAACCTGCTGAATACCACCTTTGCATTATACAGGTAAGTGAGCTAAATGTCAGGATTCCAGCAGTTACTCCAATTAAATCATGAGCCTCAAGCCACACTCCCAAAGCTAAAAAGGATTTATTAGAAGTTAACATGGCGGCATTAGCCTGGGTGTAGCCGACTCTGAGATACGTAATTCACTGTCTCACTTGATCCTGCTTCTCCCTACCCCTGGGTGTATCATCTAATGAAACACGTCCATATTCAAGAGTCATCAATCATGCTCTCCAATTAGATTTTTGCATGGCAGAAGCTTCAGTCATCTAATCAGTCTCTGAAGAAAATATGAATGGAATGTACTTTCGATTCTACACTGCTGCCTGCTCTTTGAAACTCCCCCCTCCTTTCTGTTGACAACTATAAAACATGTATACAAAATGTTTTATGAGTTGACACTAAAGTTGACATACCTTATTCATCACAGAACACAGGTCCAAAAAGGTACCACCATTAGAGTATTATATTTAGCCTGGAAAATGTTTAGATTCAGATTTCACTTCAGCAGTGGTGGCCCCTATACAATTTACTCTATTGAAATTGTTGTGTTGATAGCAATATAGTGAGACCCATATGAGCTCCTTCTGAGCACCTTGGAGGAATGATTATAGTAGTAGCAATAGCACTTAGATTTATATACCACTTCACAATGCTTTACAACCTTCTCTAAGCGGTTTACAGAGTCAGCCTCTTGCCTCCAACAATCTGAGTCCTCATTTTACCCACCTTGGAAGGATAGAAAATCAAATCAATCTTCAGCCTGGTGAGATTCAAACCAAACTGCAGGCAGCCGGCAGGCAGCAGAAGTAGCTTGCAGTACTGCACTCTAACCACTGTGCCACCATGGCTCAATAATAATAAAGAAAGGTAATTGTTATAGAATTACTCCATCAGTCAGAGGTCAAGAATAGAATCAATGTGTTACAACAAGAGAGTGAAAAGAGCTGAATGAGGGAGAGAATTGGCAATACACCACATAACAAATTAAACAATTAAGGAAAAGCTCTTTGTCTTACACTGGCGTTCTTTTTTTGGAATTAAAAGGAATATGATGTAACAGTCCTTAGTTCCTAAAAATGTCAGCAATGGAACACTGGTGAGGAATTACCCCAGGGTAAGATGGGCAGCTAAAATGTTATAAATAATAAAAATCAATTTAATTAATTAATTAATTTTGGGAATTGAGCCACACATCAGATGCCTTTTGATTTTAATGATACATCATCAGTTGCTGAAAAGCAGAAGGGAAAAGGGAAAAATTGGTTTGAACTACTTTCCTAATTGTTTTCCATATTATATACGTACTTCGAGAGGATCTCCTTGAAAATTCTGGCGTATAAAGCAGGAGACTTCTGGGTTGAATTTTTCCCTGAAGGAATTTCATGTGGAAGGAAGGAAGGAAGGGAGAAGGGAAGAGAGAGGGAGGAAGAAAGGAAAGAAAGAAGGAAGGAAGGAATAATAGAGTAGAGTAGAACAGAACAGAACAGAATACTTTAGTTGGCCAAGCATGATTGAACACACAAGGAATTTGTCTCTGGTGGAGAAGCTCTCAATGTACATACAAACAACAAAGTAATATAATCATAGTAATGATGCCAATAAGGGAGGGTAGTAAAGGATAATAGAAGGAAGGAAAGAAGGAAGAAAGGAAGGAAGAAAGGAAGGAAGGAAGGAAGGAAGGAAGGAAGGAAGAAAGAAAGAAAGAAAGAAAGAAAGAAAGAAAGAAAGAAAGAAAGAAAGAAAGAAAGAAAGAAAGAAAGAAAGAATTGGCTGCAGCTTCATCTCCACCATAGTTACAATATACGATCTGTTTAATTCCTGGCAAGACAAGCTGGAATCATTTCATGGAATTATTTCATAAAGTAATTACTTGGAGATATTAAATCATGGCCATCAAAATGCCTCTTGTTTAAAAATTCATACACCTCTAGTAGTTTGACCTGTTGACTTTTTAAGGCATGTCATCTTTGAATGTATTCCAGCGAGAGGGCATGCATTTAGATACTCGACCCCATTCCTATTGAAGCCAAATGAAATTTACATCCTGGGTTTCCTTTGGCTTTACGTTTGAGGCAAGTGACAAAATGCCATCCCGATGATTATACTCATCTTGTGTCTATCCCCTGTATGTTCTGATTAGCCCGCTGATCAAACAAGTAACAAATTTGTCCTAGTTTGAAAGGCATTCAGCTTGTCTTATGTGAGAGCATCCTTTGAAAAATAAGAAATGGCATCCATATACTATATTTTACATGGATGAATATTACAAGACATGCCATTAGCTGCGGTAGGGAACTCAATCAGTGGTGGAAAGGAGGAGGCTATGATTAAAAATTTATGGGCAGAAATAGAGAGACCTCACTGCTGTTTTCCATCCAAAAGGAAGAAACCTTAATACTTGCAAACATTAACTTCCCTGAAAGCAAGGAGCTCTTGCATGCCACGATGGAGATAGTTAAACCCATACAAATCTAAAATGTTTGCAATGGGTTACTCTTATTATTACTCTTACTATATTCAAGTTATAATAAATATAGAAGATTAAACAAGCCAGTGAAAATGAAATGGCGTTACAGTGCTTTCAGGCACCAGCAAACCCCCAGACTCCTCCCTCGGTACCCATTAGGCACCCTATCCCATCTGATTATTTTTTAATGATTCTTTTAAATGAAAAAATAAATAGGGAGCTGTCATGTTCGAAAGCATTAGCCTCAAGCAGCGTATCTATTTGCAGTACGGCCTTTAGGCCTCACAAAACAAACCTCACCAGGATAGTAGAAAGTATCCAGGGAAAAGGGTTGCTATCCTTTCTGGTAAGTGGATTATTTGTGTCTCTCATGACAGCCATTTTGTGAGTGGAGTCACCTATGCTCTCCACATACATTTTAAATATGCCCTTAAGCTCCAAGGGTTTATTTGATCTTGATTTATAGATCAAGGGGAAAAAACCCTAGAATTCTGTTTTCTATCCAAAACTAAATACCTTGGGGGTCTGTTCTTTTTTCCTTTATTGCCCAGACTCCATCTTTTTTGAAGTATTAGGTAAGCAGCCTGAAGGGTGGTATGGGGACTCAATGAAGGGAAATATTTAGCTTCATTTGTGGAAACTTGGTTGTATTCATTGATTCCACAAATGAGCCACATTTCCCAACCATAGAGTATCTGCAGTCCAGAGCAGTCTAATTTAAAGGAGTGGGTGAAGTCAATCCAAGTTATCTCAGGCCACAATGCATCACATCTGCTAAAAATAATGAAAGTGACAATTCAAAAAATCAGTTAGTTGGGATTTTGTCTAACAGAATTTTGGGAACAGTTTGTTATGGTTGATTCCATTCACTTCTTCTATTCTTAAAAAGATGAAAGAGATTGTGTATAGCTGAACCCACCAAAGATGGACATAACTCATTTGTTAGCCCACTATAATTTATTGGTCTAGATTACTACTTTTAATTTCAGGATGCTGAGATCCCACACAAATCAGGAAGAGTGTGTGCATTTCACAGAATTGGAGTAGTTATAAAAGAGGCACAACCATCAGCTGCCATAACTAAAGCACCTGGAGCAGAGCCTTCTCAGATTATTTCAATGAGTAGAGTACATAACAATCATCATGTTGATGTTTTCAGGGTGCTGAAAAAAATGTAAGCTCTCTAAAAGTTTAGCTGTAGAAGTTGATAGGATCTAGACTTACAATATAGCATTAGAAATGGTTCAAATGTATCAGTTTGACTATCCTTTTGTCCTTTTCTCTTTAGAGAAGTTGGACAAAACTAACAGGTACAAGTTCTTAAAATCTGTTTCCAGAAGTATACAAAGCAAGCAAAACTACAAAAGTTGAGAAAAGCCTTTATACTTTTCTTATAATTTTGGTATTAGAACTTTTGCAAACTAAAGGCCAAAAATATGAGTAGAACCAGATAAAAATTATCTAAAAGAGGTATAAATGTCTTCTTCCAGGATAATCTTCCCAATGTACAAGAAAAATATTGGAAATTATGGACATGTTACAGATTTTATTTGGTTTATATCAACCATACCCCATTATATGTCTTTCAGATAGGATGGTCTACATCTTCCATAATAGATAATGCTGATTGTATCTGATAAGAGTTGGTGTCATATATCTGAGTTTAGTTTACTTTAGTTCACTTTATTGTCATTGCACCTTGTACAATGAATCAAACACCATCTTCAGTGCACATCATGACCATGGAAATAAACACAAACACACATCCTTCACCCTTCACACATTGAACCAGAAATCCCTGACACCACATCAACACTGCACTATACAGCAGAATTCAAAAGAGCTACTGCCCTGGGATAGAAGCTGTTTTTCAGCCTATTTGTCCTTGTTTTTATTATTCTATACCATCTGCCAGATGGTAATAGTTCAAAAAAAGAGTTCCCAGGACCATGTTTTGAACTTTCTTAAGGCAGTGGGAGCTATAAAGCTCTTCCAAAGAAGGCAACCAATGATCTTCTGGGCAATGACATTAACCATCTGGAGTGCTTTCCTATCTGCCACTGTGCAATTGGCAAACCATACAGAGGTGCAGTATGTTAAAATGTTCTCTATAGTGCAGCGGTAGAAGGTCACCAGCAGTTTTTCATTCAGTTGTTGTTTTCTGAGAAGTCTCAGGTAGTATAATCTCTGCTGGGCCCTTTTGACCAGTGCTGCAATGTGAGCACCCCAGGTCAGGCCCTTTTTTATGGTAACACCCAGAAATTTAAAATTGGTCAATTGGTCTACTCAGTCTCCATTGATAAGCAAGGGCTGGAGGTATCAAGTTAGGAAATGTGGATTTATATATTATGTTGGTCTTCCAAACATTTATTTGTTATGGTACTTAATATTTTTTCTCATAATAGATTGTACCTTAGAACTTATTGGGGTTTTTTTCCAGAGAAGAGAGCTAAAACATTCTCAACTTTACTTAGACAAATTCTAAGAAAGAAAAAGGGATGGTACAATTGTAGAATTTTCCCAGTAGGTGGCTGTATAATGTTTACAATAAAGAAAGCCATCTAGAGTACAGAGCATCAGACAAAAGAGAACGATCAATACTTACACATGTATACAAATATGTGTTTTATTGCACCACTATAAATAGCCAGTAAACCGATTCCCAAGAAGAAACTTAGTGTTGTTGTTACTGTTGTTTTTAGCCTCAGAGTTGCCATCACACAAAGACAAAGGATGCAGCATAAAAATGAAACAGCTGGTTTTCTGAAACATTATTTGAATCCGGATTGCAGATAAAACTGAGCAATTTTTTTTAAAAAAAATCCATCTCGGAAGGGAGTTTCAACCACATTTATCAATCAAAGGGGCCTAGAAAAGCTTTCTGGTCATTTTGATCCTGATCATGAAAATCTCAAATCCACACCTAAAGGACATGTATTAAAAGCCAAAGCTTTTCAATTGCCAGAAACAGAATATTTTACTTTGTTAAGCAAAAGCAGGGTTAGGTAAAGATAAAGGTTCCCCTCGCACATATGTGCTAGTCATTTCTGGCTCTAGGGGGCAGTGCTCATTTCCATTACAAAGCCAGCGTTGTCCGAAGACGTCTCCGTGGTCATGTTGCCCGCATGACTAAATGCCGAAGGTCACGGAATGCTGTTACCTTCTCCCACGAAAGTGGTCCCTATTTTTCAACCTGCATTTTTACATTCTTTCAAACTGCTAGGTTGGCAGAAGCTGGGACAAGTAACGGGAGCTCACTCCATTACACGGTGCTAGGGATTCGAACCACCGAACTGCCAATCTTTCTGATCGACAAGCTCAGCATCTTAACCACTGTGCCACCACTTCCCTTAAAAGCAGGGTTCCATTGATTCTAATCTTCCATCACTCTTTAATGCACACAGTTTGCCCCATCTTAAAATAACACCTTCAAGGATGTTCTGGTATAGATAATAACTACAGAGCAAGTGATAAGAATGGTTAGATATCTTAATGGAACATCATGTTTGAAGCCCTTACTGGACTTTAAAGACTTTAAAAACTTTCCCTTATGCATTAACCATGTGAAAAAAGTCTCTATTGATAAATGGCACCAAATGGCCATATTTCTTTCTGGTTCCACTGCAGATATCCCCATATTGAGAGAGGACATTTGCATTGTAGATCTCTGCAACTTATTCTGACCAAAAGCCACATGTAACTTTGAGTGGAGATTCAGGTGCTGAACTCCAAACATTGGGTAGGGATAAAATAAAGTAAAATGTAATTAATCTAAACAATTAAGCATAAGATCAAAAAGATGATTAGGGGCCTGGAGGCTAAAACATAAGACAAATGGTTACAGGAATTGGGTATGTCTAGTCTTGTGTAAAAAAGGACCAGGGGTGACATGATTGCAATGTTCCAATATTTGAGGAGCTGCCACAAAGAAGAGGGGGTCAATCTCTTTTCTAAAGAAGGGAAGACAAGAAACAATGGATGAAAATTAATTAAGGAGAGAAGCACGTTAGAATTAAGGATAATTTCCCTAGTAGTGAGAACAATTAATCAGTGGAATGGCTTGCCTTCAAAAGTTGTGAGTACTCCATCACTGGAGGCTTTTAAGAAGAGACTGGACAACCAATTTTCTGGAATGGTATAAGGTCTCCCATTTGAGCAAGGATTGGACTAGAAGACCTCCAGTGTCCCTTCCAACTGTTATATTCTGTTATAATTAATGCATTTGGTTTTTACCTATTTAACAATTTCTTGTCTGTCACATTAAATGTTATACTTTGCCAACAGCTTTTAGAATGACTAGGTACCTATTCAAAAGCTTGGTGCATAAGATATATAGCTGGAGCATTGATTGTGTATCCCTGGCATTTGGGAAACCTATTAGCATTACTTTCTTATGAGTACACACGTAAACACAGAAGCAGATATAATTATTCATTATTATTAGCAATAGCACTTAGACTTATATACTGCTTTCCAGTGCTTTCCAGCCCTCCCTAAACAGTTTACAGAGTCAGCATATTGCTCCCAACAATCGGACTCTTCATTTTACCCACCCTCGGAAGGATGGAAGGCTGAGTCAACCTTGAGCCGGTGAGAATTGAACTGCCGAACTGCTTGTCACTCGGCAGAATTAGCCTGCAGTACTGCATTGTAACCATTACACCACCATAGCTCATACAGTGAACGTTGAATTAAATTAAAAATCAAAACCATTAAAATCAAGCTTTATTTTCATTTGGTTCTCCCTCATCGACTCCATTTTTGTATTTAAGCAACATTCAAGGATTCCAATTGCTTGCTTGAAATAAGACAGAGAGGAGCGATAAAATTGGGTGTCATCAGCACTCCCAAGCTTCAAATGACTATGCCCAATTGTTTCATGTAGATGCTAAGCAACATAGGACTGAAGATGAAACCCTATGGGACAACATAGGTCAATGACTTAGGGGTCAAGCAGTAGATTTCCAGTGCTTACCTTCTAGTAGCATCTCAACAGGAAGCAAGAAAACAATTGCAAACAAGATGGCCCAATAATATATCATGATTCATAATAATGATAATTTATTTATTATTTAGGAAATCTATATTTCCACCTACTCGCACATAGAGACTCAAAGTGGCTTACAAGGACATAAACGCAAATATAAAAGAAATAAAAATAATAAACAATAAAAATAATAAAATAATAATCCCCTTACCTCCCCACCTCACTAACAACACAATTTTTACCAGCCATTTAATGGGCTCCATCCCGCTCTGGGTTTCCCAGGCCTGCGGAAAGAACCATGTCTTCGGGGCCTTCCAAAAGAGTGTTAGAGTGGGGGCAGGCAATCTAATATCCAGAGGGATGATCTTCTAGAGAGAGAGAGCCACCATGGAGAAGGCCCTTCTTCTGGGTCCCTCCAGATGTATCTCCTTAGGGGACAGGTCCCGCAACATTCCTTGCCTCCCTGCTCTAGTGGGTTGAGTAGATGTCATAATGAAAAGTGTTTGAACAAACATCGTCAATGAGAATGAAAGCTGCTGAGAAGACTGCAGCGGGTCAAATGCCCCTATTTATTTCCAAGACATGGAATATGTTCAAAAGGAATCTCAGTACTAAATTCCAGGCCCAACCTCAATTGCAATGGGTCCAGATAATAAGTTTCCTCCTGATGCTTTTACAAAGAGGCCTTTTTCAATAAAGGTTGAATGACTTTAAGCAAATGGAAACACATCCTTCATCCAAGAAGACATTAATCAGCCCTTCAAACCCCCAGGCAAGCTCAGACCTGGCAAATTAAGGGGCAAGGGAAGAGCAAACAGGGGGATGACCTTTACATTCCCTACTGTGTACAAATCTTTTGAGATGTTAAATTTGAAAAAAAAAACCCACATAAACACAACAAGTGGTTTCCAAGGTTGCTTTCTTAGGGAGGCTACGTTGAGACCAATCCTATTGTGATTGTTCACCCTTTCTTCTCAAAATGTTCCTCCAACTATTCCAACTTTCTTCTTCTGGAATCTTAATGGACTACATGTATGCCTGACACACATGCATGCATGAAATGAGTTTCTTTCTTTCTTTCTTTCTTTCTTTCTTTCTTTCTTTCTTTCTTTCTTTCTTTCTTTCTTTCTTTCTTTCTTTCTTTCCTTCCTCCCTCCCTCCCTCCCTCCCTCCCTCCCCCCCCTCTCTTTTCCCCTCCCATTTTCTCTGATTTTGTTTCCTACTATGATACATCTTGAAATATTTGTACTGAAGGGCATGTTAAATTCCTTAAGTAACAACTATTTAGCCTAACTGATCTTGCTGTGCAGCCATAGGAGGAATGTTAGATTCTTCTAGGAAACTCATCAGTGCAATGTGCTTCTTAGAACCCTTTGATATTCCAAAATCGCCCACAATATATGGGAACTCTCTGCAATGTCCAACATCCAGATGAATGGAAAGAGATATGCAAGTTTCTTTAAAACAGGAAGTTGGCAAACTACTGTTTTGTTTTGTTTTCCACCTTTTTCTGGGAATAAAGTTGGATGAAATCAGTTTCAATTTCCCTCTATTGTCACCTTTCCAAGATGACTCGTTTTGGTTTTGTACAGTCTCAAGACTTTTTTTTTTAAAAAGAAAGATTGCATTTAACAGAATAACAGAGTTGGAAGGGACCTTGGAGGTCTTCTAGTCAAACTCCCTGCACAGGAAGGAAGCCCTATTCTATTTCAGACAAATGGTTGTCCAATCTCTTCTTAAAAACCTCCAGTGTTGGAGCATGTACAACTTCTGGAGGCAAGTTGTTCCACTGATAAATTGTTCTCACTGTCAGGAAATTTCTCCTTAGTTCTCACTTGCTTCTCTCCTTGGTTAATTTCCATCCGTTGCTTCTTGTCC
The DNA here is from genome assembly GCA_033807585.1 of Hydrophis major. Taxonomy (NCBI): domain Eukaryota; kingdom Metazoa; phylum Chordata; class Lepidosauria; order Squamata; family Elapidae; genus Hydrophis; species Hydrophis major. The sequence goes on from CM066333.1 coordinate 18,373,984, forward strand.
TGCCCTCAGGTGCTTTGGAGATAAGGCTGCCCCCGCTTCTTTGTGGCAGCTCCTTACTGAATTTAAATTTATTGACTGTAAAATGATACCATTTGACATGTGTACTTCTTGTACAGCTCCGGGTCAGAGATGGTATTCAGCAGGTTCTGACCAGTTCTGGAGGACCAGTAGCGGAAATTTTGAGTAGTTTGGAGAAGCAGCAAATGCTACCTCTGACTGGAGATTTACAGTATCCTTCCCCTGCCACGCCCACCAAGCCACCTCCACAGAGTCAGTAGTAAGAAATTTTTGAATCGCACTACTGGTTTGGGTACACTTTTCCAGTAATTAAATACATTTTTGCAAGCACAATTTCTAACCAGCACATTTTTATGTTATTTTCACGAATATTCATGCTTTCTTTTAAAGCTATGCATTTTTGTGTGCATTTTATAATTTTATAATGCACACAAAACTCACCCCCGCAAAAGAAAAAATCAGAGGAGGTTTTGAAGGCCATTTGTGCTGCAGCATGCATATTTGTTTAGAAATAAGAAAATGCAAAAGTATATATTAAAATAAGTGAGCAATTTTGTCTCCCTCCAACATTCCGCTGGACTCCAGAGCTCAATCACACTATTTCTCCTGGGAGGCAGGAATGAAATTGTTTCAGCAGCTCCTCCTGGCTCATAAATCCTGCTTCCTGGGATGCAGGAAGCAATCCCAATCTGGCATTGCATTCTTCTGCTGGCAAGTTATTAGTATATTTTTTCTCTCCATGGTTTTATCATTGAAGTGAATATCTGATGCGGACTACGAAATAACGGGGGAGAGCATTATGCTGACCTCAAGCTACTTTTTCTATTTTTATCCTTCAAGTTAATAAAAAAATGGATCAATTTCACACGTTTTTGTTAAGATATGCAAATAAGACATTTGAGTGAGGGAAAAGAAGCTGTATAATATCAAGCCAGATGATGGGCAATTTGTGGTTGCTGTTTGGGATTTTTTTGGTTGGGAAAATTTGGGGGGTTTTCTGAGGCTCATACGAGATATATTGCAGGGATATCAGGAACTGGGCATGGCTAGTCTAGTAAAAAGAAGGACCAGGAGAGACATGATAGCAGTCTTCCAATATCTCAGGGACTACCACAGAGAGGAAGGGGTCAAGCTATTTTCTAAAGTACCTGTTGGCCAGACAAAGAATAATAGATGGAAACTGAACAAGGAGAGGTTCAACCTGGAAATAAGGAGAAACTTTCTGACAGTGAGAGAACAATCAACTGATGGAACAGAAATTGCCTTCAGATGTTGTGGGAGCTTCACCACTGGAGACTTTCAAGAAGAGATTGGATTGCTATTTGTCAGAAATGGTGTAGGATCTCCTGTTTAGATGGGGAGTTGGACTAGATGACCTACAAGGTCCCTTTCAACTCTGATTATCTGTAAAATCACTATGAGCAAGAGGGCCTATCAATATCAGATGACCTGCTCTGGGAAGAGTTGACTAGGTTTAAGAGTTGGTGTCATTATGAAGATTCTGTACCCTTGGGTTTGACCCTAAATTTTTTTGGGGGAGGAAATCAAATCCAAGGTTTGGCTACTGAATTTTGCTGATGCAACATAGGAATGCCCCTAACATAGGTGTCAAGGTTTCTATGTCCCCCTGACTATTTTTTGGGCAGCATGGCTCCCAGGCAGAAGGTTTTTCTATCCCTTTATATTTGTCCTTGAAACTTGAAGATCCTAAAAAAAAATGATAGAGTCTTATCTAAATTAGATAACAACTGCTTACTGAGCAGGTAAGGGCAGGCAGGTCAAACTAAACAGCAGGAGCAACACATTCAAATATGGCTTCCTGCACTGAGGAATCTGGTACTTTTCAATCTTGATTTCCCAGACTTGGTTCCATTCCTCCTAGACTGACCTCACCAAGTTCTTTTGGGTGGTCTATTCCATTTCCCTTTCATCCTTTTAAAGCATGCTGTCTGTCACATCCAGCCAGAGGATGATGAATGGACAGGCACCTTATCGTTCCTGCTTGAAATCTGCCAAACATAGCAATAATAATAGCAATCATTTTGTAAGCCATCGAGTTGCCATGGGCGAATAGGCGGCAACATAAATAAAATAAATAAATCAGAATTATATACTGCTTTGTAGAGCTTTATAGATCTCTCTAAGCAATTTACAGGGTCAGCATACTGCCACAACAATCTGGGTCCTCATTTTACCAACCTTGGAAGGAAGGAAGGCCTATCACATTTCCCCTTCATCCCTTTTAAGCATACTGTCTGCCACATCTTGCTTGAGGTCTGTCGAACATAGCAGTAGCACTTAGACTTATATAGTGTGCACCACAATGCTTCACAGCACTCTCTGAGCAGTTGTCGGTGTCAGCATATTGCTCCCAACAATCATTTTACTGACCTTTTGAAGGATGGAAGGCTAAATCAATCTTGAACCTCATCAGGATCGAACTCCTGGCTGTGGGCAGAGTAGGCCTGCCATTCTTACCACTGCATCACCATGGCTCCTAACATCAGTGACTTTCAAATGACTTCCCTCTGCCTTCAGGCTTGAAATGTTGGGCTTGGACAATCTAGAACTGCACCACCTGCGGTCTGATCTAAGCATAGTTCACAAAATTGTCTGCTATAACATCTTGCCCGTCAATGACTTCTTTAGCTTCAATCACAATAATAGACGGGCAAACAACTGATACAAATGCAAGGTAAACCGCTCCAAACTCAATTGCAGAAAATATGACTTCTGTAACAGAGTGGTCAACGCCTGGAATGCCCTACCCGACTCCATTGTTACAGCCTCAGCCCCTCACAGCTTCAACCTCAAACAGTCTACTGTGGACCACACCCCATTCCTAAGAGGTCCTTAAAGGGGGCATGCATAAGTGCACCAGTGTCCTACTGTCCCCGTTTATCTGTATTTACTTCCTTTGTTTCTGATTATGTTCATATCTATACTTGTTATCTTATACACATATGACAAACAAACAAACAAATTCTAGAGAGAAAATATTCCTTTTTCAGGACCTAGGCCTGGGCCAGTCCATCTAGATAACATCTTTGAGGTCTCCCATTGAATGGGGCAGCACAAAAGCAACCAAGAGGAACTTAGAAAGGGAACCATGGAGTTGGGATTGACTTTTTACCTGACTGTACTTTCAATGCTGGCCTTATATTTGCTGGGATATTATGTGTTATAGTTTGCATTTAAAAGATGATCATAAATGGAAATATCAAGAAGTGTTAGTAAATGTCAGGGGTTATGGAAACTATTGTGTTTTCCAAAGCAAGCCAGCTCACTAATTTAATGTGGAAGGGGCTGCATGTGACTGACTTTCGGGGGGGGGGGGAGCAGGGCAGAGGAATGTCACTGCCATGCTAATGAATATATTTGGGAATAAAAGAATGGTAAGTGAAGGAATAAAGGATATCCATCAGGTGGTCCTTTATCAGCAGAAAGTAACAGATTCCTCCAATCATAGATTATATCTCCTTGCTGCCACCTGATCAATCCTATATAATTAACTGGGATAAATGCTTAAGTCCTGTTGACAGCTGTGGCGGTCTGAAGATAACATAGCTGCTGAGCATGTAGTTTTCGGTTTATATTGTACTTGTAAGTATTGCAACAATATGCTTTAAGGATGGCTAGGTTACAGGTACCTTTATGGAGTACTTCATTATTCTTTCTGTAATTACACATGAACCATTTTTTAAAATCACAGCCTTTGATGTGCCTTGATTAGAATCACAATTTCTAGGTTGACTTTCTTGTGATTGGGAGTTGAATTTTGATCCCTCCCCTTCTTCCCTTCCCTTTGCTTTAAGCTTCCCTTTCCTTCCCTCCCCTTTATCCTTTCTTGCCCTTCCTTTCTTCTCTTCCCTTTCTTCTTCCCTTCCCTTTAACCTTTCCTCCCCACCCCTTCCCTTTATCCTTTCTTTCCCTTCCCTTTCCTTCTTGTCTTCCCTTTATTCTTCCCTTCCCTTCCTTTTAACCTTCTCTTTCCTCCCCTTCCCTTTATCCTTCCTTTCCCTTCCCTTCCCTTCCCTTCTTCTCTTCCCTTTATCCTTCCTTTCCCTCCCCTCCCCTTCTTCATTTCCCTTCCCTTCCCTTCTCTTCCCTTTATCCTTTCTTTCCCTTTAACCTTTCTTTTCCTTCCCTTCTTCCCTTCCCTTTATCCTTCCCTTCCCTTTATCCTTTCTTTCCCTTCCCTTCCCTTCATCCCTCCCCTCCCTTCCCTTGCCTTACCATACAGGTAATCCTTGAGTTACAACCATTTGCTTAGTGATCCTTTGATGTTATGAGGGCACTGAAAAAAAGTGACTTACGACCATTTTTCACACTTACAACTGTTGTAGCTCCCCTGTAGTTATGTGATCAAAATTCATACATTTGGTAATGGGCATGGCGATTGCAATGTCCAAGAGTTATGTGATCCCCTTTTGTGACCTTCTGACCAGCAAAGTCAAAGGGGAAGCCAGTTCCACTTAACAACCAGGTTACTAACTTAACAACTGCAATGATTCACTTACCAACTGTGGCAAGAAAGGTCACAAAGGACACTTGACAAGTGTCTTGCTTAGCAATGGAAAATATGGGCTCAGTTGTAGTGGTAGGTTGAGGACTACTTGTAGTAAGAACTGAAAAAAAATACCTTTGCTTTCCATCACTGCACAGAATAGATCAGTAACAAAAAAAATCTACCCCAACTTATTTTATTTAAAAATAAAATGATGGAGAAGATTGAGGAGAGAGACAGAGAGAGAGAAGGGGAGGAGAGAAGAGAGGGGGGAGAGAGAGGTGAGAGAGAGGGAGGGAGAAGGGGAGAAAGAGAGGGAGTTTGTGTGAGAGAGGGAGGTGGACAGAAGGGAGAGGAGGAGAGAGTGAGAGGTGGGAGAGAAAAGAGGGGAAGAGAGGGAAAGGGAGGGGGAGAGAGAGGGAGAGAGAGAAAGAGTGTGTGTTTGTGTGTGTGAGAGAGAAAGGGGGGAGAGAGGGAGAGAGAAGGGGAGGGGGAGAGAAGAGAGGGAGGGAGGGGTGTGAGAGAGGGAGGGAAAGAGAGAGAGAGTGTAAGAGAGGTAGGTTGGAGAGAAGAGAGAGGGGAGAGAGGGGGAGAGAAAGAGGGAGAGGAGGGAGAGGGAGGGAGAAAGGGGGAGAGGGAAGGGGAGAGAGGGAGAATGTGTGTGTGTGTGTGTGTGTGAGAGAGAGAGAGAGAGAGAGAGAGATACTCTAACATTTACATTCCAATCATGCTAAAGTTATATCCACCTTTGAATGTGAAAAAGCAGAAATATTGATTGAACCTGGACTGCCGATATCCTTTTCAAGACTCTTTGATCTGGCAGGTTATAAGACAAACTAGTTTTTAGAACCAGATCCTGATATTAAGCAGGCTTTTCTGCACAAAATAGCATGAGGGTTTAGAAATCATGTCAAGCGACAATCCTCTGCTCCCTCCTTTTTCTTCTTCTTGGCAACCTGGTTGACCCCACAGGCGTTTATCTACAAATAGCAGCAAGCCCAGTGGATCTGTTGAAGCCAAGATAAGAGACAGAGGGAAAATACCGAGTCCCACTCTTTTCCTTAATCCTTTTTGCTCTTCAAGAAACCTTTTAAGACTCAAATTCAGTTTAAGGCCGCAGCTGAGGTTGATGAGGATTCCCCTCTCCCTGGCTCCTTTCCTTCCTGCCCTCATTTTCTTATGGTGCTTTGCACTCTTCCAAATCTCCAGGATGGGTTCGCTAGACTCTAAGTCTACATTAAGCCATATATTAATTAATGCAGACACTCCAGGCTTCCATCACTAGGGCTCTCTCTTGGGACCTACCATAAATGACGAAAACTCCCCAAAGATTTGAAACATTTCTGGCTTTGCTGTTGCTTCTGACAAAGGGGAAGGGAAATAAAAGAAGAAAAGAAAAGAGGAAAAGATCATTGGGTATTTTGGGAACCGCAATAACATGTTGGTTGGGCTGTGTTTAGTCTAGCAGGGTGCCGTGTCAAACAGTAACCTTTAAGAGAGAGAGAGAAAAGGAGGCCCAGTAAATAGAAGTCCTAAAATGTTTCCAGAGGTGGAATTCCAGGTCACAATAGTAGAGTTCTCCTCAAGATGGATGACCTTTTGTTTCCCATTCAAGGGGCTGTTTTCCACCTGCGATGCATGACTGATGGGATTCTTTTCTTAAGAGAAGAAGATGACCCAGAAATAGAAGAGACTATATGGGCTCAGGGGTAAACTGAGGAGTCCTTGGTTGCTCTCTGTGTTTGGTGGTTTGCTGGTGGATGTTTGATTTCCCAACTTGGTAACATCACCAATTCTAATGACGGTGAAGTTTGTTCTCTGTTGATAAATGTTAGCTTTGCCCTGCCAGAGTTGGTAGGAGTGCGGTTTTTCTCCTTGGTGATTCCTTGATTAGGATATTATTTTCTGCTTGAGCAAGGAACCTATTAAAAATAATACCCTAACCACAGAGGTGTCAAACTCATCATGGCAGCATCACATGACATATCTGGACTTCCCCCATCACTGAACTGGGCATGGGCGTGGCCAGCGTGTGATACATCTGGTCTGCGGGCTGTGAGTTTGACATATTGCCGCACAACAATCTGAGTCCTCAATTTACCGACCTCAGAAGAATGGAAGGCTGATATACCTGATCTACCAGAAAGGAATACATTAAATTGATATATAAGCCATGGTGGCGCAGTGGTTAGAATGTAGTACTGCAGGCTACTTCTGCTGCCTGCCGGTGCCTGCAATTTTGCAGTTCGAATCTCACCAGGCTCAAGGTTGACTTAGTCTTCCATCCTTCCAAGGTGGGTAAAATGAGACCCAATTGTTGGGGGAAATATACTGACTCTGTAAAACTGCTTATAGAGGGCTGTAAAACATTGTGAAGCAGTATATAAGTCTAAGTGCTATTGCTATCCCCATCAACACTGGCAAGGCAAGTTACTGTACATAAAGTGTACAGAAAACCCCACTCTCCCTAGCACTGACAATGTTACCTGGTCAGGTTATGAAAGGCCTGTGAGCAAAGAACCAAGCTCAGAGAGCACCAAATATGACACTAATAAGTAGCTACCACATCCCATGCCAAGTTATTGCTGCAAATAGTTTGGGACCTTGGTCCATGATGCCAATTTTTTACATAGTGCCTTTTATGTTGAATTGAGTTCCCTTGCCTTAAAAAAATTCAACTCTGCATCGAAATTAAATACAAACTTATGAGCAAATGTTGCACCAGTGCAGTGTCTTCTCCCTTCGCCGTGATACGTTCTTCAATCCAGTAACCCTATTTGAATGTGCTTGGAATGGGATTCTTCCATTCCATTGAATCAAGTTTGCTTTAATTGAGAGAGTAACAATTTAGCATCCTCCTTGAACAACTAATCTGTTCAGAAATACGATCAGCATTGAGTCTTTAGTTTCTCCAGATATTAATGAGAAGAACCTCTGTCAGAAAACTTAGAGAGCATTTTACCAGTTGCTGTAGATATATCCCTGAGCAAGATGGATCTTCAAGAACCCAAGATCACAGCCACTAGACCCACTGCTCATCCATGTCCTTAGTTTGTTTTCTAATACTACAAGGAAGGTGAGGTTACTTTATTGTTTGACACCTGGATCTTCTGAAACTGTGAACAAATCTAAGCTGTCTGTCTGACTCTCACTGGGATATTATTGCTATCCATCACATGATACGTTTGTCAGAGTTAGTTTGACTTTCCCTTATGTAGCAGAAAGCACCACAAAAGGCATCCTTTTAGAATTAAAATTACATTCCTTTATTCAAAAATACAGTGAGGAGGACTGATCCCTCCCATGAAATCATTCTAAGCATTCCTACGATACTAAACAAGAAGCACTTTGAATACTCAACGAGTAACGTACAAACACTGAGTATTGCAACCCTTTGTAATGAGACGTTCTCTGCTGCATTGTGTGTGTGTGTGTCTATGTGTGTGTATGTATGTGTGTGTGTATACAGTCTAACTCACAGATGAACACTATACAGAAGCCTGATGATGGCAGATGAGATTCTGTTGAAACGTTGCTACAACTTTAAAAGCACCACTACTATGACGTGGGAAAATACCCGAACAAAGCTGAATGCCAGACATGTAAGTATCCGCGAAAACGTAAGAAAACAAATATCAAACCTCTACGGGGAGGGAATAAACAGCCAGATCAAAACCTACAAGAAACTGGAAATTAAAAGAGCAGGAATACTATGTGACCTCCAATTCCTACGAAGCTGCAGAGACAACAATACTACACCAACCTGCTTCAAATTAACATTTCATCAAAGCACAGCAGCCACTAAACGTATCCTGAAAAGAACTGAAATGGCTGTACTAAGGAACGAGCTCCACAGTAAGAGATTCCAATTAGATCAGTTAAACAAAGATTTGCTAGCACTACACCTGGAATTGAGCAGCAAAATCCACCCTCTACTTTGGGACAAGATAAAACAACTTACAACTTGGAGAGCTGAATCTGCAAGCATTTACAAACAGGAAAATCTCTTGAAAAAATTAAAGAAATTAGAACATGACAAGAAAACCCCCAACAACTCACAACAACACAAGAAACAATTAGTGTACAATGTTTCCAACAGAGAACTCACCAAAACAGAAACAGAAGTCCTAACCAAAGGATTCAATTATGCTATAGCACCCCAAAAAATCCCCACAGAATCCATCATATGTGCAGTAGAATCCAGCCTAACTAAATTAAATACAGATGAAGCTGATAAAATAAGACACCAAGTTACCAACATCCTATGCACAAGCAAACCACCCAAAAGCAACTTGCAGCAAAATGAAATTAAAGCGCTACAAACCCTGAAAAGAGACAGCAGCATAATCATCCTCCCAGCAGATAAAGGGAATGCCACTGTAGTAATGGATAGAAAAGACTATGAAACTAAATTGACAGACCTACTCCAAGACTCCACATTCAAATCCATAAACACAGACCCAACCACATATCTGGAAAAATTAACCAAGAAGAAAATTATAACCAGCCACATAAGCAAAGAGATCCAACACACAATCATACCCAGAGAGAAATCTTCCAGATGCCCCAAACTATACGGCCTCCCAAAAATACACAAAGAAGGCATACCTCTCAGACCCATAGTCAGCTCCAGAGGAGCACCACTACAAAACCTAGCTAAACACCTAGCAAAAGAGCTACAGCCCCATGCTGAAACAGCAGCTTCTCATGTACAAAACTCATACCACTTCTTGGAAATGATCAAAGATCTACACGTGGAGCAAGAAGATCTGCTTGTAAGTTTTGACGTGGTTTCACTATTCATTCAAGTCCCGATAAAAGAGACCCTTGAAATCATCAAAAATAAATACCAACCAGCTAAACACCTCATGGAACTAACAGAACACTGCTTAACCAACACATATTTCATATACAAAGGACAAAGATACAAACAAATTGAAGGAGCCCCCATGGGATCACCACTGTCACCTGTCATTGCAAACCTGTTCATGGAAGAATTTGAATCCAGAGCCCTGGCCAATGCCATCCTCAAACCCAAATTATGGTTAAGATATGTCGATGACACATTCGTGATTTGGCCCCATGGACAAGAAAACCTAAACAATTTCCGAACACACCTAAACAGTGCACACCCCAAAATCAAGTTCACCATGGAAACAGAAACAAACAAACAACTACCATTCCTAGATGTACTAATCTACAAAAAACAGATGGCACACTAGGACACACCATATACCAGAAGAAAACACACACCAACCGCTACCTCAACCTCAACGCCCAATCCCACCACCACCCAGCACAGATAAACTCCGTGGCTAAACACTAATTACTAGAATCAAATGCCTGGCAGACAAGACACACATTAAGACTGAACTATGCACCCTGACTAAAATATTGACAGCCAATGGCTTCCACAAAAGCAAAATCACCAACTTGATCCACAAAAACACACTGAGACATAATAGAGACCCAGAAGATGAACAGACCCATGGAACAGCTGTCCTGCCCTACATAAGAGGCACTACAGACAAAATTAATAAGATACTACACAGACATCACATCAAGACTGCCTTCAAAACAGACAGAAAAATAGCAGCCATCCTTAGAAACCCCAAAGACAAAATTGACCTGAAAACCAAGGCATATATGAAGTCCCCTGTGCATCATGCCTGGCCACATACATTGGACAGACCAATAGAAGAATAAGCACCCGCCTGGATGAACACAAAAATGCAGTCAAAAAGCTGGAACACACTTCCTCATTAGTCTAACACATGGAAGCTACAGGTCATAACATCAACTTCAATGGCACCAAAACCCTAGCCACTATAGAAAACCCCAGCCACAGAATCATCAGAGAAGCCATAGAGATTGAAAAAAGACCAGAAAGCATGAACAGAAGAGATGATTCCACCAGGCTGTCAATCATTTGGAAGCCTGCACTCACAAACAAAAAAATCTCCACACCACAAGCCAGGCAAACACCTGGGCACAAACAGATCCCCCCTGATACCTCCAGCTCAAACACACCTCAACCAGGCACCCAGATGAAACCCAGCTTCCTAACTAATGATAGCTGTCCATTTACCCAAAGCCAAGCTGCACTAAAGGCCTCCAATAAAGTAACACAATATTGCCAGCCAATCAAGATACAAAAAGAGCCAAAAAAACAGACAGAAGATATTAGAAGCAGAACACAGCAAACTCCAAGACGAATAAACACAGACCAAGACTCTCAACCAATCAGGATGAAGAAAAAACCATTCTGTCACAGCAATAGGCTGCCCCAAATTTAAACCTGAAACCACTGTAAAAGTCTAACTCACAGACGAACACAATACAGAAGCCTGATGATGGCAGATGAGATTCTGCTGAAACGTTTCTACAACTTTAAAAGCACCACTACTATGACGTGGGAAAATACCCGAACAAAGCTGAATGCCATACATGTAAGTACCCGCGAAAACTTAAGGAAATATACACACACACACACACACACTGTAAATATATATTTACACACACACACTCTGTAAATATATATTTACACTGTAAAAGTCTGACTCACAGACGAACACAATACAGAAGCCTGATGATGGCAGATGAGATTCTGCCGAAACAGTGATATAGATAGATAGATAGATAGATAGATAGATAGATAGATAGATAGATAGATAGATACACATATACATATACATATACATATACATATACATATACATATACATATACATATACATATACATATACATATACATATACATATACATATACATATATGGGACAGAAAACCCGAATAACCAAAGACCTACATATATATATATATATATATATATATATATATATATATATATATATATATATATATATATATATGCATATGCACACACACACACACACACACACACAAATTGAACCAGGCTATAAGCAGAGGTAATTTTCTATAGAATTACTTCTGCTCACACTTACTGGAAAGTGACTCTCTTAAGAGATCAGTTCAGAGTATTCTCAAGTACCTAGAGTGCAATTTTGTTCCTTCTTTATTAAAAATGATACGGTTCTCTTGCAGGTCCCTTGGGTAAAGTCTCAATATAGATTTAATTATTCCTCATTCTTATCAAGACTACAGTGTGATATTCATTGCAGTTGGCAAACTCCCCCTGGCCTGATTCAGAATAGACTTACAAGTAAAATGATGCATTTCCAAAATTGCTGGATAAAAATTGTAGAAAATAAAATCCTTTCCCTTGATATTATTCCAGACTTGATCCAACCCTGGAAAGTTGCTACAGTTCATTAATCATCCACAGGATATTGCTTGGCTACTACAATGCACCTTTAGTCAGCCTCACTCACATGAGGATTGTTGGTAGCAGAAAGCAGGGCTTGTATATGTGTATATACACACACACATGCACACACGAATGCTGTAAGCTGCCTAAAGTTATAACAACAGGCAGCATACAATGGCAGGATGCACACACACACACAAACATTTCCTAGGAGGAGCACGAAGACAATTTAAAGAGTGCCAGACAGGGAAAATCATATGCATACATTAACCCATTTCTCATTCAATCTGATGGAACAAAATTGGCTCTAGAAATTCTTTCAAAGGAGGATAGAGTGTGTGATGTTCGCACTTGCTTAGTCATAAAGTGGCCATAAGGGGAACATGTAGGAATGGCTCTGTCTCTCACTGTATAGCCATTTTTCTCCAGGATTCCACAGCCTGCCTGATTTCTCACCTTTAATTAAATTCCAAGGAAGAGTATCAATTCCTCAATTGCATGGTGTGCTCATTAAACACACATGTATAAAATTCTCCCAGTTATCAATGCTGCTTTTCCACAAAAATCTCTTTTAAACCAAAAGGAATATCAAACCTGGTAGCTAGGAATGATGGAAATGGTAGCCTCTCCAGAAGACAAATGCCTGATTACTTTTCATAACTGTGAGGGAAACAACTTAGAAGCTCTTCAGGATAGCAATAGTCCCAACATACCAAATTGTCTGGTAATTGAGGAATCTAAATAGTAAAGAATGATATTGTATAACAGAGGCATTTTCAACTGCTTCTGTGCACATTGCAGGTTTTGGAATCGACCTATTCGATGTAGCCTGTAGGAATGGATTCAAAATCAGAAAAAGGAAAAAATATGACCCTGTTTATAAAACTCCTCCTCCTCCCTAGCATATTCCCACAGGTGCAGGGTCTACTTTATTTATAAAATAAATAAAAGATTTAATTTAAGTGTATCTGTTATGTTTGGAGAATGGGCGAGAAAGAATGGAGACAAGCCTCTGAACGGTGAACTTCAGCTCTTTATTTACATAGTGACTTCTAACATCTATAACAGTTTTAACCTGCCTTATATAGGCAAACCCCGTAACTATTAACCAATAACCAACGAGGAGTGCTAGCTCTCATAACCAATAGGAACTCTCTGTTTAAGGGCCAATCGGATTCCCCGAAGCAGACCAATTCGATCTGGCCATTTAACAGTCAATCAGAAGTGCAGGGCCAGAACCCTGCACTTTACTCCAAGCTCACGCTTTATTAAAACTTTATACATTCACAACACTCCTTCCTCCTGGCTTCTGTTTGCAGGGCGCAGTTACATAGTCCTTTAGGTCGGATGATTGTTTTATTAATCTCTTTGATTTTCGCTGTGTCATTTGGCTGCAATCACGCTGAGGTAGAGAGTTGCTTGGCAGTGGGGCTGTTTCTGGTTCAGAGTTCATTTCCCCGTCATTGCCCATGTTCTCTGTAATTCCCTGAGGTGCAACTGTTTCCCTCTCTGGTTCCACTTCCTGAGTCTCTATTATACCGTTGTTCCCTTCGAATGGGTTTTCTTCTCCTTGGAATTCATCTTCTTCTGTACCACCCCCCCCTCAGTCTGGTCATAGGGGAGTTCAGGACTGCCCGCCGGAAGCTGCGATCGTAATTGATCGATATGGCGTTTCCATAGTCTATCGTCAAGGCATTGTACAAGGTAGGATCTTGGGCTGGTTACATGAACTACTGTCGCCTCCACCCACAACGGGTTGCCCGATAGGTTTTTAGCGTATACCAAATTTCCTACCTGGAAGGCATGACACTGGCCGCTGGATCCTATTGGTTTTTCTGGTTCGTAAGCTGGGTGTAACCGGTCGAGGTGGGAGCAGAGTTTTCATCCCATTAGCAGTTCGGCGCGAGTTTTGTTGGTGACGCTATGTGGGGTGATGTGTTGTAAAAAAAGGATTCGATTGATCTTGTCATCAATGTTGTTGTAGTCTACCTTCTGTAAGGTTTTCTTAATAAATTGTACCATGCGTTCTGCTTTGCCATTGGTTGCAGGGTGCGCAGGCGAGGTGAGCGCATGTCGAATGCTGCGGTCAGCGAGGTACTGCTCAAATGACAGTGCTGTAAATTGGGGCCTGTTATCAGATACCAGGATGTCTGGTAGTCCGTGGGTTGCAAATAGTCTTTCCAAGGTTTTGATAACCGCCTCGGAGGTTGTAGTCGTCATGCGATGAATCTCGAGCCAATTTGAATAGGCGTCGATGGTTAGTAGAAAGGTGTGGCCTTTGGTCGGCCCCACGAAGTCCAAGTGAATTCGGGACCAGGGTCCGCGTGGTATCTCCCATTCAGTAGGAATGGCTTTAGGTGGGGCGTTGCTCACTTCCTGGCATTTTGGACAAGCTTTAACCCAATGTTCGATTTGCTTGTCAATGCCTGGCCACCATGCGTAGCTTCGCGCAAGGGCTTTCATTCGCACGATGCCGGGGAGGCCATCGTGCAAGGTTCTCAGAAGCGCTTTCTGGAGTCATTCTGGGATAACGACTCTATCGCCCCAGATGACACAGCCTTTTTGGGAGAACAACTCGGTTTGTCGAGTCTTGAATGGTGTGAAGTCATCTGATAATTGGTCCAATGGCCATCCGCGTTCTACCCAGCTTAGGACTCGCGCTAAGGTGGGGTCACATTTGGTTTCTCTCGCGATATCTCGGGTGGTTAATGGCGGCGAGTTGAGTGTCTCAATTTGCAACTTGGTTACCGTTGGTGCAGGATCGTCGAGAGTCTCTGGAAGCGGTGCTCGGCTCAATGCGTCGGCGTGGGGAATGGCTTTCCCCAGGCGGTATTGCAGCCAATAGTTATAAGCAGCTAAGAATTCTGACCATCGAGTCATCCAAAGGAACAATATGTAGGGAGTCGGCTTATCTCTGGCTATTATCCCCAATAATGGTTTGTGGTCAGTCACGATAGTAAAAGCCTGGCCATACACATACTCGTGGAATCTTTTAACGGCTGACACAATTGCGAGGGCTTCTTTATCGATTTGTCCATAATTTCGCTCAGTTTTTGAAAGTGTCTTTGAAAAATATGCAACAGGGGCTTTGTTCCCATTAGGCAGTACATGGCTCAAAATGGTGCCCACTTCGAAAGGCGAAGCATCATATGTTATATTTAACGGCAAAGTCTCGTTATACTGCATGAGTACAGAGTAAGAAGTGAGCAGTTTTTTCACATTGCGGAACGCCTGTTCTTCTCGGTGACCCCATAACCAATTTGCTTTCTTATCTAACAACCGGTGTAAAGGTTCAGCGACTGTTGCTTTATGCGGTAAAAATACATTATAAAAGTTGATGAGGCCTAGGAACGCCTGGAGATCGGCCTTGTTTTGTGGCCTGGGAACATTTTTTATCGCCCTTGGTTTACTTTCAGTAGGGTGAATACCCTGGCTATCAATTAGGTACCCTAAAAACTCAACACTGTCAGTACACAATTTACATTTGTTTTTCTTTACTTTAAGACCAGCCTCTTGGAATTTTTTCAGGACTAATTTTAACTGGTCCTGTAAGATTTCTTTTTTTGTCGGGGCCGCAATTAATACATCGTCAAAATAGGGGACCACGCCCTTAATCCCTTGTAATAACCTCTCCATAAGGCTCTGAAAAATCCCCGGGGCTACACTAACTCCGAATTGAAGCCGGGTACATTTAAAGGCACCTTGGTGTGTCACAATCGTTTGTGCCAGTGCCGTCTTTTCATCAACAGGTAGTTGCTGATATGCCTGAGCTCAATCTAATTTAGCGAAGACTTTCCCGCCCCCCAGGGAGTGGAGGAGATGCTGCACCACTGATATGCGTTCTGCTGTAGGGCATGGTTCAAAGTGGCCCAGTAGTCCCCACAAATTTGGATCGACCCATCCGGCTTAATGGGTGTTATGATTGGGGTTTCCCAGGGGGAGTGATCGATGGGCTCTAACACCCAAGCTATCAGCTTGTCGAGTTGTTCATCGATTTTCGACTTTAAGGCAAACGGAACTCGATGGGGCTTAAGTCGGATGGGAGCTATCTTTGGGTCTAGACTGAACGAAATCGGGGTCCCTTTGTACTTGCCTAAACTGTCCGTGAAGACCTCCCTGAACTAATGGATGAGGTCTCCCTCCCAGTCACTTCCGCTGACTCGGTTTATGCCGGCTGCTTCAATGCCGAGTGGCGCGAACCATTGGAGGCCTAGTAGGCTAGGCCTGTCTCTATCGATGACAGTTATTGGTAAGTACGCTGTGTGCTTCTTGAAGGAGACTCGGACTCGGCAGGAACCAACGACGGGGATTCGATTCCCTTGGTAGTCCTTGAGGATGAGTCTTTGGGAGCGGAGATCTTGGCGTTGAATCATGGGGATGAGTTGCTCAAGGGTCTTCCAGGATGCCATCGAGAGGGATGATCCTGAGTCAACTTCCATGTGGCAAGGCTGGTTCTCGATGGTTACTGTGACTCGTATTTTCTTGGTGTCTAAAGCTGAGGCGTGATCGATAGTGACAGTATGGTGAGCTTCTTCTCTCTGCAAAACTCGATTTCTGTAGGAGTGGTTTACTGGCTCTCGCCGTACAGGTCGGTTTCCTGTCGATTGGTGATAGTTAGTCCCTTTTGAGGCCTGGCCAGGTCCTGGTAAGCTTTGGCAGACCCGTCTGATGTGGCCTCGTTTCCCGCATCATGGCAGAGCGCGTGCGGAATTTGCATTCGGACCTGGCATGGTTGGCCCCACAGCCAGCGTAAGGGCATAAAGGCTTTGGGTGGTGGTCCCTGTCGGACCACAGTTGATGGACCCCTTCTTTGTCGCTGTCTGACGATGAAGAGAGGTCCTCGTGGTGCGTCGTTGCAAGCTGCCCTTCTGACCTGGGTAAGATGTCCCTTGTCGGTGGTGGTATTGGAGTGCGGTTTCGGCGTAGTTGTGCAGCCGACTTCCTGGTTGCTTCTGCTGCAGTAGCATTGGCGATGGCATCGGCAAGGCTGATGTCGCCTTTCGCCATCAGCTTGCTTTGGATGCCTGGTACATCTAGTCCCAGAACTATGCGATCTCTTGGTGCTTCTTCTAAATCGGCAAATCCGCAGAGGCCTCCCAAATTTCGGAGGTCTGCTATGAAGTTGGCCACACTTTCTCCCTTTTGCTGGCTCCTCTGATAAAACTCGTGCTGTCTCACGAGCATAGGCACGGTCGGTGCGTAGTGATCTCGTAGGAGAGGTTCGAGGTCATCCCAATCCATCGCCTTCACTTCTCGGGGTTTTGCTAGTGCTTTAGCCATCTTAAATACAGTTGGACCGCAATGCGTTAAGAACACTGCCCGTTTCTTTCCTGGTGTGGCGTCCTTTAAGTTGTTGGTTTCTAAGAACATTTGGAAGCGATCCATGCAGGACTCCCAGTCCTCCTGTACTGGATCGAACGGAGTGGGTGGTACGACAACGCCGGACATGGTTCCATTGTTAGCGTCGTCTGTCACGTGCTCGGTGTTCTTCGAAGTTTCGTTGGTTCAGATGTCTCCACATCCCATCCTCGTCGCCAGTGTTCTGTTTGGAGCATGGACGAGAAAGAATGGAGAGAAGCCTCTGAACGGTGAACTTCAGCTCTTTATTTACATAGTGACTTCTAACATCTATAACAGTTTTAACCCACCTTATATAGGCAAACCCCGTAACTATTAACCAATTACCAACGAGGAGCGCTAGCTCTCATAACCAATAGGAAGTCTCTGTTTAAGGGCCAATCGGATTCCCCGGAGCAGACCAATTCGATCCGGCCGTTTAACAGCCAATCAGAAGTGCAGGACCAGAACCCTGCACTTTACTCCAAGCTCACGCTTTATTAAAACTTTATACATTCACAACCGTTCATTTTTGTGTCTGCACAAAAATGACACCCATCTGGGCCTGGAACTGGATCAGCAGATAAAGACTTACATTTTCCAGAGGAACAGGAGAAACATGCAAAAGACATAAAAATGTGTTGTTCAAATTGCTACACCAAAGTCAGTGGGCAGAAGCCACCCATGGAAGGAGGGCAGAGAAGGCAGTGTGAGACTCCTAAATGGCACTACTTGGATTTGGCCTCGGAATCTTTCCAGAAAGGTTCTAGTTGACTCGGAGTTTAATCACATTGGATGTATATCTTTACTTTAAATTTAGATGAAAGCTGATCTCATGTGTGTATCCAGGAGAGTCAGAAATGATTTATTTCAGAGAAATGTTTGTGGGGGAGTAGCCCCTGTTCTGACCAAATAAATAAATAAATAATAACACCCAGCTCTTCATAACAATGTCATTTCCTAGATGCAAGAATGAGGATCTTTGGGAATCTACCAAAATTGGTAGCAGAGCCAAACAATTATCCACACCACTGTAAAGCTTACTGAGCTTTGTACAGTAATGATGTCCTGTGGGATTTCAAATCAATATCAATCTCCCCTGAATAATTAGAATTTTTTTGATGTATCATATTTAGGAACATTGAATTAATTATCCTCTGACTTCTACTTATTTTTTCCCTTTCTCTCCCTATGCAATCCCTCCTGCTGCCCCATGCTTATGCCCTGCTAAGAAGTTGCAGCTTCTCTTCCCAACATGGTTATGCATACACAAACACACTTTAGCAACAGGCCAAAGAGAATCAGATAGCTGTAGTTGAACACAAAATCCTATCTTTTTTTTATTTATTTGTCAAATATGTATAAGATAACAAGAGTAGCTATGAACATAAACTTGAACAAAGAGACTAAATACAGATAAATGGGAATGTAAGACAGGGATGGTAGGCATGCTAGTGTGCTTATGCACGTTATTCTGACCCACGCCCTTTTCCAACAAATCAAACACAATCCAAAGGGAACAGAAACCTTGTGATGCTTCAGCAAAATAATTAACTGTGATAACCACAAGCCTTGCCAAACTGTGCGAGACTTACCAAAAGATAACAGACAAGAAATAATTTGCAATACAAAAATTTTCAAATACAAACACAGGATACTGGAATGTCCACGAGGCTGGAGTTTTAAAATGTCTTTGCCTTCTGCAAAAAACTTTTGTTTCACAGCTGGATTTTATCTTCTTGAAGGAGGGGCCATTACCTTGCAGCCTTACTCTCGAGTCACCCATGCTGTTGTAGCTGCTCTTTCCTATGAGCAATCCTGCACGCAAGCACACTTGGCATAGGCTCCTTGGAAACCTCCTCATCCCTGCTGCCAGCCCCCACAATCTCTGAAGGCAGCAGTCCACTCCCTAATGGTCCTGGCCCCTTATCTGAGTCCTTTCTCTCCTCAACCATCTGCACCAGCTTCCGGCTAACCACAACACAAGTCCCCTTTAAGGACCTCTTAGGAATGGGATGAGGTCCACGGTAGACTGTTTGAGGTTGGAGCTGTGAGGGATTGAGTCTGTAACAATGGAGTCAGGTAGGGCATTCCAGGTGTTGACCACTCTGTGGCGGAAGTTGTATTTTCTGCAATTGAGTTTGGAGTGTTTGTACCTTAAGTTTGTATCGGTTGTTTGCCCGTGTATTATTGTGATTGAAGCTGAAGAAGTTGTTGACAGGCAAGATGTTATAGCAGACAATTTTGTGAACTATGCTTAGATCAGACCACAGGCAGTGCAGTTCCAGATTGTCCAAGCCCAAAATTTCAAGCCTGGAGGCACAGGGAATTCTATTGTGAGTAGAGGAGTGGAGTACTTTTCTCGAGAAATACCTCGGAATCCACTCAATTGTGTTAATATCCGATATACAATGTGTGTTTGAGATGGACGAGCTGTATTCAAGAATTGGTCTGGCAAAGGTTTTTTATGCCCTAGTTAACAATTCAATGTTACTGGAGAAGAAGCTTCACAAAATAAGGCTAATAACTCCTAATGCCTTTTTGGCAATGCTGTTACAGTGAGCTCTGGAGCTTAGATCAATTTGCAGCTATGTTTGCAGCTATGTCAAATTAGGGAACACTAAGATCCTTTCCCTAATGAAATATCAATAATTTTCCAAACCTTTTATCCATTTTCAACCAGCATTACAAAAATTACTACAGTTTTAGCTAAAAGGCAATACTGAAAACCAGACTGATACCTATCAGAAGTTATACAACTTAACAGAAACCAATTATCCGGATTACTCTTCCTTAGGATCACAGGAGCTCTGCAAAAGATACTATGTAATTATCATTACCAGACTTGTTCAGTGCTGTGTTCTAATTCTCCAGTGTCAAACATGCCAATCTCCACTTGATTTTAATGATAAAAGAGAGAAAATCTTGCAACTTCTGCAAATCACAAATCAATTGAAAACTGGAGGTAGTTTTAATCTTCTTTGGTAAGAACTAAAACCATTTCACATCCTCTGACAACCTGGTAGCATATGGCAGCATGTGGTCTAGCTGGACAGAACAGCTGACTCAAGAATTAGCACAGATATTTAAGTCTGAGAAGCGTAGTGATTGTTCTCACTGTCAGAACATTTTTCCTTATTTCCAGGTTGAATTGCTGCTTGTTCAGTTTCTGTCCATTATTCCTTGTCTGGCCAACAGGTGATTTAGAAAATAGCTTGGCCCCTTCCTCTCTGGGGCAGCCCCTCAAATATTGGAGGACTGCTATCATGTCTCCCCTGGTCCTTCTTTTCACTAGACGAGCTATGCCCAGTTCCTGCAACCATTCATCATATGTTTTAGCCTCTAGTCCCCTCATCGTCATCCTTGCTCTTCTCTGTACTTTTTCTAGAGTCTCAACATCTTTTCTATAATGTGGTGAACAAAACTGGGTGCAGTACTCTAGGTGTGGTCTTACTAAGGCTTTATATTACTAAGGTATTACTAAGGTAATACCTTACTAAGGTATTAGCACCTCATTTGATCTTGATTGTATCCCTCTGTTAATGCAGCTTATTCATACTTCATAGGATAATGGAAGGGACAATGGAGGTCATCTAGCCCAACCCCGTTGCTTAGGATTGCTTTTTTGGCAGCCACCGCACACTGCTGACTCTGGTTATCCACTAAGACTCCAACAGGTCATAATATTGTTGGGTATTGAATGAATGAGTCACATTGGGCAGTTTACTCAACCTTCTCCTTCTGCTTGTTGTTCTTTCAGCTCAACAGGATCAAATCCTCATCCACAGCAACCAGGCAGAGAGCAATACAGCTACTACTGGGCAAACTCTGGGAAACCAAGAACAGCAGCAGGAGCCAAACGACCAAGGTCAGTAGTAGTTGTAATTATTATAGTTCCCTGCACTATCCTTGCCAATCCCATTTATTGAAACCCAGAACTAAAGGAGATCCCCCACCTCACACTCCAAAGTGTGGCTGGATCATCAGAGCCTTTTCTTTCTTGTACTCAGAAATGGCAGAAGATAATATCTATAGAGAATAGGCTTACGGGAGAGCTACTGAACCGAAGGAGCAAAAAAACCCCAATGACCTCATAAGAAAGATCTAAAGCAATGCAGAGTCAAAGGCTCCAATGGCATGAATTCAATGGTTATAGAATTCGGATATTGTTAGCTGCTGCTCCATTCTGTGATCCAGAGATAACTATAGACAGACCATCAGACCTCTGCTCTTTTATAAGGCAAGACAGCAGCTGCAACCCCTTCGGATTCTTCTTGCAAAAACCAATGGATGGGAAATATTTTCTGCCTAACCTTATCCCTTTTGTTCTGAAAATACTTGATTTCAAGGTGTGTCTATGGATTGAAGCATATTTGCAGACATCTTCCTTATACTTGACTTTTTCTCCCAAAGATTGTTTCAATTTTTTTTTAAAAAAACAAATAGGTAGCTTATTTTCATCCACCTCTGGCATCTTCATTCATTTTTCAGCTCCCCCATAGAAGGCATTATTATGCACTAACAGTTGTAATTGGGTGCCATCATTGTTTCCTTGAGAGCAAGTGCAATAAAGGAAAGAAATAAGCCTTGTGGGGTGGATGAGAGCAGGGGTCAGCAACCTTTTGGACCTCAGGGACCACCAAACTCATAATTTTAAATCCTGCGGACCACTAATATGAATTTTGACTAACGGTGGCTTGCTGACTTTGGTGGGAAAGTCGGTCCCATATTCCAGTGCTGCAGTAGTCACAGGACTGGCTCTTTGGTCATTCCAGAACAGCTGCTCCTCCACCCAGGTGCACCGGCCTGCCATGGACTGGAGAAGCTGCTCCGGGATGACCAAAGGGCCAGTCCTGTGACTACTGTAGCTCTGGAATATGGGATCGACTTTCCCACTGTCAGCAAGCCACCCCGGGGCAGATTCCCCTCCCCTGCCTTTGGTCTTACCTTCCAGTTCCAGATCACGTGGCTCTACTCAAGGTAAGGTTTGCGCTTGGCCAAAGGGTGGGGACCAGCGGGTGGGCGGGCCATGTGGGTGGTGCAGCCTTGTGTTCCCATGCAGCCTGGATTAATTGCTTTGGTGGGTGCTCTGGGGGGGACATTTCTCTGTGAACCATCAATATTTTCTTGTGGACCACCAGTGGTCCCCGGCCCATTGGTTGACAACCACTGGATTACAGGATGTTTCAAGATAAAAGGATGCATTTCAGGATCCATATTCTCAACGGTGTTAGGAGGCCACAGGTAATGATTGATGTCAACAAAAGGGGCGATCAATTTTTGGGGAGGGAAAGGGGAGCTTTATTATTGGGGGGCATTGGGGATTGAGATTACTGGGAATGTGAGAGTCACTTCATTCTAGTGATTGAGTCACAAGCTATAAAGAGGGAGACTGAGTTCTAGTCCCAACTTAGGCATGTATGCAGGTATGTCTGTATGTATATATGTCTATCTGTCTGTCTGTCTGTCTGTCTGTATGTATGTATGTATGTCTTTATTTACTTATGCATTTATGCATTTATCTAGGCAGCTTACAGACCTGAAATAAATTGCTGTATAAAACCATAAGACAATAAATAGAGATCACAAATTTAAAATTCAATCAAAATATAATTAAGCAGGATGGGGAGGGAGGGAGCAACTGGATGACTTTGGACCAGTCTATTCTCAGCCCAACCCACCTGGCAGGGTTGCTGTGATGTGGAAAATAGGAGGAGGAAGGTGTGCTAGACATGTTCACCACCTTGAGTTATTTGTAAAAATAATAATGGCAAGATACAAATAAGTGAGTTAGTAAATAAACATATAAATAAATGCTGAGAATAGAACAGGAGTCTTTGGGAGGCAAACCGCTCCCATTTCCATACCTAAATCTTTGGAAAAGGACAGACAGGGGAGCTAATATCAGGATGTTCTATTTGCATTTGGGTAGATATTTTAAGGAAGGGAATGGGTGAGGCCTTTAGATATTTTGGACATGAAATGTTTATTGTTTTAATGTTTTACACTATATTTTATTTCATTCCTGTAAACCACTTAGAGTTGCCTTGGATGAGATGAGAGGCATACAAGTTTCATAAACAAATAAAATAAAAATCATTCTCAGGGAAAGTGAATTGTAGAGTCTGTTGCTAAAGCAGCAACATATTGCTAAAGTGTGATTTAATTTTTGCACAAATTTTAACACAATGGTTGTTTAGTTCTTTCATAGGACCAGCCTAATGCATTTATTGAAAAAAGTAAAACCAGAAATTGACTAGGTAGACAAAGACTTCACTTACACTCATTAAATGTCTGTGAACTATTCAATAGACTCTCCTGGAATGATAACTAACTTGTAATGAATATGGATCGTTCAGCAATTATGGGTGACTGTTGCTGGTAAGAAGTGCATGACAAAAATCAAAATGGAAAACTCACTTGAATGACTGAAGAAACTTTTCACCCTCTTTCTGACCACAGGCTGTGGATTCTGTTTTGGTGTGGATCAATTTTTTTTTCCTTGCAGTAAATATCTTCTGTTTTTATTGCATCCCCCCCCCCATATTTCTCTCCCCCTCCCCTCCCCCCCATCCAGCAGTTGCCCAAAAAGTGAATGAACAGATTAGCAGCCAGGAGATGAAACTGACTTTCCTACAGAAGAAGGTTGACAACATTTCCCTCGTCCTGAGAGATGTGAGCGGGACGCTTTCCTCTCTGGAAGGCAAAATCAATGAAGATAAGAGCAAAGATTTGGTGGCATTTCTAAAAGGTAAAAGAAAGAAATTAATGCAATCACTCACCTGCTTAAAAGTGCCAAGAAAAGAGCAAGAAAAGATGGGGAGGGAGGAGAGGAGGGAGGAAGAAACTACCAGCTCTTGTTGCAATATTCCATATTCTGCAAAGAAGCACATTATTTAGTTCTTTCTTTCTTTCCTCCCTCCCTCCCTTCTTCCCTTTCTTTTCTTTCCTTTCTTTCTATTTTTTCTTTCCTTTCTTTCCTTCTTCCTTCCCTTCCTCCCTTCCTCTCTTCTTCTCTTTCTTTCTTCCTTCCTTCCTCCTTTCTTCTTTTCCTTTCCTTCCTTTCTTCCCCTTTTCCTCCCTCCCTCCTTCTTCCTTTCCTTTCCTTTCCTTTCTTTCCTTTCCTTTCCTTCCCCTCCCTCCCTCCCTCCCTCCCTCCCTCCCTCCCTTCTTTCTTTCTTTCTTTCTTTCTTTCTTTCTTTCTTTCTTTCTTTCTTTCTTTCTTTCTTTCTTTCTTTCTTTCTTTCTTTCTTTCTTTCTTTCTTTCTTTCTTTCTTTCTTTCTTTCTTGTTCCAACCCACCAGCAGGGATATGATTCAGCCAACAATGCTCATAGTTTGCAATCATTTTCTAGCCCTGCTAACTATATGCAGGTTTTTATTGTATTTTAAAATGCATGAAATACTGATATAATCAGAGGTTATACTGGTGCAAAAGAAATTCATGTGGACAGGATACAGAATGAAGATGCTGTCTTCTCCTGATTTTCAGGATTATATGCATATTTTTCAAGCTAGCAGCCCACTTTCCTGCTGGGCTGCTTTGAGAAGCTCTTCTTACAATATGAACAATCCAGCTGATGAGTCAGTACATTGTATGAATGGAAGAATAAGGAAGGATACTATTGCAAACTGGCTTCATGTGATGCATGTAATATAATGGATGCTTATGCTACCCACTCAGTAGTATTGTTCTTGCTGGTCGCTGTGTTATCGCTATTGGTGATAACTCATAAATGAAATTTCTGGAGTCCTTGACCAATTAAACCAATTAAGATGCTTAACATGCAAACATAGAATTTAAATTTAAAATTTATTTTATTTTTATTTAGGAGATTTATATTGCTGCCTATTTGCACATGGAGACTCAAGGCAGCTTACAAGAATATAAAAACATCATATAAAAAAACAATAAAACTAATAAAAGAGAGAATCATATATAATAAAATAAAATAAAATAACCCCCACCGGTGACAGCACATCATACAAGCTATTTAATGGTCTCCAATTGTTTGGTTACTCAGCTGGATGCTGAGAATTTGAATAGAATGATGACCATAGAACTATGCTACACCTGAGTTCACGGGTTAGTTGCCAACCATAAAGTGCCTTCCAATGTATTTTAAGTATAAAATCAAAGTCCCTTCTCAGCTTCACTGATTTCAAAAAGGAAAGACTTAAACATATTGTCAATCTTCCCCATCAAAACCAGTGAGACCTTAATATAGACTGGAGAATTTCTATGGAATTCATTTTCAGTTTTAATGCCTTGCTCTTAAAAAAAATATCCTATCCACATCTTCATTCTAAGGTGTGTGTGTATGTGTGTGTGTGCAGCTACACACACACACACAGAGGCATCAAAATTACACTACCTTTGGAGTCCATTAATTTGTTGATTCCAGTGGCTTCACAAATTTTGATGTCTTACTTTGCTTGTGATGGCAGATTCTGCCTTTGTGCCTTTTTTTTTTTTTTTGCCTTTATTGTTTTCTGACCATATTAGATTTATGTCTTCCAGGCTCCCAGTGGATCTGTCATGCCTTCTCCATTTGTTTTGTGCAACCTTCCATCCTATTTTCAAAGCTGACCTTTGCATAGCTTAACACGACCTCTGAATCATTCTCATTCCTCTTCCCTCTCTGCTCTTTATCAAAAGTCAACTAGAGAATTAACTGGGAGAGAAGGAGAAATAGTTTCAGCAAACCCTGCTATGGGACAGGGGACTGAAATTTAGCTACAACATGCCTTCATTGAACTCAATGAAGAGGCATAACTGGGAAGAAAGGACAATGAGATTCCAGGAAGTAAAAGACTTAGGATCTTCAAGTTCCCCAATCTCTTGGCCTTCCATGAAGGGGGGTTGTGGAGCACAGAAAACCACACAATCGTGGGGCTGGCTAGTGCTGTGACAGCTCCTCCACCTTTAATCCAACATTAAATGGCATTTTAGGATTTTTTTTTTTAAAAAAACCCTTCTTGATATTCAATTGTCATTGTTCTATAATTTCAAAAATTTTACTCCTAGTTTAATTTTAATGTTAATTTTTCTATGTTGTTTTACTTATAGGTGATATGACATTGTACACCCCTCCAGAAACCCTCCTTGAGGGAAATGAACTTTATAAATAGATAGATAGATAATAAATAAATAAATAAATAAATTTTAATGTCATGCTTGTAACTTTTCAACAAAAAAAATATTAAGAGTACAATTGGTATCTTATTTGTTTATGTCCTGGAGAAAAGCCAACTGTGGGGGTTACTAAAAGTTGATCATACATACTCAATAAATCAATTTCCTTGGCATCCTGGGTCTTGTGCTGTAATCTCCTGGGTCATTGGCTGTGTTGCAACATCCTGAGGTTTTGTGGTGTAATCTCCTGAGTTCTGTGATGTGATATCCTGAGTAGGTGGCTGTGATGTGACGTTCCAGGTTTTGGTTTGGCTCCAAGTTTGGGGCCTGTATTTGAGGCCAATGACCCAGGAGATTACAGCACAAGACCCAGGATGCCACAAAAATAGAACTCAGAAGGTCATCACACAGCCCATGACCCAGGTCATTATGACCCTGGAGATTACAGCACAAGACCCAGGATGTCAAAACAATAGAACTCAGAAGGTCATCACACAGCCCATTACCCAGATCGTTACAACACAGGAGGCTGATAGACACACAGCCAATACCTCAGCCACATATGTTCTTACAAAAAAGCCAGGCAATCTGCAAACATCAACTCCATCAACCAATCAAGAAATGACAACACAACCAAACTCCCCAACAATATATATAGGGAGACAGCAGCTCCAATCATGCTTTGCTCGCACAACCACGAAGCTGAAAGCACCAGCCTGAAGATGGCGAGTAGGACCTCATCAAAATGTTGCCAAGCTGCTCTCAATCTTAAATGGGAAAAGACCCGAACATGCCAAGTCCTGCATATATATATTTGTTTTCTTAAGTTTTCGCGGGTACTTACATGTATGGCATTCAGCTTTGTTCGGGTATTTTCCCACGTCATAGTAGTGGTGCTTTTAAAGTTGTAGCAACGTTTCAGCAGAATCTCATCTGCCATCATCAGGCTTCTGAATAATGTTCGTCTGTGAGTTGGACTTTTACCGTGGTTTCAGATTTAAATTTGGGGCAGCCTATTGCTGTGACAGAATGGTTTTTTCTTCATCCTGATTGGTTGAGAGTCTTGGTCTGTGTTTATTGGTCTTGGAGTTTGCTGTGTTCTGCTTCTAATATCTTCTGTCTGTTTTTTTGGCTCTTTTTGTATCTTGATTGGCTGGCAACATTGTGTTACTTTATTGGAGGCCTTTAGTGCAGCTTGGCTCTGGGTAAATGGACAGCTATCATTAGTTAGGAAGCTGGGTTTCATCTGGGTGCCTGGTTGGGGTGTGTTTGAGCTGGAGGTATCAGGGGGGATCTGTTTGTGCCCAGGTGTTTGCCTGGCTTGTGGTGTGGAGATTTTTTTGTTTGTGAGTGCAGGCTTCCAAATGATTGACAGCCTGGTGGAATCATCTCTTCTGTTCATGCTTTCTGGTCTTTTTTTCAATCTCTATGGCTTCTCTGATGATTCTGTGGCTGGGATTTTCTATAGTGGCTAGGGTTTTGGTGCCATTGAAGTTGATGTTATGACCTGTGGCTTCCATGTGTTGGACTAGTGAAGAAGTGTGTTCCAGCTTTTTGACTGCATTTTTGTGTTCATCCAGGCGGGTGCTTATTCTTCTATTGGTCTGTCCAATGTATGTGGCCGGACATGATGCACGGGGACTTCGTATATGCCTTGGTTTTCCAGGTCAATTTTGTCTTTGGGGTTTCTGAGGATGGCTGCTATTTTTCTGTCTGTTTTGAAGGAAGTCTTGATGTGGTGTCCGTATAGTATCTTACTAATTTTGTCTGTAGTGCCTCTTATGTAGGGCAGGACAGCTGTTCCATGGGTCTGTTCATCTTCTGGGACTCTATTATGTCTCAGTGTGTTTTTGTAGATCAGGTTGGTGATTTTGCTTTTGTGGAAGCCGTTGGCTGTCAATATTTTAGTCAGGGTGCATAGTTCAGTCTTAATGTGTGTCTTGTCTGCCAGGCGTTTGATTCTGGTAATTAGTGTTTTAGCCACGGAGTTTATCTGTGCTGGGTGGTGGTGGGATTGGGCATTGAGGTAGCGGTTGGTGTGTGTTTTCTTCTGGTATATGGTGTGTCCTAGTGTGCCATCTGTTTTTTTGTAGATTAGTACATCTAGGAATGGTAGTTGTTTGTTTGTTTCTGTTTCCATGGTGAACTTGATTTTGGGGTGTGCACTGTTTAGGTGTGTTAGGAAATTGTTTAGGTTTTCTTGTCCATGGGGCCAAATCACGAATGTATCATCGATATATCTTAACCATAGTTTGGGTTAGTGAAACCACCAACTCCAGAGGAGCACCACTACAAAACCTAGCTAAACACCTAGCAAAAGAGCTACAGCCCCATGCTGAAACAGCAGCTTCTCATGTACAAAACTCATACCACTTCTTGGAAATGATCAAAGATCTACACATGGAGCAAGAAGATCTGCTTGTAAGTTTTGATGTGGTTTCACTATTCACTCAAGTCCCAATAAAAGAGACCCTTGAAATCATCAAAAATAAATACCAACCAGCTAAACACCTCATGGAGCTAATAGAACACTGCTTAACCAACACATATTTCATATACAAAGGACAAAGATACAAACAAATTGAAGGAGCTCCCATGGGATCACCACTGTCACCTGTCATTGCAAACCTGTTCATGGAAAAATTTGAATCCAGAGCCCTGGCCAATGCCATCCTCAAACCCACTTCAAACCCCTCTGAGCCACACATGAAGCAAACTGACCCCCACCATGAAGATGCAGCACGATCATGAACTCGAAGCCAAACAGCAAGATCACAGCTCACCAGCTCAAACCCTCCAGCAACTAAGACTAACCTGAGCACAATCAAGCCCCCACCCGAACAGAACACGCCTCCAGCCAATCAGAACACAGCCAACCCCCCAACCAATCAGAACACAGCCAAAACCCCAACCAATGAGAACACACCCCCACCCAATCAGAACACAGCCAAGCCCCCACCCAATCAAGTCACACCCCCACTAGCAGTTAAAAGGAAGAAGCAGCTGCAAGCTCACATCACTCTGAGAAGCACAGAGCTGAAGACCAAGCCTGAAGATGATGAATGAGATTTCATCGAAACGTTGCCTAGATACTTCCAATCTTACGCGGGAGAAAACCTGAATAACCAAGATAGATAGATAGATAGATAGATAGATAGATAGATAGATAGATAGATAGATAGAGGTAGAGATAGAGGTAGAGATAGAGATAGAGATAGAGATAGAGATAGAGATAGAGATAGAGATAGAGATAGAGATAGAGATAGAGATAGAGATAGAGATAGAGATAGAGATAGAGATAGAGATAGATCGATAGATAGATATTGCTACAACTTTAAACAAAGCTGAATACCATACATACATACATACATACATACATACATACATACATATTCTTCCCATATATGAATAGATTTAGAAAACTGTTGAGGTAATTCCCCGTTAGGAGAATGAGTGCATATAGGGAGACGTATTTGAGAGTAGTGTTTGAGTAATACACATACAGCACACAGATACACTGTACAGTAAATGTAGGTTTTTACTTCCAGAAACGTTAAGCAAAGTCCAAACAAACAATCCAAAATCATTCACAGGTAAATCAGTCAGTTTCTCAATCCAGGGACAATTCAATAACAAAGTCCAGTGTCAAAAACAGTTCAGTATCAGACTTACATTAAATCCATGAATATCAATCAATTAGGAAAAATGGAGGAACGGCAATACTTTCCAACAGAAGGAAACAGAGATACTCACTCAGACACACTCTCTTCTGAGACTAAGACTCAACAACCCAGATTTCTGGCTCCATCTTATGGCCGTTTGAGAAACCACACCTAATTACAATTTTGCATTTTCTTAAAGATACAGTTTTAAAATGTTTATCCTGGTTTATATATTTCTAACCCAAATAGCTGTTAAGTGACTCATATTCCTAAGAAAAACAAAACAATTTTTTTCCTCACCTCAGCAGCATCAGGACTTCCAAAAGATACAGTCCTAGCAGTAGAGGCAGCCTTGCAGGAGACATTCCTAGACCCGTTTATTTCATCTATTGTCGTTCTTTGGTGTAGCATTCCTGATGAATACTAAGCAGAATTTCACCTCATTTCTATGGTGCTCTTAAATAAATTTCAGAAGTAAATGTTGAGCATTATTCTCCATGCTCAACCCCGGCATCCTGTATCCAGAGAATGGATAGGGGGTAGGGATTAATAGTTTTTGGGAAAATGGCATTTTTGCCAAACTATTTATTTGTCATTCCAGATCTGGGGAGATTTCTTGTTTCTTTGTTTTCCTGTCATCGCTTTCTCCCCTTTTGGAACTCCTTGAAGCAAATGGAACATTGGAACTCTTTTATTATTGCATTTTTATTATACTACCCCACCCTCAAGTCTATCCAGTTCAATTCTCATCTGTTCAAAACACTGATGTACATAAAAGGAGGTTTGACTCATATTCATACAGGCTCAAGTTACCTATTTCTTCCCATTTGGTGAAGCTCTCCATGTTGCTCCCAAGCCAGTGTGACGGAAGCCTTGATCTCTTAGTAGTTATGACCTAACAAGCCACTGTAAGAATTATCAAGATAATATACACATGGAATCAGCAGTGGGATCCATCTGTTCCACTAATGGTTCGGTAATCACACACGTGTGCATGCACACCTAATGCGCCCGCACCTGACACTTTTCCCGTACCAGCTGGGACTTGCAGCGCCAGTCAGCTGAGAGGATAAAGAAGAGAAAAGCGCAGGGGAAGATGGGAGGGCCAATCCTGCTCTTTTCTTTTAGCTGATTGTCAGAGGATTATTTTTTTAATCCTGGTAGCATACCACTACTGCATGGAATGCTTTGAATTCTGCAATTCTCTTGCTTTTGTTTATACAACATTCCAGGAACATTGCTCACTAAGATGTTTTTGTCCTTGCCTTTAGTTTAGAGTGTTTAAATGAGAAAAATTAGGCTGTGCTTTATATTATCAATGGAATCTTGATGCTACAGGCTTTTTAAGAAGCTGCCCTGATAAGGAAGCCTCAGGTTAAAGAGGTCCCAAGTTACTTATTCCACTTATTTTGAAATGCTGTAGTAGATTGAGCCCTTCGGACATCAACACCTGTGAGATCGTTCTTTCTTTTTAGTTGAAAGTGGCCTTCACTAAGCAATTAGTAGTTGTGTAGTTTCTTTGGCTAATTAGCACTTATTAAGGATTTGAGATTGATCCCCATAGGACATGGCTCGGTTTTGATATCACACAGTCACAGGTTCTTCCTTATATTCCAGTTAGTTCAGTCTTTCATTCTTTATTTTTCTTACTCCATTGGATTAAAATTATGTTCTTGTCATGTCATTAACCATTTCTTCTGCTTATTAAGATGAGCTTTTCACCTTTAATCAAACTCATCCATTGTAGGTGCACATGTATGTAGATTGATGTATACCTTGCCATATTTTCCTTTTCCACCTGAGAGAACATTATCAAACCTATTTGTGTATATTCCCTCCTCGAAACATATTCATCAATATTAAATATGCTGAATTGATTGAAGTTGGGTGCCTTCTTTAATTAGATCTAATTCATCTAAATTACACCTCTTCAGGGTATATCTTAATTCCTTATAATGCTGGACTAACAAAAAAAAAAAGATTTCTTATACAGGTTGGGTAAAAGTGCAAACAAGTAAATAAATCTATCACTATTTTGTGTTTATTGGCCTTCTCTGGGTATGTGTTTCTCTTTCAGCCAAGAGGGATTACTTACTTAGGACATTTAGGGCAATTACAGCAGGCTCTGTCCTATCTGTAAGCCCACAACTTTTCTTTACATTCAATTAATTTTGTCAATTGAGGCAGGGAGGACATAGAGTATTCTTCATT
Organism: Hydrophis major; assembly: GCA_033807585.1. Taxonomy (NCBI): domain Eukaryota; kingdom Metazoa; phylum Chordata; class Lepidosauria; order Squamata; family Elapidae; genus Hydrophis; species Hydrophis major. The sequence continues at coordinate 18,406,143 of CM066333.1, forward strand.
GTGGTATATCTCTCTATATATAAAAGCGAAATACCACTCATGCATCATCACAAAATCTCCAGAACTGTAAAGCTTACAAACTTGAAATTTGGCACCTATGTTCCTCTTGGCTTCTAGGTGCTCACTAAGAAATGATTTTCCGAAATGACCATCAGAACATTAGTATTTTGTATATTATTATTAACATGCTCTGATGCTAAGGAGTTCCACTCCCCATCCCCACCTGAAAAGAAATCTGTTCCAAATGCAAAACACAAGCAGAGGAGAGGAGTTTCAGTTTCACAGCACCAAGCAGCTTTAGTACAGAACAGTTGAGCTAAGTCGCACCCAGGCTTCTTGCTGTCTCCTTCTTGCTCACACAGCAAATACTATTTCACTTTCCAAACAGCCCCCAACTGTCTCACATACTGACAGGATGCTAGCCAAATGAATACCGATGGATGCTGGTAGGCAGAGGCACAATTTTTCCCTCTCATTTTGCTCCCCCAAAACTAAGCCTGATCACATAGTTTCATAGTGAAGCACGGGTATAGAGCTAGTTGGTTAAAAAAACAGATGGGCATACTGTAGGATATATTTCCCTTCTCACAAGGCATGGGCATTGCCCATGATACTGGCCGCTACCTCATTCACTTCCATTCTACTAATCCTATATCTCTCAGAGAAGAACAAGCAGAACCAGAGATAGTATTAAGTGTGTCATCAGTTTAGAGTAATTGTGTGCCCACAAGCAGACCAAGTCCAATCCCTCCTGAATTCCCTTGATCCTTTCATGTTGAATTGACCAGATTTTTGTGTATAAGCTTAAACAATTTTTCATGCTGCAACTTAACAGATAATCCTGATTCTTTGCACCTGACCTTTAAGGTGACCCTCAAGTTCTAAATTATTCCACAATGATAGTCATGTGAGCTGAAATCCTGGTCCCTGTGTTGTGGAACAGTCTTTTTCTTGGAAATTAAATTTGCCCCAAATTAGAACAGAGTTAAGGTTTTGGTGAACTTTTTCAATTAGTTGGATAATCTTTGGGCATCCTCCATTCCTTTGGGCCTTTTAGAATTGTATAACATCTCATGTAGACATTCTAGAGTCATGTACACTGCGGAGAGTCCAATGATTGTGGTGGGATAAAAGTCTATGAAACAAAGAGATAATAAGCAAAGAGATGCATGAAGATTTTTACTGGACGATGCCACAGCCCTTTTCAGGTGTTTTGCTAATAAACTGATCCAAACCTGTGAATGCTGTTGTTAAGTGCTGGCTGAGAATTATGGGTATTGGAGTGCAATAGTTCAGGAGAGTGCAAGGTTGGGGAATGACTACTCTTAAGAGAGCAAAGGGAACTGTCCAAACTAAGGACAGTGGCTTCACAGGTAAGAAAGATAACTAAGGTAAGCATCCAACTGCTTCTTATGAAATAGAGAGGCTGAAGACTCAAAAGCTAAATCCTGTTAGCATGAAGGCAATTCAAACAGGGAATCCACTGAGTGTGAAAATAACCAGAGATAGATTCCTAGAGGCTCTCAGGATTAGGCAGTTTGTTTTTTCTGATTATCATATCAAAGTGCAACAAAGAGGCAATATTATGAAGGGATTTTTGGGGATGGGTGCGGTGGAAACCACTGCTTCCCAGTTCTAAACCTAAGAAAATAATTTCAAGGCTAGGATTCAAGCTTCGATCTGCTGCATAGCCATAAATCTCCCTCTAAATTCAGCTGGCACTCAGTGAAGCCAGCAGTAGAAGAGTCAACGATGAGGCTCAGCCAGATAAGTTATTGTTATTGCCCTTACACGATATAGTCATAACAAAGAATATCCATTAATGCACTGTACAGCCATCCAACCTCAGCATTTAAATTTCTCATCCCTTGCACTTGCTCTCTAATGTGGTAACAGATTTTGCTCCTTATTTGACAGCCTTAAAAGTGGAGGCCAGTTCATTTTGATAATGGTCCTGTCAGGTCTCTGGCTGTTTGTTTCCATCCTTGGTGACTCTAGCCCTCCCATGTAGTCCTCCTTTTTCTTTAAAAATTTATGTTCCTTTATGTTCCTTTGAAGAAACCCAGCAGACTCATTCCAAATTAATAAATCTTAACCTGTAAATTTATCTTTTCAGTTTTAACAGCAATTTAGTTAACAACAAATTAAAATCATTTCAGTACTATAGATCTTTCATCTTCCTTCCTCAACCCCCAAAGTGGGTGACTGAATGTTTGGATAGTTCCTTTAAACCTTTAGACTATTCTGCTGGAATCTGTGCTTATATTTTACCCTGTCACCATGGCTTATAATTGGAGGGAGCATATACTATGTCTCCTCCCCCAGGACAGCAAAACTGATTAAAAGGATGACAGTGACTAGCAAAAATGCTCTTCAAACAGAACCCCTTTGAGACTCCGTGAAGACAATAATCCACCCAGGAACACATTGTGCAAATGTTATTGCACAAAACATTGTTTTGTTCCCACCACCTACAGAGGCAAAACAATGGGTTTTAGGTGGGGGAAAAGAGAGAAAGAAAGAGACCCTGAGGTTTGCTTAAATATTGGATTTCTGTTTTTCCCCTCATCATATTAAGGAAAGCTTTTGTGTCTTTTGCTCCCCTGTAGGTTTCAAATCCAAAGGTGTGACTGAACTTATCAAAGAAATCATAAAAGAGCAGCTTAAAGCCTTCCAAAGTGACATGCAAGAGACGGTGGCTCAGATTTTCAAGATCACATCTGATCTCTCTGAAGATCTTGAGAATACCAAAGGCTTGGTCAAAGGTTTGAATAAATCCTGCCAGAGATTTGCCCTTGATATTGAAACTAGACCTACAAGAGTAGAAGTACTAGACATTCGAACCCAGATCTTGCATATTGAAGAAGATATAAGTTTTACATGTGAGAGGCCCATAAAAGAACTGCAAGAAAAGCAGAGATCTTTGGAAGCTGATTTAGAACATCAAAGCTCCAAGAGTGATATTTACTTTGGCTCTCTGAACAAAACTCTTACACAGATGAAAGAAGCACACGAACAACTATTATCAGTGGAACAAAGCTCAGTCCAGAATCTACCCGTAGCTGCTGAATCAATGAATGATAACCTTACAAATTTCGTGACAAATTTACAGGAGAAAATGAAAACCCAGAATCTCATGGTTTTGCAGCTGTACGATGATCTCAGAATCCAAGATAACAAGATCAATAATCTTACCATCTCATTAGAAATCCAGAGAGATGACCTACAAGGTAGATGTGACAATGTATTGTCCAAATGCAGAAGTGACATCCAAATGCAAATAAGCGGTGTGGAAGGAGACATTCGTTCCTTAAATAAAACTGTGGAGAGCCTTGTATTTCCCTTGGATGATAAGATGGAGAAAATGAATGAGCAGATTAATGACCTCTGCTATGATATGGAGATTCTCCAGCCCTTGATTGAGCAAGGAGTTCCTTTCAGCCTTTCCTCAGAGGATGAGTTGCGGCTCGAAACAGATACTATTAGCAGAAAACTGGAGAATTTAACCAGCCTTGTGACAATGCTGAACTTCACCATTGAGGAACTCCACAAAAATCAGAAGAAACTTAAAAATGATGCTCAGGCTCATGATGAAATTTCTAAGAAGCGTATCGATGAATGCTTTGTTTTGATGGAGGATGGATTAAACAAAACCATGATGGTTATCAACAGTGCTGTTGATTCCATCCAAGATAACTATGTACTCAAAGAAACCCTGAATACCTGGAAAAATGAGACCAAAGCTTGCTGTGATCATGGGGAGAAGATGGAAAATGTGTTGACCTTAATACCACAATTTCAAAAGATGAATGAATCCCTACAGATACTAGTCAACCAAAATGAGAAACCAAAAAGAATTTGGCCCCTTGTAGAATCTTCATTTGGTGAACAGAACATCCATCACCTCAGCAGAGGTCACCCTAACCCAAACACCACATTATTAAATGTTCAAAAGCACAACAGAGAAACTGGTCACTCGGATGAGAAAATATTGCTCCCCAGCAATGAATACAATGATCATGAAATACGTCTGCAGGCCGTGGAGGGAAAAATCATAAAATTCTTGGCAAACAATTGTGTCTCTGTAAGAAACGTGAAAGCAGCTGCCACAGAAAATGAGAAAACCATCTCTGCCCAGCTTCAGACCTTCAATTCCAGAATCAGGGCTCTTGAAGCCAAAAGCATCCGTTTATCACTGAGCATCCCTCTCATAAACAAGACAGCCAATGAAGCAAGGAACTTGTGTCAAGATGTCTCTGGAACCATTAGAAACATGAATGCCAGCCTTCCCAAACTGATGCCAGCCTTTCACTCGGGTGGCATATTGTTTCAGAAGGGCTATCAAGAGCTCACTGGTGCCATGATAGAGTCCAAAACAGAAACACTTCTAGCCAACCTAACCTTGTATGTAGACAAGTCCCTAGAAGGGGCAGTAGACACTATAACCAAACGGTTAAAGGCAGCTGCTACTCTTCCAAAGAAGCCATTGCCAGGGAAAAAGATGCCTGTGAAAACCATTGCAAGTCAGCCTGGGAGAAGTCAGAGAAACACTGATTCTACTTTAGAAACAGGTAAGGTCATTTAATATTACCACCAGTGGTGGGATTCAATTTTTTTTACTACCAGTTCTGTGGACGTGGCTTGGCTTGGTGGGCATGGCAGGGGAAAGATACTGCAAAATCTCCATTCCCTCCCCACCCCACTAACCTGCTTTCCAGCTCTGTTCTCCTGTGCAGGGCAACAAAAAAAAAAGACCCAGCCAATCAGCTGGAACCCCGGAGGCAGAGAATAGATGGGGGCGGGGCCAGTCAGAGGTGGGATTTGCCAGCTCTCCAAACTACTCAATATTTCTGCTACTGGTTCTCCAGAACTGGTCAAAACCTGCTGAATACCACCTCTGATTAACACTCTTATTGGTGTCGCCTGGAATGTTGTTTGATAGATGTGTTTCCTTTATTCACAATGGGTAAATGCAATAGGAGTTAAGTGCTTTCTTTCTTTTTTGTGTGTAAAAATCTGCTTATTTTTATGGGAAAATGAGATTCTGTATATGAGCAGATTGTGTATGTCCTTAAAAAATGTGTATGTCCTTAAAAAAAATACAAGCCGATGACACCAAGTATGAATTTCAACTGAACATCAAAATATTTAGCAGGGATCTCTTTTGCCTTACTGACTACTAGGTTGAAATGTTGGGTTAAGTCATAAATTGTTTGTACATGTTTTACTGAATTGGCTGGGTTTATATTACATCCCTTGCCAAAATTCAAACAAACCACCTTACGATTATCACAAGCTTTATGGGTCCACATATCTGAACGCAGCTGCTATGTAGTATATTATTTTTTCTCAAACCAAAGCTATTGGAATTATATTTTCTAAAACTCCCAAGCTGTGACATTATACATTCTGGTGATTTTATCTCCAAACCTATAGGGCAATAGGTTTTGAAATAGAAATACAGAACTCATAAAATAATAATTAAAAAATTAGATGCTGGAGCAAGCAAATGCATTAGCAACAGGGACATTTTCTATGAGATAGCTTTCTCAAATCTGGTCCTCTTCAGATTTGTTGAGACTGCAACTCTGAAAACCCCTGAAACAATCTGACAACCATATTAACTAAGGATTCTGAGGAAGGGTTATTATATGCTATTTTCAGCCACTTGTGTTGGAAGGTTTTCCACATGTTTATTAAGCATGTCCTGTGTCTGCAGACTTTAATCTTCCTGATCGGAGGAGAATTGTTGGGCTAAGGCAGGAGTGGGGAACTCTGGCCCTTTCATGACTTGTGGATTTCAACTCCCAGAATTCCTGAGCAGCTGGCTCAGGAATTCTGGGAGTTGAAGTCCACAAGTCATAAAAGGGCCAGAGTTCCCCACTTCTGGGCTAAGGGCTTGTTCTACAATCATGTGACCTTCCTGAGCTGCTCAAGAATATTTGCTTTGCTCTAAAACTGACCTAAAATTATATTAGTCCTCACTTTATGAGCACAATGGAGTCCAAAATGTATGTTGCTAAGTGAGACATGTGTTCAGTGAATTTTGCCCCATTTACAACCTTTTTTTAACCACAGTATTTAAGTGAATCACTGCAGTTGTTAAGTTAGTAACACAGTTGTCAAAGGAATCTGGCTTCCCCTTTCACTTTGCTTGTCAAATGATTGCAAGAGGTGATTGCATGATTCTGGGACACTGCAACTGTCATAAATATGAGTCAGTGGACAAATGCCTGAATTTTTAGCATGTAATCTTGGGGATGCTATAATGGTTGCAAATGGGGAAAATAGTGATAAGTGACTTTTTCAGTGCTGTTTTAACTTCAAATGGTCACTAAATGAACTGTTATAAGTCGAGGACCACTTGCGTCAGACAGTGTGGATAAAAATAATTTAAAAATCAACCAAAACAAAAGAGATGAGAATAGAATCGTGGAACTATAAGGTGAAGCTAAACAGTTCCATTAGAATGAGCTCCTGATGATCATAATGTTGTCTTCTTAGCAATTGTATGGAAAGGATCTGTGGTGATCAATCTAACAATGGGCCACCATAATACAATTTAGAACTTATGAGAAAAAAGAGTAGTAACTTCCTGAAGATAAGACTGGAGTTAGTAGAAAATAGCAGTAGCACTTAGACTTATATACTGCTTCACGCGGCTTTATAGCCCTCTCTAAGTGAGTCATGGTGGCACAGTGGTTAGAGTGCAGTACAGTTGCCCAAGGTTGACTCAGTCTTCCATCCTTCCGAGGTTGTAAAATGAGGACCCAGGCTGTTGGGTGCAATACGCTGACTCTGTAAACCACTTAGAGAGGATTGTAAAGCACTATGAAGCAATATGTAAGTCTAAGTGCTATTGCTATGGCTAAGTGGTTTACAGAGTCAGCATATCCACCTCAGAAGGATGGAAGGCTGAGTCAATCTTGAGCCTGGTGAGATTTGAACTGCCGAATTGCAGGCAGCCAGCAGTCATCAGAAGTAGCCTACAGTACTGCATTCAAACCACTGTGCCACCACAGCTCTTCAAGTAGTAGTAGAGTATATAGTAGACTGTAAACATAGCATAATGTCCCAAGTTTTCTTTGCAAGGAAGTCAGCATTGTTCCTGAGGAGTCAGTTGAATAATGACTATAGAACTGAGACTCCATTCAGGTGTGGCAAATGCTTTATAAAGTCCCCTGGCAAATAATAATATAAGACGGCTATTGGATTTCTTCAAAGAGAAGACACATATTCTTTTAAACTATCTTTTTTAAAAATGGATTTGAAAAACAGAATTATTTGCATGCACAGTAGGGTGCATTGGTGAACAGCAGAGCACTCATTCTTTTTTGTGCATTGTTGTCTATATTTAATAATTTAAATTTTAAATATTACATTTTAATAAATTTATGGCATATTAAATAAATCAATCAATTTCCATTCCTTTCATCTCAGAGCGCTGTTCAGAGAATACTTAAGTGTTGCAGTTTTTTCTGACAATCGAGCACACATAAACTTTAAATTGGATTTGGGCTTCGACAATATTCAACTCGATTTCATATCTTAGCTGCTTAATTCCCTGGAAGCATTTTTTATGCAGCAGTAGAAGTCAGCAGTTGTATTAATGAAGTACAGCAGCTCATTTTGGCAAACTTTATCCCATCTTTCCATGAAGGCAGTTCATGAAGAAACAGCATGTATACAGTATGACAAAGATGATTCCAAAGAGATTAGGAGAAGGGGATGGATTAAACAGATGAAGTTCTATCAAACCATTCATCTAGCTACCCTAATATTACTTGTGTAATTTTGGAAAACTCATTTATTTATTTATTTATTTTATTTTTATTTATTTATTTTTGTCAATTGTTTACAAGATAATAGGTGTAAGTAAAAACATAGTTATGAATACATGGATACACATAAGAAAAATAAAAAAAATAAAATAAACAATAGGACAGGGACGGTTGGCACATTGCTGTGCTTAAGCATGCCCCCTACAGACTTCTTAGGAAAGGGGTGAGGTCAATAGTAGACAGTCTAAGGTTAAAGTTTTTGGGGTTTGGGGAAGAAAATGTTAGGGATAACATTGTTTACTCTAACTGGTTTAGGTAAAATAATAAATATGTTATCATGGTTTATTAGTTAAAGTGTCTGCAACTTTAACTGTAGGAATGTAATTAAGGGAGTGGTTGTAATAGCACCATAAAAGAAGCAAGGAATGTCAGTTTGCTCTCTCTGACTTGATGATCCCTAATTACTGGATGAAGACTGCGTTTTTCCTTACTCGAACAGGAGAGAGAAAGGACTGTTGATTTATTGTAAGTGAACTGACATTGGATATTCTACATTGGATTTTGCTAATTGAATATCCTTGAATGGACTGACTAAAATGATACATGACTAATGGATTGTTATTTTGACTATGCTATAATCTCTAAATGGAATAAACTATATTTTTGATAGCACAAGCGTATCTGTTATTTTTACTGTATGTTAACAAACATACAAACTTATCTCACTCATTTATCTGTGTGCCTATCTGACTAACGCTGCACATTCTGTTTAGCTTGTCTCCTTAACCCTGGTTGGGGAACACAGGCTTAACAGAAACCACAGAGTCAGGTAGAGTATTCCAGACATTGACCACTCTGTTGCTGAAGTCATATTTCCTCCAATTAAGTTTGGTGCAATTAACCTTGAGTTTGTATCTATAGTTTGCTCTTGCGTTGTTATGGTTGAAGCTGAAGTACTCATTGACTGCAATGTATGATTTTATATACTATACTTAGATTGGACCGAAAGCGGCATAATTCTAGGTTTTCTAGGTCTAGAATTTCAAATCTGGTAGCATAAGGTATTCTGCAATGAGTAGAGGAGTGGAGAACTCTTCTTGTGAAATATTTCTGGACTTTCTCAACTGTGTTAATATCAAATACGTAATGTGGGTTCCAGACTGATGAGCTGTATTCGAGTATTGGTTGAGCAAATGTTTTGTATGCTCTAGTTATTAGTGTAATATTACCAGAGAAAAAGCTACATAAGATTAGGTTAACTACTCTTCAGCCTTTTTGGCTATGTAGTGACAGTAGGCTCTAGCACTTAGGTCATTAGAGATGAGTACTCCAAGATCCTTGACAGAATTTGGATCATCAACAAGGTCTTGACTCTTCAGCCTGTATATTATTTTCTGATTTTTTTTTTGCCAATATGTAGGACAGAGCATTTATTTGGTGAGATTTGAAGTTGCCATGTATTTGACCATTCTGATACATAGTCAAGGTCTTTTTGAAGGGTACCAGTATTGTCTGTGGTGTTGAATAGCTTTACATCGTCAGTGAAGAGAACGCAGTTGCTCTTGATATGATCATAGAGGTCATTTATGTAGAGTATGAAAAGAGTTGATCCTAGAACACTGCTCCCTTCAGATTGATTTTACCCAGTGCACTAATTTCCCAGTGAACCAACTTTTGGTGGTCATTTTTATTGTGGAATAAAACACCTCACAATCTTGGATAATGAAACTCTACATCAAGGATGTCAAACTGGATTTCTTTGAGGGCTGGATCAGCATTGTAGTTCTCCTCCGTGGGCTGGCTGGGGGGTTGGTGGGATGGGAGGGAGAAGAGATGGGACGAATGCCTCCTGCAGCACCCAGCTAGCCAAAATGGAGTGTGAGGGGCTGTGTGTAGCCCTACCTCCTTCTTTAGCCAACAGAGAGCCGCAGGAGGCCATCCAGGCCAAAAGCAGGGCACGGAGGCACAGTATGCAGCCCTCCATGTCCTGTTTTCGCTAGCCGAGGCATGAGGGCTGGTCCTTTGCTATTTCCACGCCAGCCCTATGGGCCAGTTTTAAGTACCCCATGGGCTGGATCCGGCCCATGGGCCTTGAGTTTGACATCCCTGCTCTACATTATATGAACAAATCTGGACCTTCTCCCATTGATGATTTATGCTTATTGGGAAGGTCACTCGAGATTTTTTCTTTTCATTCACCCAAGAGATATGGATCTGAAAGCAAAGAAGCCAAGGAAGTTATTTTCTATAGGGTGCCTCCAAATGACTTATAGAAAGAGATAAACAACTTATTTATAGAAAAGCCCACAAGATTATGTTTGTTATACTGATGGAAGGAAGACAATCAGTGGTGCTGTTCTTCCGGTTCGGCCCGGTTCTAGTGTACCGGTAGTGCCGAAGATCAGCGAAGATTTAACCAGTTCTCTCTAAGGAGCTGCTGTTGAGCTCACCTGCCTGCCTGGGCTCTATATTGACCTTTATTCCCTGCTTTTGAAGCAGAGTGCCACGCATCAGCTGCTGAAGCGACAGGGAGAGTGCAGGATTGCAGGAGGTGAGTCAGAAAGCCTCTGCGAATACACAAAGTGCGTGTTTGCATCTGCACAAAGTGTGTGTGCTCAAAGTGCCCCCACCAAGCCACACCCACCGCACCAGTGGTAAACTATTTTGAAACGCACCACTGAAGACAATTCTCACTATATGTTAGTTCTCAACAGAGATTTAGATCTCCCTCTCACCCCTCCCTCTCCCTAAAAACCCTGAAAAGACCAGAATGCAAACTATGGTGTCTGACATAGTAAGAGACATGCATATTCAGTGCCTTGAACAGAACAATCTTGCAGTTCCATGAGCATTTCTTATCAAGGAAGAAAAAAAAAATGATAAAGAAGACCATGTTCTGCTCTGACTGTTATAAACAGGCTGAGGGTGAAATTTGGAATAAAGATAATTGAGGATTTTTTTTAAGGAAAAAGAAACTATTCATAGAATCAACATGTTAAATTAGCATTGTGTGGCTGCTGGCCATGGTGCTGAAAGTGATGCATTGATAACAACATCTTTGGTCACTTCCAAAGTTCAGTCCTTGCTCAGTTTTCATGATTATCCCATATTTGATTTGGGTTGTTGCCTCCTCAGGGCAGTGATGTTCACAACAGACCAGAGGGCATTGCTATCTTATTGTAAGATTTTAAAAGCTGAGCTTTTGGGGGAAGCAACGATCTTAAAATGGAGAAGGCCAATACAGTGCCATTGTTTCTCTAAAGTAACAAAGTTATTTCTGAATAGCCTAGCAACAGTCCCAACATATGAGGTTCTCATACAATAATTTTTCCTGCCTCTAAACTTCTTTGTTGGTTTTCCTATGCCTGTTTCATTCTGATATTCAAACTTCTGCACTCAGAGGAGGACTTAGCTTTCAAATATTCTTGCTTAAAACATATGTCATATGTGCTAAAACTGTGTATAGAACTTACTGAACAATAGTTTTAATTATTGAAGATAAAGAATTTTATCTATCTATCTATCTATCTATCTATCTATCTATCTATCTATCTATCATCACTATCTATTTATCATCTATTGAGAGAGTGGGAGGGAGATAGAGAGAGACAATTTGATTGAATAATTAAGGAATTAGGCTAGAAAGCAAAAAAAAAAAACATGAATTCAAGTCTCTCCTTAGCCTTGAAAGCCAGCTGGGTGACTTTGGGCCAGTCACTCTCAGCCCAATTGATGTCTAAGGGTTGTTGGTGTGGGGAAAATAGGAGGAGGAAGGTGTGTTGGATACATTCACTATCCTGAGTTACTGATAAATATAATAAAGCCAGGATATGAAGGGAGGGGTTCATGTTGGACTTGGCTGAAATATTAATATCAGATCCCATCTTCTCCTGGCCTATCTTACTCCCTCCCTCCCCATCTTTTAGCTCTTATATTTTGTATTTTTATAGATTTGTAATATTCTTTTTATATACTTTTATTTTTAATATTATAAACCTCCCAGAGTTACTCTGCAATAGAGTGTATATGTATACATATATGTATATGCATTTGAAGTGAAATTTGAACTCTATTTGTACATTTTTTTGTCCTGGACCTTGTATTAGCCTAGTAAGCTCAAATTCATCACTGTTGAAGTGCTATGATTGGACTGCAAATAAAGATAGCTTAGAGTAGCAATGAAGTGCCCATGCAAAGAGGCAATTCATACATCTGCCAGCAATGAGCACTCATTTTGAAAACCCTTTTCATTTCCTAAACTCATCTACCTACCTCTTGAGCATACCTGGACTATTCATTCAATACCTGGAGGCTGACCTGTCTGGAAATATTGTTGCAAGAACATGCATACTCTGCTATTACTGTTTAGAAATCCTAAGTGATAAAAATGTTGGATAGTCTTTCATAATTCAGTTCAATTCAATTATGTATCACAGTGCTATAGAACAATGATTTCTAGAGTGTAGTTCAAGAGGGATCTGGTTGTATCTGTGTATTCAATTTATAATGTACAGGTTATAGAATCAAGAAAGTATCCTATTTCCAGATGTATCAGTGGAAACTGCAGGGAAGAATAATTAGGATTTGTTTATAAAATGCCTACACTTTAAGAGTTGTAGGAAGGCTTAAAAATGATCCAAGTTGTATCTATGAGGAAAAAGTAGAAAGACAACACACAGAGAGGAAAACAAATAAATTCAGATTGCCTAAATTGCTAGTGATATAGGTGGGAAATCAGTGCAAAGAAGGCAGCTCTTAAAGAAGAGAGGCAAACAGTTGTTGGTCTTAACCAAGCTGAGAGAGTGGACCAAGCATAAAAATATTTTTCATTGTGTTGACCAGGTAGAAGGGCTACTAATTACAGATATATTATAGTGCTGTTTAATGAAAAGCATCAAGATATCATAGGTTGTAAAATGATAACAGTTGGAAGGACCTTGTAGGTCATCTAGTCCAACTCCCCACCTAAGCAGGAAACCCTACACCATTTCTGACTGATGGGAGTCCAATCTCTTCTTGAAAGTCTCAAGTGATGGTGCTCCCACACCTTCTGAGGGCAAGCTGTTCCATTGGTTGATTATTCTCACTGTCAGAAAGTTTCTCCTTATTTCCAGGTTAAATCTCTCCTTGTTCAGTTTCCATCCATTATTCCTTGTCTGGCCTACAAATGCTTTAGAAAATAGCTTGACCCCTTCCTCTCTGTGGTAGTCCCTGAGATATTGGAAGACTGCTATCATGTCTCCCCTGGTCCTTCTTTTTACTAGACTAGCCATGCCCAGTTCCTGCAACTGTTCATTGTCTGTTTTAGTCCCCAGTCCCTTAATGATCCCCAAATCAAATGATATATTGAACTCTTCTTTTTGTAGCTTTCAGTATGAAAGTTATTTTAATTTCATGCCATCCTCTGCCTGCAATCTATAATGGGTCTGAGAACAGCTGCATGCACTGATTTTGTTGTACTTAGAGGCTGAATTTATTTTTGGCATATTCCTATATATGAAAAGCTTTGCAGCATCTTGTAGAATATTCAAAATGCCTTCAGGTGCTTGTTCTATTTCACTAGCATTAACATTGTTAATGTATATCTGCCTACCTGGTATTTCAGGCATGAAAAGAAAGGCATGTTTATGTAATAAACTTATGTTAGCCTCTTACCAGATACTGCTTGTTATATTGCTAAAGGCTGTATTGGTCTACTATATTGAATGTTTTTGCAATAACTTGTCCTGTTTTAAAAGGCAAGAAGGCATTATGTACTGATGTAATTATTACAGCAATGTTTCTCAACCATAGTGGCTTTAAATGGGTGGACTACCTCCCACTATCATCCAACCAGCTGGCAGAATTCTGAGAATTGAAGTCTATCTATCTTGAAATTTGCCAAGATTGAGAGATATTGGATTACAGTGTCAGGTTTGAGTTACAGAGGCCTGGATTCCAATCCTTTACCAATCCTTCTGCTCACTAAGAATTTAATTTATTTGCTTTCTCAGCATAGGCAAGTTATGGGGGAAAAAGATAAGATGGGAAGCCATGTACTGTATACTGTCCAGTACCATATACTGAGCTGTAGTGGCACAGTGGTTAGAATGCAGTCTTGCAGGCCAACTCACTGTTCACTGCCAGGAGTTTGATTTTGACCGCTTCAAGATCGACTCAGACTTCCATTCCTCCAAGATCTGTAAAATGAGGACCCAGACTGTTGGGTGCAATATGCTGATACTGTAAACCACTTAAAGAGGCTGTAAAGCACTGTGAAGCAGTATATAAATCTAAGTGCTATTGCTATTGCCCTAATTATTTTTGGAGGAAGATGGTTCATAAATATAGTGATTAATATTCCCCAGTATGACGGTGTTCATATATTGCAGACATCCTGCTATGTAGAATAGTCTACCAAAATTTTAAGAAGAAGATTTAAATATGCAATTAATTCCTAATAAGCCAAAATCTTGGCCAAAAGAAAACATTATTCTGGAGGGATTGTTTCTCAGACTTGGCTGCTTGAAAATACGTGAACTTCTATTTGCAGAATTCCTCAGCCAATTCACACATCTTCAAATGATCAAGGATGAGAAACACTGTAATGTTCACCAAAATTTTCTATTTTGATCATGAAAGTACGGGCTTTCATTCCGCTTATATTGTCAGTTAATCTTCAGAATATCCAATTTTGTTCCAGTCTAAAATCCTCGGGAAATCACAGCTTGGGTTCTCAACTATAAAATGGGACCTGGATGATAAAGCATAAAAAGGTCTTGTATTGATGAATGAAATGTTACCTGACAGTATATCCAGGTGTGCAGCATTGGGTTGAGTGCATCCCATTCACTTTAGATTGGCAAAAATGATGACTGATTAGCCAGTTGAATCCCAATGTCATCTATGCCAATAAAAATGTCTGATGAAATTCCCTGATGGCAAATAACATTAGAGAGAACAAATACACCGCTCCTGAAAACAGCATAATTTATATGCAAATAAATAATGGTGCCTGCCTTTCTTCTGTTATCATTCTTAACTAGGAATGGAAAGGAAGAAATTCTGTTCATTTTTCTCATTTAAATGAACTGGCCTAATTTGTACTTTTCAGACAAGCATTGTATAGATTAGGGATTTTTTTCCCCATCAGTCCCAACAATCCAGTATTTTAGCTTTAAAAGGTAAGGGTCATTTTAGCTTTTCTGAGGAAATGACAATTGGAAGGTTATTTTCTTTTCCTGTGTCATGTTTGAGGGTGAAGAGGTTTGTCTCAAATCCAGGTTTTTCTTCCTGTCAAGTAACTATGGATATATGACTGGGAATTGCTACATTTTACAGTGGATTTGTAAATTATTATTTTTTTGTAAATTTTATTTGAATTTTCACAAAGAGAAAAAAAATACAAATAAAACATCTTTTTTGAAAGTAGCGTAATTCCGGGTTACATTTCTTCGTACAGACAAAAATTCAGCTTCATGCTCATTTTTATATTCTATTCCATATCTTATTACTATTTTACATTTTCTGCATAGCTTCTCCCCTCTTTTAATTTTCTCAATTTTATTTTAATTATCTCAATTCAAATCATTGTATTTATATTTTTTGTCCTGTTTCAATTATCAATTATCTTTTCTCATTAAACAAAATTTCTCCTGTAGTTACTGATTGGAGTATGACGCCTTTATATCTTTTCCCTAAAGTTGTAACATTCAATATATTACATAACTTCCATTTGGATTCTGCTTAGTACATTCTTAAAATACACACTGTATTCTTAAAAAAAGAAAAAAATTATAAATGTATATAATTAAAACAACACATTCCATTCCAATTCAATTCTATCATTAATATTAATATTCAATAAAGTCTTAACATCTTTAACATTACTTTTCAATTAAATATCATACTTCTATGGGAACAATTATAAGCTTTCCATAGTTAATTCCCCCACTCTTCACTTATATTTTGTAAAACATTAACTAATTAAAATGTTCCCATTCCTTCCTAATTCAATTTTCTCATTTATTTTATTTCATTTATTTTATTCACAAATATTTCACTAAATTACAGTAACTATTTTATCCCTCATTTTAATCAAACGTTGTTTCCAATTTTCTAAAGTTATTTCTATTACTAATATAACAATACAATCTTATGTACCTTTACAGAATCCATTTTTCAGTTAGATTTTCACCCATTATCTCTAAATAGGTCCTGTTTCTCTATATCTTGCTCCGGTCCTTTGTAACTTCTTTTCCTTTCCTTCTTCCCTCTCTTCTTTTCTCTCCTCTTTTTACCCCCTTGTCTCTCTACCTCTATTTCTCTCTTCTGCATTCCCCTTTTCTGTTGCTTTCCAGTATTATACTTAATTTTTGAATTATTTTTCTTTTCTTTGGTTGTTTTTTTAAGTCTTGAATTCTCCATTCTCTTTTTCCCCTTTCCTTTTTCTTCCCCATATAAAATTACTTGTTCATTAAAGATGGCTTCTTCTTTGTCCCAGTCTTCTTGTTTTGCAGTCATTTCTTGTTGTTTCTCATAGCTCCAAATCTCCATTTCTAAGAATTGAAAAACAAAGCCAAAAGAACCCTTCCCTTTTTGTACATCTTTTTTGTACTTTTTAAGTTCCATTTTCAATTCATCCAGAAATGGTGCCATTGTATAAATTTTTAAACAACCATCCGATCGATTTTAGTCATTCAAATATAACAACCAATAATCCAAAGATCACCAAATAATCCAAATATACGCAAGCTGTTTCTTTTTTGCTCTTTTTTTTTCACTTTCTCTTCCTGGGGTTACTATTTAATTGCAAAGTTTCAGTTAAAATGTATCTTTTAGAAGTCTTGTTGAAGTTTTACTTTAGATTCTTTTTAATTCCAGGCAGTCTCCTCCCTCTTCCAGATCCTGCCCTTATTCTTTTTCTCTCCCTTCCTGCTTATGAAAAAGAACATTTTTAATGTCTAGGAATCTTTATTATTCCTTTGGCATTTTGTTTTATTTTCAGCTTAATTGCCTATTGATGTCAAAGCAGATTTTTCTGATTTCTGATTTAAGTTTCTTAGTTGTCAGTATAGGGAAAGAGAGAGAAGAAGAAAAAAGCCAAACCTTTCCTTTTTCACTTTCCTTCGCTGCTTCCGACTCTTCTTTGGGAGCGATGTTATTTTTTGTAAGTTTAAATTCCAGGGTACCTTAGTTGTTGCTTTTACAATTTAACCCAGTCAGCCAAAACTTTCACTTCTTATCTTCCTCCTGCACATTCTTTTCCGGTCAAGTTCTTCTTTGTGGTGGCCATTTCTGACCACCGCTGCAACCGTCTTCGGGAAAGGGAGTAATGGCCAGCTGAGGAGGAGAGATGCGGCTCTTCTTGACCCTGCTGGCAGTCTCTCCCCCCCTCTTCACCACCTCTACGGGGTGGCTTAGCCCCAAAACCAGCTGGCTCGGGGCGCTCCAGCGGCAAGTCCAGACAGAAATCGCACACGATCGTGGATTTCTGTCTGTCGCTGAAGCCCTTCAAACTGGAAGTCCAGTGGATTTGTAAATTTTGAGATGGTTCTTTGCTCTAACCTCAAGGACTAAGGAACTAAGACATGGGTGTCAAACTCACCCATTCAAACTGAAAAGAAGGAATAGGGGTGACATGATAGCAGTGTTCCAATATCTCAGGGGCTGCCCCAAAGAAGAGGGAATCAAGCTATTCTCCAAAGCACCTGAGGACAGGATAAGAAGCAATGGGTGGAAACTAATCAAGGAAAGAACCAAGGAGAAATTTCCTGATAGTGAGAATAATTAATCAGTGGAACAACTTGCCTCCAGAAGTTGCAACTGCTCCAACACTGGAACTTTTTAAGAAGACTATACCATTTGTTTGAAATGGTATAGTGTTTCCTGTCTAAGCAGGGGGTTGGACTAGAAGACCTCCAAGGTCCCTTCCAACTCTGTTATTCTATCCTATTCACAACATCACGTTGCCGTCACATGAAGTTTTTTTCCTTCATGGTGCTGGGATGGGTGTGGCCTGTACATGACACATCTGGCCCACAGGCTGCCAGTTTGACACCCCTGAACTAAGACAAGGCCTCACCTACTTCCTCTCTTTTAAAAAGTTTTAAACAAATTTTACTGTTAATACTAATTTAGTCTTTCATTGTGTTGCTTTTATTGATTGAAAGCTGCCATTTCTTGGTGAGATGAATGGCATATGTTTAATACATAAATATATTTTCATAAGCATGCATTTTTACAAATAGTGGTATATATTGGCAAAGCAAGTCATAAATTCTGTAAAACCTTGGACTCAACATAGAGAAAAACGACATGGATTGCAAATAAAACTACGGAGTCATATTCATCCTTATCAAGTTGGTGACGAGAGGACAGAAACCAGGAACTGCAGATATATTAACTTTAATTTTGGGTGATACTTTCTGTTTTGATGGCTAACTCTGGCTATTCATGCTTTCTCATTTTTAATCTAGGGGATTATCTGAGCTGCAGTAGCTCCCCATGTCAAAATGGAGGGACCTGCATCAACGAAAAGAGGGGCTTTGTCTGTGCTTGTCGCTATCCTTTTGGAGGCGCCAACTGCAGTGCCAAGATGACGGAGGAAAATGCTGCAGCCATAGGTGAGCATGTGCAAAATACACTACATCTGTTTCAGGATGACAGAGCTGGAAGGGACCTTGGGGAGGTCTTTTAGTCCAACCCCCTGCTCAAGCAGGAGCCCTATAACATTTCAGACAAAGGGCTGTTCAGTCTCTTTTTAAGAGCCTCCAGTGATGTTTCCAGCTTTTCCAGCTGTAGCCTAGAGATTGAAAGGAGAACAGGAAGCCCCACTTAATGTTGAAGACAGTTATTGCTCAGCGAGAGCCTACAATCAGAGGTGGCATTCAGCAGGTTCTGACCAGTTCTGGAGAACCGCTAGTGGAAATTTTGAGTAGTTTTGAGAACCACAAAGATTCCAGGGTAGGATTGAAGAGGCCCAAGATGAAGTCAACTTTCAGCCATGAAAGCTCACTAGGTGACTTTGCTGGAGGGTTAATAATGGAAAAACAACAACAATAGGCACTGTGAAACAACAGGAAAGATAGAAACAAATCAAAACTAACTCACTCCAGCCTGGTAAAAAGAACCAGGACAATTTTTTTAATTTTAGTTTGCATTTAGATTTCATTAAAAACACTACATGAATATTACTTATGCTTTCAATATTACTTCCCATTTCGTTGGGCTTCCCAAGATTTGAAAGTCCTTCATTTAGCCTGGAGTCATCCTCTCCTCCTCCTCCTCCTCCCCCCTCCTCCTCCCCCCTCCTTCATTATCTAAAACATAGCTGGTGTTTTTGGGGGCTGGACAACAAATGCAAACTTGTTGCTTTTGAAGTGTGTGATTAAACATCGTAGGAAAAGAAATCGTGATTGAAAAACAAAAACCCTTAATAAAGTAGCACAGGACTGCAAACACAACAGACTTACACACAGTTTTTCTAGTGCATTTTGACAGTGATTGTGAAGAGAATTGCTTTCTGTACAAGGTAAAAATTCATCCCTCCCCCTTTCTTCTTTATTTCTTGGGGAATTTGACAGAAGGCCTGGGGAAAACTCTACTTGTGTCTGCTATATGAAGCTGATCCCACTTAAATCAGCAATTCTGCATGAGAAGACAACAAAAGGAAGGCTGGGATGTTATGGCAGGCTTAGAGGGCGAATGCTGAAAATAGCATCTCGGAGCACAGATTCTCTTGCACTGCGTTCTCATTAAACTTATTCTGTGACATGACAGCATTATGCTGATTTCTCTTCCCTTGTTTCTCCCCATTGGCTACTACTTCCTGGGGAGATGTAGAAAATTGTAGCAAAATAACAATATAGAGAAAGAAAGGAAGGGTGGCAGGGAATATTACTGGGCAGAGATATTCTCCTGCATTCCCCCCTTATTACACTCATTTAATTTGAGGAACAAAAATGTTTTTGAAACTCTTCCAAAAAAGCTGTCAGTTTCAGAGAAGTTGTCATGGAAAGAGTGTATTCTTGGCCTTATTTAATTATAGGGCAAAAGATTTTGTGTGTGTGCAAGAATACCCTGCCTTTTACTGTACAGTCACTTGTCTTCAAACAACTTGATTTCTTATGCTTTCCATTTTCCGTGCCCTATTGAAAAATTATCTACCCAGTGCTTCTCCATACATTTGGTAAAGAATTTTGGAATCTAATTATGTTTAGCTTTAACCAAGAACTAAATTAGATGCCAATACTAATCATAACCGAATAACAGAGTTGGAAGGTATTGCAAGCAGACTCTGCCCACAGCCTGGAGTTCAATCCTGACTGGCTCAAGATTGACTCAACCTTTTTGTCCTTCTGAGGTCTATAAAGGGAGGACCCAGATTGTTGGGGGCAATAGGCTGACATTTGTAAACTGCTCAGAGAGTGCTGTAAAGCACCGTGAAACAGTATATAAGTGTAAGTGCTCTTGCTATCATTGTAAAAATGGCATCCCATTTGAGGGTGATCTTCAGGAAGTTCTAAAACTTTAACAAGTGTTCTCAGTGCAGGCTCATTGCAGCTTTGAGATCTCATCTCTCTTTGATTTTTAACTTTTCAATTATGGGTTCAAATGTGTCATCATATCTATTAACATCATTCCCCAGAGTTAACATCATTGCCCAGAGGGTCATTGGTTGCCCTCTCCCCTCTTTGGAAGAGCTTTATAGCTCCTTCTGCCTTAAGAAAGTTCAAAACATTCTGAAGATCCATCTCATCCTGGGCACCCTTTTTTTGAACTATTACCATCTGGCAGACGGTACAGAGTAATAAAAACAAGGACCAATAGGCTGACAAACAACTTCTATTCCAAGGCAGTAACTATATGGAATTCTACTGTATCGTGCAATATCAATGCAATATCAGGGGTTTTCAATTCAATTGGATAGAATGTGAAGGATGTGTGTTTGTGTTTTATTTTTTTATAATTATAATGGATACTGAAAATGGCATATAATTTCATTGTACGTGCAATGACAATAAAGTATATTATATTATTATTACTGTTCAAAAGCTCTACCCAGTTTTTTTTTCACATTCTGACCCTTTTATTAATTGCTTATTTGTTTTGCAGATTTCTCAAAGGGGTCTTACAGATATGCACCGATGATAGCCTTTTTTGCTTCGCACACCTATGGGATGAACACACCTGGTCCTATTCGATTTAACAATCTGGATGTCAACTATGGGACCTCTTATGTCCCTGCAAATGGAAGGTTCCGCGTACCATACTTGGGAGTATATGTCTTTGAGTATAACATTGAGTCAAGCAGCCCATCCATCTCCGGCTATCTTGTGGTTGATGGAACAGACAAGCTAGCTTTCCGATCTGAAAATGGAAGTGGAGACAAATACGTTACTAGAGTAGTTACTGGAGATGCTATATTGGAACTGAACTATGGACAAGAAGTCTGGCTCAGACTGGCAAAGGGATCTATCCCAGCAAAATACCCACCCGTAACTACATTTAGTGGCTACTTATTGTACCGTACATAAAAGCTGCTATCCGATATTTCTTCCCTGTTACTTCTCACTTCTTTCTATTCCAATAAAGGAAATCTCATTGAGAATTCCCAGTTCTTCTTTGGTAGATGTCCTGTGCCTTTAATTTTTGCACAACAGACAGAAATTAGATAAGAAATACTTTCCCCATGCTTGGATTTCAGCACTGCCCAAAACAAATGAACAAACAAACAAACAAAGAAATGATAACTTGGCTAATGACAAAAGGATCCCACTCTGTGGAAATTCTCTATCATCTATCTATCTATCTATCTATCTATCTATCTATCTATCTATCTATCTATCTATCTATCTATCTATCTATCTCACTTGTAGATATCAGCTCTCTGAATTCTCATCTATGGCCATGCTGGCTATGGAATTCTGAAATTTGAAGTCCGTAAATATGAAATATGAAAACGGCAGGATTAGGGAAACAGTGTTGTGCATGATGTTATGTTTAACATAACTCTTGATAGTCACATGATATCAGCTAAGGGCAAATTGACTTCAGGCCTGCCCTATCTACTTTTCTTTTTATTAGGAAAATGAGGAAGTTTTAGGAAGTTATTCAGCTATAACATGTTTTGCCTTCTGTTGAATTAAACATCATAGCATTTGGGGGAAAACTCTAAATGTTGTACCTGATGCTTTGCAGGATTACTTGGGGTCCTAGTAATGTGCTAATAGATTCCATTCTGTCTTCTGATCATTTCTGTATTCATTGTTTTGTTCATCTACAACTTGTATCTGAATGGTTTTATTTCCATTTCAATGGGGTGAAAAGATTCAGGTGATATATGCTCCCTTTATATTTAGGCCTTTTATATATTCTCTCTGTGGCCATATTAAGTAGTACTATGAAAAACTGATGTTAGGACCAAGGTAGCAAAAAATATTTTACAGCCAAGAATTCTGGGGTCTCTCTCTCTCTCTCTCTCTGTGTGTATGTGTGTTGTTTAAACTTAATTTATCTTGGCTTGAGAGAGAGCAGTAGTAATATATTCATATCATTGAAAGAAGCAGTTGCAGGAAATGTGCCTTGCTTTTTCTATATTTTGGGGTCTAGGAAAATTAAAATAGCAAAATAGACATTAAGCGTATAAAAGATGTCCCCTTATTTTTGAGAGCATTTTTGTAGTTGGTGGATTTTTGCCCTTATTTTTGAAATGCAGAACATCATGCTCCTGAAAAAAAACCCAGTGATTTATTTCTACATTAATTGCCTGATCTTGGGGAATTTTAGAAGCTGCAGAATGGGAATGACATTTTCCTACTCTTGAATTAGGAGGAAGATTCAAAGAGATGAAATGCAGTTAATTTCATTTGCCAAATTTCGTATGTGGTTGAAACTATATGCAGAATTTTACTTTATTCTTCAAGCATATATAATCCAGAAGCTTAAGTCTCATAACAAAATTAAAATTTAATATTCTTATTTACCCATGCTACATTTTGTATTTATACAAAATGAAAGTATTATGTACTGTAAAAACTATCAATTTAAATACTGAATTTTCAAGATGTGTAATTGATTTTTCTGTTCTTATAAATTGTGTGTCATGCATATAAGAGATTAATAAATAAATGGAAGCATAGGTGACCTTTAAGGATCTTGAATGAAGGTAATTTCACTTGCTTTAAACAATAAGAACATAAATTGCTGCAAATATTATCTCTAATGCAGTATTTCTCAACCTTTGCAATTGTAAGTTGCATGGACTTCAACTCCCAGAATTCTGGGAGTTGAAATCCATGCATCTCACAGCTGTGCTGGCTGGGGAATTCTGGGAGTTGAAGTCCATACATTTCACAGCTGTGCTGGCTGGGGAATTCTGGGAGTTGAAGTCTATGCATCTTATAATTGCTAAGGTTGAGAAACACTGCTGTAATGCATCACTTATTTCAATTGAAGTTTATGGTTTTCTTGTCACCAACATGGCAGTGCTTTGCTGAAAATCCAATTAAAAATCCATATATTTAAATCTTATTTACCCAATTAGTCAATTAACTGCATCAATTAAGGGATTTTCATCATTCCTTCCTCTACGGTTGACCGTTGAGGAATCTGTGATGCCTTAAATGTCAAACAAAATAAGGTGTAGGAGCAGAGTTGTATTGTCAACCATTACTGAGAACCATTTCAATCCACTCCATGTGTTTTTTTCTTTTTAATTCTGTCTTCTGTTTATAAGACAAATTTTCAACACACCATAAATCCTGGATGTATATATTACTAGCTTTTTCTCCACCAGTACCATATCGTTTTGTAAATACTTAAAATCCCCAATTTGTCACTAAACTATCCTAGCGTATCATTGAATCTTATCATCCTCTTGCTCGCATGGATGAATCCCTCCCCACCCCTTGTATGACTTTGTCAGTTTAATAATCTATTTAGCCCCCTTTACTCCCACTATGGATAAGGCTAAATGGTGTGGAAATTACCCTGCAGATGAAATTCAAATGACCCACTGGAGACTGCATCTTACTCTTAAATATGACTTTCTTTGCCCTTGCTGCCCTTGTCACTAAGCCCTTCAAGCCAGGTTTCCATCCCCAGCAGAGATGTTAATTGTTTTCTTTCAAACTGGGATTCCTGATAGGCTTTCTTGTTATCCTTGTCTCCCTGGTGTAAACAAATTTCATTTCTTCAGAGCACACCTGTGACCTTGTGATGTTGAATACATGGAGATGAAATCTAGTTTGTGGGTGCCTCAGTAAGGCAGAACCCAGGGGTGGGACTGCTGGGGGTTTGCAGGGTTTCAGGAGATCCTCTAGCTAAAATTCTGTGGAGTTTGGAGAATCCCCCAAATCCCACTCCTGGCTGGCTCCACCCCACCTCTCCCAGGAGTCCCCATGTGGCCCATTTTGGATGCAGATAAGTGCAAGGCATACATGGAGCTTGGGGAGGGCAAAAAAATGGGCCTCCTGGAAGTTTGGGAAGGCCAGAAATGGGCCTGTTTCGGGCCTCCAGAGAGCTTCCAGAGCCCAGGGAGGGTGAAAACGCTCCCCTCTTCTGCCGTGGTGCAGGAGGCAGACTAGGCCACACCCACCATGGCCACACCCACCCAGGAAGCAGGCAGAGAACCCTTTGCTAAAAATTTTGAAGCCCACTCCTGGCAGAACCCTCTCCTGTTGATGTTCAGTTCAATCTTGGATCTTTATAGACATCTCTCTTAAAGGTTCATTGAATAATTGTGAAATGAATGGATATTTATAGATCGGTTATTCGATGGGATAAGGTAGCGAAGCAATAAAGAGCAGAAGAGATAGTCCCAAAGGTGTTTTTCTCCAGAGGCAACTGGACTTTCTGGTTTTTCATTGAAGACGTTTCGCTTCTCATCCAAGAAGCTTTTTCAGCTGAAAAAGCTTCTTGGATGAGAAGCGAAACGTCTTCAATGAAAAACCAGAAAGCCCAGTTGCCTCTTGAAAAAAAAAACACCTTTGGGACAACCATGACCTGGATGCTATGGACAACAGAAGAGATAATTGGTGATGGGTTCATCCATTCACTTCCATATACTGTTTGGGTCAGTTTGAACCAAAGATATGACTTTTGACTATTAATCATGGCATCAACCACTGATCTGGTTTCCTACCCAAGAAAACTTTTGCCATTGTATTTGTACTTTGAGAAGTGGGATAGAGGAAGGAGACAAGGTCACAGCTACCATCATGGAACAACTGTAGAGCTGTATCCAGAAATGTAATGACTGTCTTATCCAATTCAGTTTGTACCACAATATAAAGAAGACTAAGTGTTTAGAGACTAACCTAAGTACTTCCACCATCCAGGTCAATGGCAAAACTCTACCAAAGATGAACTACTTCCATTACTTAGGATCCCAACTGTAAAGTGATGGTGGCAATAATGGAGAAGAGCATGTGCAACAATGACCATGACATGAGTATTGTGGACGGAGATCACTAGAATGTTCTGTGATAGGCTTATGCCAATTCACTAATACTGCAAAGGTACAGAATGATGGTCCTAGTCTGCGGTTTCTTGATGAAATTTTTGGAACTGGTTTGCCATTCCTTCCTTCCTAGGACTGAGAGACAGTGACTGATCCAAGGTCACCCAACAAGCACTGGGTCCAACTCATGATCTCCCAGTTTCTAGCTTGGTGCCTTATCCACTGCACCAAACTGGGTCTCTCATGATAGAACATACTGCCCCACTATCTATATTGAAGAAAGATTCAATTACTTATATTAGGTAATATTTTTATCAAAAGTTTTGCTTCCTGAAAACCTTTTGGTAAGGATGGTAGACCCCTTCAAGGTGAACACAAATATACTTTTAGAATGTTTGTATCATGTAGGAATCTTGATAAATATAAAATTAACTTTTAATGCCTATCATGTATATAATCATAGAAAGTTTCTAACAAGCTGCATGAGTTCAAGATGGCCAAAAGTTTTGATTGCTGCTGATTTTCATTTGTACTTGGTGTCTGATGTATCTCACCACAATGTCCAACAATAGCCAGCCAGCACTAATGGATTCCATTAGTGTCCTGATTCCATTTTTCTATTGCTGCTGTCAGGATTCCAGCAGTTGCCCTAATTAAATCATGAGCCTCGAGCCAAGTTTCAAAAATTTCAGAGAATTCATTCGGAGTGGACATGTCAGCATGACCTGTATGAAGCCAATTCTGAGACACATAATTCACTGTCACCCTTGATCCTGGTATCCCCACACCCCTCTGGGTGTATCATGATTCATATTTTCCAATGAAACATGTTCATAGCCAAGAGTCATCAATCACATTCTCCAATTAGAGATTTGTGCGGCAGAAATTCCGGTAGCTTAGTTATAATCTTTGCAAGATAAGAACGGAATGCACTTTCAGTTCCAAACTGCTGCACTGCTCTTTCAAATCCCCCCCTTCTGTTCATGGCAACTTGAAAGCAGGCATAGAAAGTTTTATGAGTTGACAGCTTTCACCATCACTGACCGCACCAAGATTTTTGAGAAAGAAGTCCAAGTGTGAAGGCAGATGATATATATATCTTCAGTGACATATTGCACTTCATGGATGCTGTAAGAAGTTTGTCAACCAACTGAATGTGTTTTGGTGCATTGTAGTTGCCAAGAAAATTTTCAGTGACATCCTTGAATGCTTTCCAGGCAATTTTCTCTGGTCCCATTAACAGACTTTCTAACTGGTTGTCACTGATGACATATTTGATCTGCGGATGCAAAAAAATGCCTTCTTTAATCTTGGCATCAGTTATTCTTGGAAACATATGGTCTCAAATAACAAAACCTTCAGCTATCTTGTTCATCACTTTTACATTTTTCATCAGTCCAGGTGTTATGTGAAGCGGACGCAAAATTACCTTTGTCAGGTCAACAAGTGATGGATGTGCAACATTTTTCTGTCCTGGAACCAAATTCTTTTAGATTGACCCTCTTTTAAAAAATGTAATGCAATTCTCTTGCATGGTTGTCCCATTCCCAATGTAATAATAATGCTTGGCACCTCCAAACTGCATTCCAAGCATCAGAGCTACTACTTTTAGATTTCCACAGATGTTTCAGGGTATACTTAGTGTACTGAACGTGCTTCAGCAACAGTTCCATGTTTTTATATGTGTGCAGCATAGCCAACAGGTAACAAAGGGTGTACTTTGTGCAAAAACACAAAGATTTCTATAAAACAGTTTGCGATAGGTTACATTACAGGTTATTTTTGTGATTAGCAGCCAAAACAGAATAACAGAATAGCAGAGTCAGAATGAATATTGGAGGTCTTCTTAGTCCAACTCAAGCAGGAAATTCTATACCGTGTCAGACAAATGTTTGTCCAATCTCTTCTTAAAAACCTCAAAAGTTGGAGCACCCACAACTTATGGAGGCAAGTCATTGCACTGGTTTATTGTTCTCACTGTCGGGATGTTTTTCCATAGATATTCTAGGTTGTGTTTCTCCTTGATTAGTTTCCAACCAGAATTGGAAGAGATCTTGGAGATTTTTCTAGTCCAACCCCCTGCTCAAGCAGGAAACCCTATACCATTTCAGACAAATGGTTGTCCAATATTTTCTTAAAAACTTCCAGTGTTGGAGCATCCACAGTTTCCAGGGGCAAGTACTTCCACTGATTAATTGTTCTAACTCTCCTTATTTCTAGGTTGATTTGAGGGATTTCAAAGACCAGTCATTGTGCAGGGTGCGAAGATGTCTGACTACCACATAGTGTTTATTACTTTTATAATATTTTTACAAGCAAAGAAGAGGACCATAGATACAGCATTTGGATTGGAGAATCCCCTCAACCAATCCTTAAGAATAGTGGTGATGTTAGTAAAGTGAGATCACATATAAGTCTGGGACTTCCCAGCCCAGAACAGAGAGTGAGATCATTGCAAAGAGGCCCATATGGGTATTAGACACAGCAGCATGCTGCTTGCGCCATCTACAGGATCTCTATTGCTACTACATTGATTCTCTCCTTGATTAGTTTCCATCCATTGCTTCTTTTTTTAAAAAAAACTTTTTATTGGTTTTTAAAAACAAACATAAACAAACAAATCATAAAAACATCAAGCTATCATCCATAGGTGTACATACAGTGTGCCGGTTGGTTTACAAACTGTTTTGTGCTTCCATTTCGTAGTCTTCAATTACAATTACATTACATATAATCTCATATTGTCAATCAAAAATTAAATACCTTAGTATCATTATTAATCAATCATTTGACTATACTTTTATTCATTCATGTTTTACAAGATAACCATAATTTACTTAGTCTATTTGATAACAGTTCATATTATCATCTCAAATCTATCCTAAAATCATTTTGTAGATAAAATAAGAAAGAAGTACATCTTTATATATTTATTATTTTCTAAAAGTCTACATATTTCATTACTGTACTTTATTGTCTAACCATTGATAGAAAACATCCCAAATTTTATAAAATTGTTTATCCTCTTGTTCTCTAATTTCAAATGTCAATCTACTCATTTCAGTACATTCTAATATTTTCTTAATGATTTCCTCCTGTGATGGTATTTTCTCATTTTTCCAGTTTTTACCAAATACAATCCTAGCTGCTGTTAATACATTTACAATCAGGTATTTCAAGACTTTACTATATATTTCAGGTAAAATTCCCAATAAAAATATCTGGTTTCAAGTCTATATGGTTTTTTGTCATTTTTCCCAACCACATGTGGATTTTAGTCCAGTATTTTTTAGCATCCGCACAAGTCCACCACATATGGTAATATGAGCCAGGTGTCTGATGACATTTCCAACATTTTTTGGATTTATTCTTGAACATTCTTGCCATTCTTGTTGGGGGGAAATGCCACCTGTAAAACATCTTATACAAATTTTCTTTATATGCTGTTGACATTGTCATTTTATAATTTTGAGACCACAATTTTTGCCATTTCTCTAAATCAATCCCATATCCAAAATTCTTCTCCCAAGCAATCATAGTTTCTTTAACTTGTTCTTCTTCTAGTTTAATTTCTAATAAATATCCATACAATTTTTAATCACCTTTTCATCAGTACCTGTCAAAATCTTATCTAAGTCAGTCATCTAAGTCATAGAAATTCCTTCTGTTTTAGAATCTTTATCATACCTTGAATGTATTTGCACATATGAAAACCAATTCATCTTTATAACTTGTTCCTCTAGTTTTTGCATAGATTTAAGTTCACCCTTTTCATTCAATATTTCACCATATCTAACTGTTTGTTGCTTTTTGTATATTATAGGATACAAAAACGCTTCAATAATCAATAACCAGACTAGAATTTTCAAATAACATTGTCTTTTAATATTCTCCCAGTTTAACCACCGAGACTCCCGTATATAATGTCTTCTAAAATACCCCTGTGTTTTAGTTCCTTTGTACCATAAAAAAGCATGCCACCCCAACAACAAATCATGTCCTTCTAATGTCAACAATCTAGTATTTCTTAGTGTTATCCATTCCTTAACCCACACCAAATTTGTAGCTTGGTAATTCAACTCCCAATTAGGCAAACCAAATCCTCCTCTAATTCTAGCCTCTTGCAAAAGTTTTAACTTTATTCTCACTTTCTTACCTTGCCATATATATTTCAACACAATTTTATTTAAATCTTCAAAGTAGTCTTTTCCAAGCCTAATTGGAATTGTTTGAAACAAATATAAAATTCTGGGTAATATATTCATCGTGATTGTTGAAATTCTCCCTATTAGTGACAGTTGTAAATTTTCCCATTTCGCCAAATCTAGCGCCATCTGCTGTTTAAGTTTAATATAATTATTCTCTTTTAATGTACTACATCTTGCTGTCAAATATATCCCCAAGTACTTGATCTTATTCACGACCTGAATTTTCAATAGATCTGCCAGTTCTTCCTTTTGTCTTAATAACATATTCTTTGTCAAAATCTTTGTCTTATCTTTATTTATTTTCAAACCATCCACCTTTCCATATGTCTCTATCTTTTCTATCAATTTTGATGCTGTTTCTAAAGGGTCTTCTAAGATGAAAACCAGATAATCCGCTTGCAGCTTAAATTCTTCCTTTTTGATTTTCATTCCTTTTATATTCTTTTCATCTCTAATATTTCTGTTTAACACTTTTAAAGTTAACACAAACAACAAAGGTGATAGTGGGTACCCTTGTCTTGTTCCTTTTCTTATATTAATAGAGTCTGTCAGTTCTCCCTCTATCATTACCTTTGCTGTTTGCTTATAGTATATAGCTTCTATTGCTTGGATAAATTTTCTAGCAAAACCCATCTGTTCCAACAGTAATAACATGAATCGCCAATTCACATTATCAAATGCCTTCTGTGCATCTAGAAATATCAGAGCCATTTGTTTTTCAGGATGTGCCTCGTAGTATTCCAAAGTATCCAAGGTTACTCTCATATTGTCTTTAATTTGTCTCTTTGGCAGAAATCCATTTTGATCAGGATGAATAAAATTATTTAAATATTTTTAAGTCTTTCTGCCAATATTGAAGCAAAGATTTTATAATCTGCATTTAGTAGAGAAATAGTTCTTATTTTGTAATGGGTTGGCCTCCTCTTTTGGAATAAGTGTAATATAGGCTTCTGACCATGATTTAGGTATTTTCTTCTTTAACATAACTTAATTCATAACTTCTAGCAATGGAAGATTCAACGATTCTTGTAATGTTTTATAAAATTCTGCCAGAAGTCCATCTGGACCTGGTGCCTTTCCATTATTTTGCTTCTTGAGTGCTTCAGTTAACTCCATCATCATTATATTGCTTTCTAACATTTTTTCAGTCTCTTTAGGTATCTGAGGTATATTAGCATTCTGTAAGTACTGCTTAACTCTTTCCTCATCAATATTCTCTTGCATATATAATTTCCCATAGAAGTCTTGAATGATTTCCTTCTTCTCTTTGCTACCATGGCAAACTTGGCCTTGGTCATCAATTAATTGCAATATTTTCCTTGATTCTTTCTCCTTTCTCAGTTTGTATGCTAACTATCTACCTGGTTTGTTTGCATCTTCAAAGTAGTTCTGTTTAGCACCTCTAATTTTCTGTGCTAGTTCTTCTTTTTCTATTAGACCCATTTTGTGTTTAATTATATCCATTTTGAGCTTGATGTCCTTTTTCTGTGGCATTTTCTGTGGCTCTTTTTCAAGTTTTTCATCCTCTAGGGCCTTAGAGGCTAGCCTTTTCAGAGTATTCCTTTTCCTTGTATAGTCTATTATCAAGCCTCCAACATATGCCTTCATTGTATCCCATACATTCTGAATTGATGTATCTTCTTTTTTGTTTTCTCTAAAGAAAAAAGCCAATTCTTTCTCCATCCACTGTGTGAAGTCTTTTTCCTTTAAAATAGTATTATTTAATGTCCGTCTAGATCTTCTTTTTTGTCCTTTCCATTTAATTGTCATTGGATTGTGATCTGCCCAAGTACTTGTTTCAATATTTATTTCTTGAATGTTAGATATTAATTTTGTTGACATCCATATCATATCTATTCTGCACCATAATAAGTGTCTATTTGAATAGAAGGTGTATTGTTTAGTTTTAGCATTTCTTTCTCTCCATGTATCTTTTAAGTTTATTTCATCTACCATTTAAAAAAAAATTTAGGGAGGGTTTTTCTGTTTTGCTTTCTTGTTTTCTGTCCTGTATAGTCCAAATTATTGTCTACAATTCCATTAAAATCTCCCATCATAACTATATTAGTATAGTCCAGGTCAATTATTTTCATATGTAATTTTTTGTAGAATTCTTGTTTGTCATTCGGAGCATAAACTGCAATCAGGAGTGTTTTCATATTATTGTCCATTATTTCCACCATTAGTATTCTTCCATCATCATCGGTATAGATCAATTTTGCTGGGGTGGTCTCTTTAATATATCAAACCACTCCTCTTTTCTTACATTGGGTCAAGGAAGTAAACATTTTCCCTAATTTTGGCTGTACCAATAATTGTTCATGTTGTTTTTTAATATGTACTTCTTGTAGGCAAATTATATCAAATTTTAATTTCTCTAATTTATGAAAGGATTTCCTTCTTTTAACGGCTGAGTTAAGTTCATTTATATTAAATGTAATCAATTTTTTCTCTTCCATGGTTATATTTTATAGTTAGGTTTAGCAGCTCTCGTAGATCTTAGTTCACATTGTTCTTTGGCTTCCACCTTTCCACCTACTGCACCTTCTTTTTCAGTCGCCATTTGGCAGTCCTCTTGGAATTCAATTAGTGAGATCTCTTTTTCTGCCTCTTCCTCTTTCCTTCCAAAAAATTCTGTATAAAATAATTCCGCTTTCTCAATTGAGTCAATTCTATGTCTCTGTTCTTGCCATGTGAACATTAAACCTTCTGGAATCAGCCATCTATAATTCACTTCTTTTTTAAGTAGCATTTTAGTCAGGAATCAGTATTCTCTTCTCATCTCTCCCACTCTTCTGGGTATTTGTTTCAAGACCACTATTTCCTTGTCTTTATATTTCAATGTTTTCTCTTTTGCCACTTGCAATATTTGCGTTTTAATGGCTTTCTTTGTAAATCTAATGTGAATTTCTCTTGGTAAGCTATTTCTCATTGCATATCTTGTGAAAACTCGATAAACCTCATCTATTCCATTCATCATCTTCTCTTGAGTTATTTCCAAAGCTTCCACCAGTATTTCTATCATTATCTCAGCTAGGTTTTGTCCTTTTTCTTCCTCTACATTTTGGAATCTAAGATAGAATTCTGATCTATCCATCTCCCATCTCAACATACCACTTTTATCTTTTATTAACCACTGTTAATCTATTATCAATATCTCCAATCTTCTTGTCTCTTTGTTTATCTTCTTCTTCAATCTTGTGGAATCTCTCATCATACATCATTTGTTGGATGTTCTCCATTTTTTTCATCAGTTTTCCCTGTTCTTTGTTCAATGTTCTTGGTTTGATGTTCTCTATTCTCTTTTCAATATTCTCTGATCTTGTTTGAATATTTTGAATTCCTTGCATAATCATCTGCAGAGTCACTTTTTCTTGTTCTTTTTCTTGCTTTAACATTGTCTGTATTGAACGTTGTCCTCCAGATGGTGGAGAGGAAGAAGTTGAAGAACCAGGAGCTGTAAATTTCCTACTCATTTTAAGCAATTCAATATCTTCAGGTTCTTCTAAACCTTAATCCAATTGTGAAGTAACCAATTATAGTTCAAAATAAAAATAGTAGAAAAAAGAAGCCCAATAATAATAATAAAAAAAGAAAAAAAAAGGGAGGACAAAATTTCTTCAGGTTCTTATATACCTTAATCAATCAATAAAGAAAAAGACTTAAGAAAAAAAAAAGAAAAAAAAAAGGAAAAGGAAAAATTCTTCAGGTTCTTCAAAACCTTAATCCAATTGAAAGGTCTCAAATAGAAAAAAGTACATAAAAATAAACCAGAAAGATAAATGAAAAAAAACAAAAATACCAGGAAAGGAAAAAAAAAAAGGCTTTTAAGGCTTTCCCTTTAAAATAAAAAGCAAATGTAGAGATTGGACTTCCAAAAAAAAAAAAAAAAAGACAAGCTCCAACAAAGCCAAAAAACCAAATAGTTATTACAAAAAAAAGATAAAAAAAATACAATAAAGCTGGTGACGAGGGATAGCACAACTTAGGAGAAGTAAAAAGGGCACACTGCACTTTGTTTGATTATCCAAGGCTCTTATTATAACTCTCTTCTCCAAAAACTTATCACCTTTCCACCCCCTACGTTTCAACACCAGACTCCAGCTGTTGATAGAAACCCAGAAGAGCACCTGCAATAATACTCTCCCATGCTCTTCTCTCTATCTTATCAAATCGCAATGTCCTTGAAAAGGAGTCTCAGTTCTTTCTTTCTCAGCTTTGTCTGGTCACAGGGAAATAGAATATTTTCAAGGCTGTAGTTGGCAGTGTTACAAAGTTTCTTTGCTCTCATTTTCCCCCTCCTTTTCTGAGCAGGATATAATAAGAATTAATAAAAAAAAGAAAAGGATATTTTAAAAAAATGAAACAACTAAAGGGAGCCTCTAGCCTAAAATATCACAAAATCAAAAAGGAGAAGAAAAAAATAGATATAAATGAAAGAACCAGTCCAGTTTCAAAATACAAGATCATATATAGAAAATCCAGCAATGAGAAACAAAACAACAACATTACTTTGACATTCCTGTTTAAAATCATTGCTTAATCACTTCTGTCAAACCTTTTACAGACTCTTTCTTTTCCTTAGGGTGTCCTTTCAGATCTTAGAATTAAAAAAAAAAAGTTCTCACCAAACCGGCACACTCTCTCTTTCTGTTCTCTTTCGTTTCAGAGCTGTCCCAACTTCAGCAGCTTTAATGGCTGCCTCTTTGCCGCTGACAAGAAGAGCTTCTCCTGGATCTACCAGGGACTTTGTGGTATCCCTGGGATTGACAGGATGCGCTCTTCACTTTCGCTATCTCTTCGGGACAGTTTCGATCCGCTAGGACCGTCCAGGAGCAAAGATATCGGCAGCGATCTCAGACCTTTGAGATCGCATGCCGTATTGTCGCGATGCCAGCTCTGCCCTCCTGTTTCCATCCATTGCTTCTTGTCCTACCCTCAGGTGCTCTGGAGAATAAGATGATGACCCCCCTCTTATTTGTGGCAGCCCACTTAAATATCAGCCCACTGCTATCATGTCACTCCTAATCCTTCTTTTTATTAAACTAGACATACCCAATTCCTGCAACCGTTCTTCATATGTTTTAATCTTCAGTCCCCTAATCATCTTTGTTGCTCTTCTCTGCACTCTTTCTAGAGTTTCATCATCTTTTTTATATTGTGGTGACCAGAAACTGGATGCAATATTCCAAGTGTGGTCTTATCAAGGCATTGTGAAGTATTTAAAATCTATGTTAAATATATAAGATACACCAAAAAGAGTTCAGGAAGCAAAATCTTTGTTATCCACTGTTATTGAATAGGATTCTTTTGTTTCAGGTAGCAGAACTGCAGGAAGTACGATTTCAGCAACAGTGTGGTTAATATCTGGAACCCACTACCTGATTCTGTTGTCACCTGCTCAAACCTCCACTCCGTTAACCTTAAACTAACCTCTAT
Organism: Hydrophis major; assembly: GCA_033807585.1. Classification (NCBI taxonomy): domain Eukaryota; kingdom Metazoa; phylum Chordata; class Lepidosauria; order Squamata; family Elapidae; genus Hydrophis; species Hydrophis major. The sequence goes on from CM066333.1 coordinate 18,441,014, forward strand.
TGACCTCACCCCATTCCTAAGAGGTCTGTAAGGGGCATGTATAAGCGCACAATCGTGCCTACCGTCCCTGTCCTATTGTCCCCAATTATTCGTTCCTATTTCTTATGTTTATTCTTATGTTTATTCTTATTTCTATTTGTATTGTAAACTTTTGACAAATAAATAAATTAAATAAATAAAATAAATAAATAAGTGTTAAGAGCATCCTCTGAATGTTTTTGAACTTTTTATGACCATAGTTGCTACCCCACACAGGGTTGTTATCTTCCAAATGTCACAGGTTGTGACACTCCACTCCATTCCCCAGTGGCACCCAAGTCAACACACTTCATTTGAATTTCACTCTGTCGAGGAAGTAGGCTATCGGCTCCTTAATCTGAGGAAGCATTTGTCTTTGAAAGTAACTGCAAATCGATCAAATCAGCACAGCCGACCATTATGCAGAACAGAGTGAAATCAATCATTCTCCCTTCCCTTGGATCTGTCTCCTCCCTTCCCACAGTCTTTAAAGAATGGGTTCAAAGAGCATCTCAGGCTGTACTTTCATGTTGTTTTCCTTGCTAATCCAAGGATGGGCGTTTATCTCAAGCCAAGCTCAAAAAAGTATCCAAGCCCTGTGCCCTGCATATGGCAAAGCAAGCAGCCGCCGGCTCAGTATATTTGGATAGTCCAATTACCATGGCAACATTTTTATCTGCTTTTGGTTTTGACAAGCCCATCCAATTTATTGTGGCACTCAGAGCTATTATTTCCTCACTTGTGCCCAGCAAGCCATCCTTGAACGCATTTGCCAGCACTTCAACTTTTAGCATACTATGTTACAAGCTGCCCCTTTTACAGTGAGTCTCTTTTGCGAGCTGAGCAGCAAGAATCCCAGGCCACATTTATATATCTGAGGTGGTTGTCACCATAATCAATCATCAATCATCATCCCAAATTTTTCAAGGGCTTTATTATTGTAGTTTGAGAGATTGTTTCTCTATAAATGCGTTCTTTTTTGTTGTTAAAAAACTAAAATTTTCCATAAAATTGAGTCGATGACTTCTTCTAAGATGGTGTCTCTATTAGAGACCCACACCCACCCACTTCACAGTGTTTTTCTGTTGCTAGCCTCTGGGAGGAGGTTTCCAAGTATTTCTAGTAGGACTATCAGATTCTGTAACACCTTTGTTCCCTTTGCCATCCATCTGGTAAACTCACAAGATTACATGTTACATGTATACATCTGAACTAGACTGTGTTGCTTCTCTGTGTCATATAATATATATGAGTGTATGCCAGTGGTGGGATTCAATTTTTTTTTACTACCGGTTCTGTGGATGTGGCTTGGTGGGCATGGCAAGAGAAGGATACTATAAAATCTCCAGTCAGAGGTGGTATTTGCTGGTTCTCCAAACTACTCAAAATTTCCACTAGCAGTTCTCCAAAACTGGTCAGAACCTGCTGAATGCCACCTCTGGTGTATGCATAATTTTGTATTTATGTACATATTTATATTTTCATGTTTATGTTTATATTAGAGGTGGAGACCCTTTGAGAGCTGTATGCAATAAAATGTCATTTTTATGTATGCCAATTAGTGTACATTTAAATAAAGTTATTATTCTATCCTATCCTATCTTAATTTTTCAATAATTTTTCAAGGGGAGGATTTTCTTTTAGCAATAACAGTTACACTGCAATTGAAAAAGTTATTATTGGATAAGTTACCTCTGTATAAATGGAACATCGAATATTAGAGTGGCTTCAGACCACTGAAGCAGAGATTCTGCTATAAAAGTCAGCAGGTGTGTGTGTGTATGCAAAGACACCCACATATTTCATGGCCTCACAGCTAACTTAAAAATCACCATTTTCAACCTATAAGAATTTTATTCCCCTTTGAATAAACTCCTAAAGCAAATTCTTCTTCATCAAACTGAATTAAAATGTTTGGCCCACTACTATATGGAAGTATATAGTAATAGATTATACAATTTAAGGTGGAGAGTTTAACTCCAGGGACCCATAATTAGCCAACTACAATTTAGTGTTAATAGGACCCCCAGGGAAGACTTCAAAACTTCCAAATATGAAATGCCACCTTGTAAGAAATACACCTGATGTCAGTCTTGCTGACATTTTAGCCCTGGTCCAAGTTAAAGCTATGTTGTTGAGCCTTTAAAAATTAATAGAGCATGCAGTGAAGAGATTTCTACTCTGTTCCTATAATTCTACACTTTTATTGATGTTTTAGTGATACATTAAAATGCTTGTTTGCTTAGCAGTGCTATTATTTATCCTTCTAAAATTAATGGTAGATATCAAACCAATTCCCATGCACATGAATCAATTATTTTTTCCCTTTCTCACCTGGCAAATCAGGTACTTGATTTCTTCGTTTTAACCTTTCCATTGAAATTTGGTTTAAGAGCCATTACATTTGTGTACAAATCATTATATCTGTTACTTTTTAATGTGACTATGGGAAGCATAAAGCTGCATTTTTTAAGATTGGGATCAGTACTGAAAATTGTGGGAAAAAGCATTTCTATACATGTCTATTTATACAGGTTTTTTGTTTTAAAGAAAGCACATGGCAGACTCCTTAAGAGTCAATATTAAATCTCTGTCTTTTCTCTCTGTAACATTCTCAACATTACTTGGGAGCTTCTTTTCAATTCTGTTGATTAACCTATGCTGCCTTTGGTCCGATCTAAGGATAGTATATAAAATCATACATTATAATGTCCTACTTGTCAATGAATACTTCAGCTTCAACCATAATAACATAAGAGCAAACAATAGATACAAACTCAAGGTTAATTGCACCAAACTTGATTATAGGAAATATGACTTCAGCAACAGAGTGGTCAATGTCTGCAACACTCTACTTGACTCTGTGGCTTCTTCCCCAAACCCCAAAAACTTTAACCTTAGACTTTCTACTATTGATCTCACCCTTTCCTAAGAGGTCTGTAGGGGGCGTGCATAAGCGCACTAACATGCCTACCATCCCTGTCCTATTGTATCTGGTATCTGAGAGTCATATCAGAAGGTTTCTAAGTTTTGTGAGACATGTTTATGCTGCTCAGGGAAACCTTTACTCTGTCAAGCAGCTGTGGATCTGTCTAGCTTCCAGCAGCAGAGTTGCAGCAACTGGTCAATTCCATTATTGATTTGATTGAGATTTGTCCTTGCTTGGATGTTTTCACCATCTCTCGGGATCTCAGTCTATGCAAACTGTCAATAGTTCACTTGCTTATTCATAAAGGACAGTTATCAAATGCTTACATTCAAAACACCAAGTGATTGATTCACAACAGGTGGGCAATTTATTTCTTTCCAATTTTTTTTGACATTACTCTTTAATTTTAAACAATTCAGCACAAATAGCAATATAAAAATACAAATAGTATTTTTTTCATTAGTGGACAGTAACAGAATCAAATATAGAATAATAGAGTTGGAAGAGACCTTGAAGATCTTCTAGTCCAACTCGCTGCTCAAGCAGGAGACCCTATACCATTTCAGACAAGTGACTATCTATTCTCTTAAAAGCCTCCACTGATGAAGCCCCTACAACCTCTGAAAGCAAGTCATTCCACTGGTTAACTGTTCTCATGGTTAGGAAATTTCTCCTTAGTTCCAGGTTGTTTCACTCTTTGATTAGGGAAAGGTAAAGGTTCCCCTTACACATACATGCTAGTCATTCCCGGCTCTAGGGAGTGGTGCTCATCTCCGTTACAAAGCCGAAGAGCCAGCGCTGTCCAAAGACGTCTCCGTGGTCATGTGGCTGACATGACTAAACACTGAAGGTGCACAGAATGTTGTTCCCTTCCCACTAAGTGACCTCTATTTTTCTAGTTACATATTTACATCCTTTCAAACTGCTAGGTTGGCAGAAGCTGGGACAAGTAACAGGAGCTCACTCCGTTACGTGGTGCTAGGGATTCAAACCAACCTTTCGGATCAAGCTCAGTGTATTAGCCACTGAACCCCCACATCTAGGTTGTTTCACTCCTCAATTAGTTTCCATCTTTTGTTTTTTGTCTTGCCTTCAAGGAACAAAATATGCATTCTTCCCCACTCCTCAGATCCTTCAGGAATTAAGTGTCCATCTGGAGTTATATGCAGAATGATTACTTGTCTAGTTATCTGTCTGCTTCTAAAATCTGAGAAAGTCACAGCCACAGACGGCTACCTGGGCAAAATCAATAAAGAGTGACCCTATTTTAAGACAAGCTAATTCAAATAAGGGTTCTAGTTAAAATGTAAAATTTACCCAAACATTGTTTTTCCTTTTTCTCACCCCACCAGAAAAATGAGGACACTTTTTCCAAGATTTTCTCTCAGACTATGCTCCATCCAACATTTTTAATTGTGGTTTCAACTACTCTTTTCCTGAAAACGAATCCAAGCATAATAAAGAACATAAAATGGTAGCTATCTCATGAATGAAGTTTCTACTGTTAAGGTTCTGAAACTCTCTCAAAGGAAAATTTACTTGTTCAATTGTACTATTAATAGAGATTCTCACCATGAGGAAACAATTGAATTCATTCTCTCTCTGAAGCATTCAAAGAAACATCACCACATCTACTTCCCTGCCCATTCTGTAAACAGCGTGGAAAATGTTCAGAGCATAACGGTAATTGAAAGAGAATTTCCTTTTTGTTCACAAATAAACCATTTCCACCAATATTTGGCCAGATATACAGTGATGTCTAGGTGTAAAAATAAAACTAGAACAGGTGGTCCTCAACTTACAACGCTTCATTTAGTGGCCATTCAAAGTTACAACGTGACTACAACATGGCCTAAAAAGTGACTTATGACCAGTGGTGGGATTCAATTTTTTTTATTACCAGTTCTGTGGGTGTGGCTTGATGGGCGTGGTGTGGTGGGCATGGCTTGGTGAGCATGGCAGGGGAAGGATACTGTAAAATCCTCATTCCCTCCCCAACCCTCTAATCTGCTTTCCAGATCTCTTCCCCTGTGCAGGGCAACAAAAGAAGACCCAGTCGATCAGCTGGGAGTCAGGAGGCAGAGAATAGATGGAGGTGGGGCCAGTCAGAGGTGATATTCTGAACTACTCAAAATTTCCTCTACCGGTTCTCCAAACTACTCAAAATTTCTGCTACCAATTCTCCAGAACTGGTCAGAACCTGCTGAATACCACCTCTACTTATGACCATTTTTCACACTTACAACCATTGCAACATCCCCATGGGGACGTGATCCAAGTTCGGACGCTTGGCAAGTGGGTCATATTTATGATGGTTGCAGTGTCCCAGGGTCATGCGATCCCTTTTTGCGACCTTCTGATGGAGAAGCCAGATTCATTTAACAACCGTGTTACTAACTTAAGAGCCTCAGTAGAGCAGTGGTTAGAGTGCAGTACTGCAATCTACTTCTGCCGACTGCTGGCTGCCTGCAGTTCAGCAAATTGAATCTCACCAGGCTCAAGGTTGACTCAGCCGTCTATCCTCTGAAGTAAGTAAAATGAGGACCCAGATTGTTGGGGCCAATAGGCTGACTCTGTAAAACTGCTTAGAGAGGGTTGTAAAGCACTGTAAAGCGGTATATAAGTCTAAGTGCTATTGCTATTTACAACTGCAGTGATTCACTTAACAAGAAAGTGGCAAGAAAGGTTGTAAAAATGGGGCAAAACTCACTTAACAAATGTTTCACTTAGCAACACAAATTTTGAGCTTCATTGTGGTCGTAGGTCAAGAAGTACCTGTAATTAATAACCCACAAATTTAACTTGTATATAAAACCCAGCAATTTCCAATTGAGGATCACTGGGTTTTTTAATTCATATCCTGCTGGCTCACCGATTCCTGACCTATACATAAATTTCCAGGACAGTATAGAGGAAAGAATGCCCTGGACATAGATTTTTTGGGGGATATCTATATGCCTATTAGATACCTGGCTTTAAAAACATTCAAAAAGGAAATATAATCTGAATAGAAGGCTAAATCTTGGGAAACTACAATTTCTTTAATGCTTTGCATTTCTTTATTCACAAACCTTGCTTCGACAGGGAAATAAAAAATGACAACTATTATATTAGCATTGTTAATTACGTGGTGATAGGTTGCTTTGCATTTGACAAGACAAAGATAAAAATGCAGTTCCTAGTCTAATGAGCTTGTAATGTAAAAATCAAACTCCCATGGACTGATCATACTATGAATGTATCACCCAGTTACCTAGCAACTTCTGAGATCTGATTAACCCTTTTTTAAAGGGTGCACAACACTTGGGAGACTAGATTCCCAAATGATTTCCCATAAATTTTATACATGCCAGCTTCATGCTTTTCATAGCATTGCCCAACTGTTACCAAAAATATTCCTAATGGTTAATGGATGTATGAAATTAACTGTTTTCCTATTGATAAAATTGGACTAATAAAAAAGCCTTTGCAAATTGTTGTGGGTTTTATTAATGGATAGGGAGTTTCTTTCTGACCTATAATCTTTAGAAACAATGCATAAACACTGAGTTGAAAGTTAACTTGGGACATAGGGTTTCAATGTTTCCTAAGGTAGAAAGAACTAGGTAAACTTTGCAGGAAATATTTTTCAGATAAAATAGTTTTCCTTAAAAACAAAACAAAATAATTTCAATGTCTCCAAGCTGTCAAAAAGTTTTGTCTTACACATACTTGCAGAATCAGAAAAAGGAAAATATATTAGAAAAAGAAAAGGAAGGAGGGAAGGGGGGGAGGGGAAGGAAGGGAATGAAAGAAAGAAAGAAAGAAAAAAGAAAGAAAGGAGGGAGGGAGTGAAAAAAAAGACAGAAAGAAAAAGAAAGAAAGGAAAAAAGGAAGGAAAGAAGGAAGGGGGAAGGGAGGGAAAGAAAGGAAAGAAGGAAGGAGCAAGGGAAAGAAAAGAAAGGGAGGCAGGGAGGAAGGAAGAAGAAAGAAAGAAAGAAAGAAAGAAAGAAAGAAAGAAAGAAAGAAAGAAAGAAAGAAAGAAAGAAAGAAAGAAAGAAAGACCTGGTAATTGTTAATAGAAAACTTTGAGAAATTGTTGGGGGAATTTTTTCTTATATAGCAAAAATACGATGAAAATATATCTCCAGTTTTCTGCTCACAAGTAGTGTTCTGTTTGGAGCATGGGCGAGAAAGAATGGAGACAAGCCTCTGAACGGTGAACTTCAGCTCTTTATTTACATAGTGACTTCTAACCTCTATAACAGTTTTAACCCACCTTATATAGGCAAACCCCGTAACTATTAACCAATAACCAACGAGGAGCGCTAGCTCTCATAACCAATAGGAACTCTCTGTTTAAGGACCAATCGGATTCCCCGGAACGGACCAATCCGATCCGGCTGTTTAACAGCCAATCAGAAGTGCAGGGCCAGAACCCTGCACTTTACTCCAAGCTCACGCTTTATTAAACTTTATACATTCACAACACCCCTTCCCCCGGCTTCTGTTTGCAGGGCGCAGTTACATAGTCCTTTAGATAGGATGGTTGTTTTATTAATCTCTTTGATTTTCGCTGTGTCATTTGGCTGCAATCATGCTGAGGTAGATCGTTGTTTGGCAGTGGGGCTGTTTCTGGTTCAGAGTTCATTTCCACGTCGTTGCCCATGTTCTCTGTAATTCCCTGAGGTGCAACTGTTTCCTTCTCTGGTTCCACTTCCTCAGTCTCTATTATACCGTCGTTCCCTTCGAATGGGTTTTCTTCTCCTTGGAATTCATCTTCTTCTGTACCTCCCCCCCCTCAATCTGGTCATAGGGGAGTTCAGGACTGCCCGCCGGAAGCTGCAATGGTAATTGATCGATACGGCGTTTCCATAGTCTATCGTCAAGGCATTGTACAAGGTAGGATCTTGGGCTGGTTACACGAACTACTGTCGCCTCCACCCACAATGGGTCGCCTGATAGGTTTTTAGTGTATACCAAATCTCCTACCTGGAAGGCATGACAGCGGCCGCTGGATCCTAGTGGTTTTTCCGGTTTGTAAGCTAGGTGTAACCGGTCGAGGTGGGAGCGGAGTTTTTGTCCCATTAGCAGTTTGGCGGGAGTTTTGTTGGTGACGCTATGTGATGTGATGAGTTGTAAAAATAGGATTCGATTGATCTTGTCGTCAATGTTGTCGTAGTCTACCTTCTGTAAGGTTTTCTTCACAAATTGTACTATGCGTTCTGCTTTGCCATTGGTCGCAGGGTGCGCAGGCGAGGTGAGCGCATGTTGAATGCCGCGGTCAGCGAGGTACTGCTCGAACGACAGTGCTGTAAATTGGGGCCCGTTATCGGATACCAGAACGTCTGGTAGTCCGTGGGTTGCAAATAGTCTTTCCAAGGTTTTGATAACCGCCTCGGAGGTTGTAGTCATCATGCGATGAATCTCGAGCCAATTTGAATAGGTGTCGATGGTTAGTAGAAAGGTGTGGCCTTTGGTCGGCCCCGTGAAGTCCAAGTGAATTCGGGACCAGGGTCCATGTGGTGTCTCCCATTCAGTAGGAATGGCTTTAGGTGGGGCATTGCTCACTTCCTGGCATTTTGGACAAGCTTTAACCCAATGTTCGATTTGCTTGTCAATGCCTGGCCACCATGCGTAGCTTCACACAAGGGCTTTCATTCGCACGATGCCGGGGTGGCCATCGTGCAAGGTTCTCAGAAGCTCTTTCTGGAGTCGTTCTGGGATAATGACTCTATTGCCCCAGATGACACAGCCTTTTTGGGAGAACAACTCGGTTTGTCGAGTCTTGAATGGTGTGAAGTCTTCTGATAATTGGTCCAATGGCCATCTGCGTTCTACCCAGCTTAGGACTCGTGCTAAGGTGGGGTCACATTTGGTTTCTCTCGCGATATCTCGGGCGGTTAATGGCGGCGAGTTGAGTGCCTCAATTTGCAACTTGGTTACTGTTGGTGCAGGATCATCGAGAGTCTCTGGAAGCGGTGCTCAGCTCAATGCGTCGGCGTGGGGAATGGCTTTCCTCGGGCGGTATTGCAGCCGATAGTTATAAGCAGCTAAGAATTCTGACCATCGAGTCATCCTAGGGGATAATATATAGGGAGTCGGCTTATCTCCGGCTATTATCCCCAATAATGGTTTGTGGTCAGTCACGATAGTAAAAGCCCGGCCACACACATACTCGTGGAATCTTTTAATGGCTGACACAATTGCGAGGGCTTCTTTATCGATTTGTCCATAATTTCACTCAGTTTTTGAAAGTGTCTTTGAAAAATATGCAACAGGGGCTTCATTCCCATTAGGCAGTACATGGCTCAAAATGGCGCCTACTCCGAAAGGCGAAGCATCACATCTTATATTTAACGGCAAAGTCTCGTTATACTGCATGAGTACAGAGTCAGAAGTGAGCAGTTTTTTCACGTTGCGGAACGCCTGTACTTCTCGGTGACCCCATAACTAATTTGCTTTCTTATCTTACAACCGGTGTAACGGTTCAGCGACCATTGCTTTATGCGGTAAAAATACATTATAAAAGTTGATGAGGCCTAGGAACGCCTGGAGATCGGCCTTGTTTCGTGGCCTGGGAGCGTTTTTTATCGCCCTTAGTTTACTTTCAGTAGGGGGAATACCCTGGCTATCAATTAGGTACCCTAAAAACTCAACACTGTCAGTACACAATTTACATTTGTTTTTTTTTACTTTAAGACCAGCCTCTTGGAATTTTTTTAGGACTAATTTTAACCGGTCCTGTAAGATTTTTTTTGTAGGGGCCGCAATTAATACATCGTCAAAATAGGAGACCACGCCCGTAATCCCTTGTAATAACCTCTCCATAAGGCTCTGAAAAATCCCCGGGGCTACACTAACTCCGAATTGAAGCCGGGTACATTTAAAGGCACCTCGGTGCGTCACAATCGTTTGTGCCAGTGCCGTCTTTTCATCAACAGGTAGTTGCTGATATGCCTGAGCTAAGTCTAATTTAGCGAAGACTTTCCCGCCCCCCAGGAAGTGGAGGAGATGCTGCACCACCGGCACTGGATATGCATTCTGCTGTAGGGCGTGGTTCAAAGTGGCCCGGTAGTCCCCACAAATTCGGATCGACCCATCTGGCTTAATGGGTGTTATGATTGGAGTTTCCCAGGGGGAGTGATTGATGGGCTCTATCACTCTCTGAGCTATCAGCTTGTCGAGTTGTTCATCGATTTTTGACTTTAAGGCAAACGGAACTCGATGGGGCTTAAGTTGGATGGGAGCTAACTTTGGGTCTAGTCTGAACGAAATCGGGATCCCCTTGTACTCGCCTAAGCTGTCCGCGAAGACGTCCCTGAACTCGTGGATGAGGTCTCCCTCCCAGTCACTTCCGCTGACTCGGTTTATGCCGGCCTCTTCAATGCTGAGTGGCGCGAACCATTGGAGGCCTAGTAGGCTAGACTTGTCTCTATCGATGACAGTTAGTGGTAAGTAAGCTGTGTGCTTCCTGAAGGAAACTCGGACTCAGCAGGAAGCAATGATGGGGATTCGATTCTCTTGGTAGTCCTTGAGGATGAGTCTTTGGGAACGGAGATCTTGGCGTTGAATCGTGGGGATGAGTTGCTTAAGGGTCTTCCAGGACACCATCGAGAGGGACGATCCTGAGTTGACTTCCATGTGGTAAGGCTGGTTCTCGATGGCTACTGTGACTCGTATTTTCTTGGTGTCTAAAGCTGAGGCGTGACCGATAGTGATAGTATGGTGAGCCTCTTCTCTCTGCAAAACTCGATTTCTGTAGGAGTGGTTTACTGGCTCTCATCGAACAGGATGGTTTCCTGTCAATTGACGATAGTTAGTCCCTTTTGAGGCCTGACCGAGTCCTGGTAAGCTTCGGCAGACCCGTCCAATGTGGCCTCGCTTCCCGCACTCATGGCAGAGCGCATCGCGGAATTTGCATTCGGACCTGGCATGGTTGGCCCCACAGCCAGCGCAAGGGCGTAAAGGCTTCGGGTGGTGGTCCCAGTTGGACTGCAGTCGATGGACCCCTTCTTCGTTGCTGTCTGACTATGAAGAGAGGTCCTCGTGGTGCGTCGTTTCAAGCTGCCCTTCTGACCTGGGTAAGATGTCGCTTGTCGGTGATGGTACCGGAGCGTGATTTCGGCATAGTTGTGCAGCCGACTTCCTGGTTGCTTCTGCTGCAGTAGCATCGGTGATGGCATTGGCAAGGCTGATGTCGCCTTTCGCCATCAGCTTTCTTTGAACGCCTGGTGCATCTAGTCCCAGAACTATGCGATCTCTTAGTGCTTCTTCTAAATCGGTGAATCCGCAGAGGCCTCCCAAATTTCGGAGGTCTGCTATGAAGTCGGCCACGCTTTCTCCTTTTCGCTGGCTCCTCTGATAAAAGTCATGCCATCTCACGAGCGTAGGCACGGTTGGTGCATAGTGATCTCGTAGGAGAGGTTCGAGGTCATCCCAATCCATTGCCTTCACTTCTCGGGATTTTGCTAGTGCTTTAGCCATCTTAAATACGGTTGGACCGCAATGCATTAAGAACCGTTTCTTTCCTGGTGTGGCGTCCTTTAAGTTGTTGGTTTCTAAGAACATTTGGAAGCGATCCATGTAGGACTCCCAGTCCTTCTGTACTGGATCGAACGGAGCGGGTGGTACGACAACACTGGACATGGTTCCGTTGTGTAGCGTTATCTGTCACGTGCTTGGTGTTCTTCGAAGTTTCGTTGGTTCAGATGTCTCCACATCCCACCTTCGTCGCCAGTGTTATGTTTGGAGCATGGGCGAGAAAGAATGGAGACAAGCCTCTGAACGGTGAACTTCAGCTCTTTATTTACATAGTGGCTTCTAACCTGTATAACAGTTTTAACCCGCCTTATATGGGCAAACCCCGTAACTATTAACCAATAACCAACGAGGAGCACTAGCTCTCATAACCAATAGGAACTCTCTGTTTAAGGGCCAATTGGATTCCCCGGAGCGGGCCAATCCGATCCGGCCGTTTAGCAGCCAATCAGAAGTGCAGGGCCAGAACCCTGCACTTTACTCCAAGCTCACGCTTTATTAAAACTTTATACATTCACAACAAATAGGTTAGAAATTGTTGAAAAACCATCAGCGCACACTCTTCTCTCAGAATTTCCAAATCGTAACAATTTTTCACTTCTATAACCATGTATGAAAATCAAACACTGTTCCTATTCAAATGGTTGCTTTTTTTTGAATTTTGTGATTTGGCTCATGAATTAAAACCATATTAGAGGAAAAGTTTTTTGGAAAATGCATGCATTCATAAATCTAATGAACAAAATCGAATCTTCTAGTTTCATTAGGCCACATGATGCTTATTTTGAGACATGCATGCACAAATATATAAGCTTTACATACAAACCATAATGGGAAAAGGGTGAATTGAACCTACTAATGGAGACAGGAGAAACTGAAAATAAACCTAAACTTGGTAGTCACACGCATCCCTAGTAAGAAGTCCAGCAATAAACAGGAATATTGTTGAAGGCACAGCAGAAAGTTTTTGACTCGGGCCCAATAGCAATAGCAATAGTATATAGACTTATATATTGCTTCATGGTTCTTTACAGCTCTCTCTAAGCGGTTTATAGAGTCAGCCTATTGCCCCCAACAATCTGGGTCCTCATTTTACCCACCTCGGAAGGATGGAAGGCTGAGTCAACCTTGACCCCGGTGAGATTCAAACTGCCAAACTTCTGGGCAGCCAGCAGTCAGCAGAAATAGCCTGCAGTACTGCATTCTCACCACTGCACCAACAGGGCTCTTATGGTTCAATAGTGGCCCATAGCAAAAGGTGTAAGATGGATGGCTGCATTCTTCTTGTTTGTCCTTCGGACAATGACTGATCAGCATTCTTCTAATTTTATAGCTGAGTAACTGAAACAGAGATTTATTTTTCCTGACAAAATTGGTCAGGGTTGTGATTAATATGAGGTACTGTGCTTTAGGATCAGCAATTCTTTCAGATGCCGGCCACTATTATGAAAACTCAGGTAATACCTCAGAGGACTAAAATGTTAAAACATTCAACAATATTAAAACTGGATGATTTTGGTTGATTTTGACTGTCCTCACACTATGATTTTGAACAGTTTAGGCCAGAAAACCAATCTTGTGAAAGTCTGTTCAAAATCTAAAAAGATTTCAGGCGAGATTATTGAAAGCTTCCTGAGATTTCAGCCATTTTTCATTTGTAAAATGTCGGGGTGCTGTAGAATCACATTTGTTCTGGAATTTAAAGTTGTCCTTTAATCTATCCTAGACGACCTGACAATAACTGTATAGATGAAGTTTTAAAAAATATTATAGAACCTAATATTCAAACGATTGAGGGCTCCAATGTCATTGTTTTTTCTCTCCTCCTCCTCCTCTTCTTCCTCTTCCTTCTCCTCCTCCTCTTCTTCCTCCTCCTCACCTTCTTCCTCTTCCTCCTGTTCTTCTTCCTCCTGCTCCTCTTCTTCCTCCTCCTCCTCCTCTTCCTCCTCCTCCTGCTCCTCCTCCTCTTCCTCCTCCTCTTCCTCCTCCTGCTCCACTTCTTCCTCCTCCTCCTGCTCCTTTTCTTCTTCCTCCTGCTCCTCCTCCTCCTCTTCCTCCTCCTGCTCCACGTCTTCCTTCTCCTCCTCCTCTTCTTCCTCCTCCTCCTCCTCTTCTTCCTCCTCCTGCTCCACTTCTTCCTCCTCCTCCTGCTCCTCCTCCTCTTCCTCCTCCCCCTCGTCCTTTAAATCCTTCTAAATAAAAAGGTTGTTGTGTTCAGTTCTGCACATCCATCCTAAGAAAGAACTTAACACTCTAAAGAACTGCAGGAATGTGAGAGCAGAAGGGCTGCCATGGCGTACACCAGATATTTGTTTTCAAAAAGGTTAGCGGCAATAAAAGCTTCAATTTGCCCCTAGAAATAATCTCAACCAAAGTAAAAAGAAATCTTCATTGGCTCCAGTCCTGCTGCCTCCCAGCTTGTTATCTGGAGGCCAGGCCAGGAGAGGGAACAATTAAAACCTCCCAGAACAAAATTGACAGATGGCAAGAGAAACAGGGGAAGAGAGAATCACTTTAGCTAAATAATCTGACCTCTGCAAATTGCCTTCAAGGAAGGGTTGGTGTCAAGTGGGGGAGAAATTTTGTGATCCATTACTAAGGTTCTTGGCTGTCTCTTTCTTATTATGTAGAGAGAGTTTATTATGAGTGGAACAATAAGAATTATTAAAAATAAAATAATGATCAATCAATTATATTATGGCTTGTTGCACAGTCTGCAAGATACTGAGACTGGATTTTGCATTTTTGTCTATGTATCAAATCCTTTCCAAGGACTTGAATAGGCAGATGTGAATGTTTGATGGAGTTAGAGATATCATCTTAGGATGTATATTATTAGTATTAGTATTATTGTTGTTACTGTTATTATTTTGTTGTTGTTGTAAACTTTTATTAAATGTGAATCTCAGTCAACTGAACTTTTAAATATGTATCACAAAAATCACTGACTGAATTATTATTATTATTATTGTTATTATTATTATTATTATCATCATCATCATCATCATTGATTTAATCTTCACTTCTATTTGCAGTCTGGGACTGGTAAAAACTTAACATTTGAAGTCCTAACCAAGGACCTAAGACCTATTAAAGTAGCACCTGAGTATATAGGCAGTTCCAAGTAGGGTGGATTTTTTTTTTCAAAGTCAGGATATTCAGGTCTAATAAGTTCAAAATTGCCATGTTTCTAGGCAGCTCTTCGGGTATTGCTCCAAAGGCTCCTACTACTATTGGTACAACCATTGATTTCCAATGATGATGATGACATTTATGCCTTGAATGAGAACTCCAAGTTGATTTGTTTGATGATTCATTGGTTTCTTTACTTGGCTTCCATCATACACTCAGGAGTCTTTTCCAACACCAAAGTTTAAAGGCATCAATACTCTTACTATTCTCCTTCTTTAAAGTCCATCTTTCATTTCCATTTAATATCATAAGATGTTAGAAATTCTGTTTATATATAGCACCGCAGAGCAAACAAAGTGTACAGTCACCATGTGTTTTACTGCTCAACTGTCTTACTGTAACAGGAAACAGAAACTCTACTTAGAACAAAAGAGGATAGAGTATTATAGATACAAACTTGTAAACACTGCCATCTACTGGCTGAATACTACTGTAGTTGTTGCATAGAAATACATTCCAATAATAAATTCCAACATAAGGAATACCATGGCTTGCAGAATACAAATCTTCATTGGTGTAGACACCAATGGATATCTGACTGCATGTTCCTTTACTGTTAATATTGAGTCTAAAAGCTAGAAACTATGTATCCTCAATATCTTCATTGTCAGTATTAAGGCTGATTATTCTACCTGTTGTCATTAGTTTTGTCTTATTTTTATTCTGAAACAGTAGAGTGTAATATTTCATGTAAGTGGAATATTCCACATATACATTTTTTCCTGTGCTAAAAAAAAATCTAAGTAGAAAATTACTACATTGCTTTTAATCTCCATTCTAATTTTCTGGCAGTAGATTTTTTTTAAAATGTAGAGTTAAACCACTTTAAAACATTTCATGTCTGCTGTCTTGCATTCTATTCAATCAAATGCATAAACAGAAATTAATCACGGCACAGAAAAAATATATAAATGCGGCAAGCAATTATAGGTAGATATCTCAATGAAAATAAAAGAAACTTTGCTTCATGTTTTTATCTCTAATTGGTGTATTCAGTTGCTAAAGTTGAAATTAAAGATTATTTATAAAATAATTACTGAATATGGGCCTTGGACATTTTAGGTGAATTTCCATAATGTTTGAAATTGTGGCAACCTCCTTTAAAATATCACTAACATTTGAGCACTATTTAAACATTACTATTACTATTACTACTATAACATTACTATTAGAGTGGCGTATCTCTTCTTATTTGAAAAAATAAAATGTTTTCCTTTCCATCTGTATTCAATACGAATTTTTAATGTCAAATATGGATGGTCAAAGTTACCTATTTGCAATAAAATTCTTACATATGGCGAGCAAATCCAGCCACTAATGAAATTAGCAAATGTCAATAATTATATTAATCTTCCTTTATTCATTTCAATTAAGATTGAACAAATATCATATTTTTGGGAGTGTGTTTATTCCTATAGAAATAGTTTGTAATATTACCTTTTTAAGATTAAAAGCCATTTTATTCCCTAATTAATACTGATAATACATAATAGAACAGCATTCATGCAGCAACCAGTGGCATTAGGATGTCAACAGAGACTTTAAGAGAAAGGAATGAATGGATAAAGGAGCATAAAAAACACTGAATAAAGAAAATGCTAGAGTAATCAAGAGAAATGACATGCAAGATATCATCTACATATTTCCTTTAAAATCTGGATTCCATTTCCCCCTCCCCCTCCCAATAAGAATGGAAGTTTGAGAAAATAAGCGGTGCTTTTATCAAGAAAATAGGAGAAGATACAAAGAGAAAAAGTGTTAACTTCTAAAATGGAGACCGATTGCATTATTCTTCAGCTTATTGAGTGAGTCAATCTGTACACTTGGAGTTCTCTCCTAACTATCTTTAAATTAAGGATACTTTTCAAGCCCCTCATTAATAGTACTTTTCAAGTGCATTCTCAGAGGGTTCAAAAAAGTCAGAATGATAACCACAACCATATATCCAAAGGGCCACCCCTTTTTAAAACTGTGTTGCATGTAAGAATTATTTATATGGGCTCATGCAATCATTACAATGTGATAGTTCATTGTATTGTACTGAATCTCCCCATGATGATCACAACTTGAAGCTGCATTAAAATTTTCTTTTAATAGTAATTTCATTGAAGATTATAATTTAAAACAATAAAAATAAATGTAAACTGAAAATCATATAGTAGTAAAAAGGGAAAAATTGATAGAAAATAGAAAAAATAAAAATATAGTAAAGAAAAAGAAAAGAACTATATAAAAAGTATCACAACAAATATAAACAATTTTAGTAATTCATCATCTTCTCTTAAAATGTAAGTGATGTCTTCTTTCCATATTCCATCTCTTATCTATAAAAACACATCGTATTTCCAATAATCAAAAGTTCATTAAGCTTACCGGGGATAATAACATATCTATTTTAACTTTGATCAAATAAACTAACTTTATATTCCCTCCTTTTACTTCTAACAATCTTGATTTTTAATCTCTTCAAATATTGTCTTAGAACTTGATTTCTTTTCATATTTAACAAGTTCTGGGTCCATTGTTCAAAAATATCCTTCAATATGTCCAATGTTAGTTTTATTTCATTCTGTACAGTAAGTTAAATTTATGTGTTCTTCTCTTTTCATTGTAATCTTTACAATTCTAATGTTTCTTCTAATGCTCAACTTTCAAAAGTTTAATATGTATGTATGTATGCATGTACATATGTATGCGTGCGTGTATGTGTGTATGTACATATGTATGCGTGCGTGTATGTGTGTATGTACAGTATGCATGCATTTAAGAGAATTGAAAAGAAAAGCATTTTCCCATGGGAAGGATTCCTATAATTAATTCCAATTAATTAATTATCAATTTGTAATTTCCCAAAATCAATCTTCTGATTTCCTTTTTTGCTATTTATTCCAAAAGGAAGGAAAAAGTCCTTCAATTTTTTATTTACAACTTCTTTCACTAAAGCTTGAAGGGTTCTCTCACCCAGTGCTCTATAATTTAATAATCCAAAGGTTCCTAATATCTGAAAAACTATTCAGAAACCATTTCCAAAAGCAATTAAAAAAAGGATGTATGTGAATCCAGTGTCTTCAAAACATCAAACATAGTTTCAGCAAGGTTTTGTTTATTTATCCAATTTAGACATCACCCATCCACTCAAGAGCAGTTCTATGCAGTATACAATTAAAACATAAAAACCATATAAAAAGTTTTATAGAGAAAGATGGCTATTCCCTCATCTCCCAGAGCTTCTAAACTCAGAAAGTGCTGTCTTGTAGTCTCCTCACAAGGGGCAATTTCTGCAGCACTTTTGGGTGATCTTATGTTTGGAGAATCAATCAATCAATCAATCAGAATAGAACTGGAAGAGACCTTGGAGGTCTTCTAGTCCAACCCCCTGCTCCAGCAGGAGACCCTATACCATTTTACATAGGTGGCTGTCCAGTCTTTACTTAATCACTTCATCCAGTGATGAAGCACCCACAACTTCTGAAGTCAAGCCATTCTACTGGTTAATTGTTTTCACCATTAGGAAGTTTCTCCTTAATTCCAAGTTGCTTCACTCCTTGATTAATTTCCATCCACTGTTTCTTGTCTTGCCTTCTGGTACTTTGGAAAATAAGTTGAGCCCCTCTTCTTTGTGGCAGCCCCTCAAATACTGGAATATTGCTATCATCTCACCCTTAGTCCTTTTCTCTAGTCTGGCCATACCTAATTCCTGCAACTGTTCTTCATATGTTTTAGCCTCCAGGCCCTTAATCATCTCAGTTGGTCTTCTTTTCCAAAGTCTCAACCAGAGGTGCTATTCAGCAGGTTCTGATCAGTTCTCGAGAACCAGTTGTGGAAATTTTGAGTACTTCAGAGAACTGGCAAATGCCACCTCTGACTGGCCTCACCCCCATATATTCTCTGCCTCCCGAGTCCCAGTTGATTGGCTAAGTCTTCTTTTGTTGCCCTTCACAGGAGAACGGAGCTGGAAAGCAGGTTAGTGGGATGGGGAGGGAATGGGGATTTTGCAGTATCTTTCCCCTGCCACGCCCATCAAGCCACATCATGCTCACCAAGCCAGGCCCACCAAACTGGTAGTAAAAATTTTTTTTAATCCCACCACTGGTCTCAACATCTTTTTTTTTTGTAATGTGATGACCAAAAATGTATGCAGGATACCAGATGTGGTCTCACTAAGGATTTATAAAGCGGTACCAAAACTTTACGTGATTTTCATACTGTACCTCTGTTTGTGCAAAGAGACGGTTTACTCATTGGCTTCTTGTTTTTCCACAGCCCTTGGCTCCACTTTTATCAGATCCCCATTTCTTCCCCAGGAAGTCTGAAGCCACATACAACATTTCCTGGCATATCACCAGAGGTTATATTCATAGTCAGACAGCTGATGCCATTTCAGTTGGCTCAGCAGAAGAGCCAAGGAAGAGGCTCTCTGAAAATGAAAGCATCTTCAGCTGACAGCCCACACTAAGTAAGCCAAAGCAACAAGATCATAGATAATAATAAATATATGCAAATGACACGATATCAGTGTTAAATAACATTCCCATTTATGCAAATTGATTTCTTTCATAATGCAGATGTTGCCTGACCCATTTAGAAATATGTGAAATCGAATTGCCTTATTAGCTAAGCTGAAAGCGGTAATATGCGAGGGTACATGCAGGCACCAAGGAAATACAAAGCTACCCGGATAAGAGATTGATGAGAATTTGGAGAATTTATTTCCAGAAAAGAAGAGATGGAAAAAGAAAGGCATCTAATTTGCTGATGTTCTGGTTAAGATCATGGCAAGTGGGGGGAGGGGAAGAAGTGCCGACAATGACAGGACAGATATAAAGCTGCTTTCTCAACTAACAACCTTAATGAGAAATTTTCTGGCTTGGTTTTTGATCTCCCCCTCAGCAGGATGGCTGCCCTTTTGCAGACTTGCATTCTGATCATGTGCTCATGTATGCTGATAACAGCACGCAACCTACCTCCGCATTGTTAGGAGGCCCATTGATAGTGGCAGTATTGATGGTAAGAACAGAGGCATCCTATTCTTGCAAAACCTCAGGGGAAAAACAGAAGAAGAAGAAGAAGAAGAAGAAGAAGAAGAAGAAGAAGAAGAAGAAGAAGAAGAAGAAGAAGAAGAAGAAGAAGAAGAAGAAGAAGAAGAAGAAGAAGAAGAAGAAGAAGAAGAAGAAGAAGACTCTCTCTCTTCTTCTGGCCATGGAGAATACGTGGTTGTCTTTAAGAATGCTTCAGCTGCTGGTTTTTAATGCCTGGGAAGTCCGTGCTGAGCAATTAGCTCCGTGGACAATAGCCTCCCTGTGCCAAAATATGCATCCATCTGTAGCAGGTGGTTGTCTCCATCTGTGCATTGTTCAGAAAGGTTTCTTGGTGCAATGGACCAGAAGAGACTTGCAGAGCCTGTCTGCATGGTCAACTCCCACAGCTTCCTAACAGTATGTCATTCTGAGGCTCCCTTCCAGCAATAACTAATGGATGGTTGGATAGTTGTCAACCAACTCTTTCTGGTGCCACCAGGAAAGGACAAGAAAAGTAAAGCCAATGGAACTCTTTCTGCCTGTTGCACTAGATCTTCTTAGGTTGATTCTGAACCTCTTTTGCTCAGAACCTATTCTCTGTCACTCTCTCTCTCTCTCTCTGTCTCTGTTTCTCCCTCTCCTTCTCTCCAATATATTTCCATATTATCAAAGCAGGATGTTAAGCCATAATGCAGTTGGCTCAATTCTGACTAAGCATCAGAGTCAGAGGTGAAATGCTGCCGCTTTGGCCTAGTTCACCCAAATTGGTAGTAAAAAAATGCAACTGGTTCGCCTGAACCAGTATTTCTGACAATCAGCTGGGCGATGTTCAGCTGTGCTGTGCAATTTAGTTAAGCTAGAAAGCAGGAAATCATCAGATTTCTTGCTTTCTAGCTAATCTAAATCACGCAGCAGAGCTGATTTCCCCCCCTCCCACTGTTGTATTTGCTTTGGAAGGCTTCAAAATGCTTTTTTTTCCAGTGCATAGGAGGCTTCCTTGAGGCGCAGTAGGCCAAAAACAGGGCACAGGGGGTGCTGTGAAAGAAAAAAAAGACATCTGACCTTCCCCAATCACATGACCACTGAGCCACGTCCACCTAGCCATGCCCACAGAACTGGTAGTAAAAAAAAATTGAATCCCGCATGGAAAAGTTCTGCTTTCTCAATTGAATCAATTCTATGTCTCTGCTCTTGCCACATAAACATTAGTCCTTCTGGAATCAGCCATCTATAATTCACTTCGTTTTCCAGTTAAAAAATTATATGGTTATTTACTGGGAATTAAATTAGAGGAAGAACAAGTCAAAGAAACTATGATTGTTTGGGGGAAGAATTTTGGATATGGGATTGATCTAGAGAAATGGCAGAAATTGTGGTCTCAAAATTATAAAATGACAATGTCAACAGCATATAAAGAAAACTTGTATAAGATGTTTTACAGGTGGCACTTTCCCCCGACAAGAATAGCAAGAATGTTTAAGAACAAATCTGAAAAATGCTGGAAATATCATCAGATACCCGGCTCGTATTACCATATGTGGTGGACTTGTGAGGACGCTAGAAAATATTGGACTAAAATTCGCATGTGGTTGGAAAAAATGACAAAGAAACACATAGACTTGAAACCAGAGATCTTCTTATTGGGAATTTTACCTGATATATATAGTAAAGATTTGAAATACCTGATTGTAAATGTATTAACAGTGGCTAGGATTGTATTTGCTAAAAATTGGAAGAATGAGAAAATACCATTACAGGAAGAAATTATTAAGAAAATATTGGAATGTGCTGAGATGAGTAGATTGACATTTGAAATTAGAGAGCAAGAGGATAAACAATTTTATGAAATTTGGGATCTTTTTTTATCAATGGTTAGATGATAAAATACGATAATAGAATATTTAGAATGCTAGACAGTAAGGAATATCTTTATTTTGCTATTTTGTTATTACTTTGTTATTTGACATTATATTTATAAAGGGTTTTTTAGGATTGATTTGGTATGATTATATGATTTGTTACAGAATAAACTGATTAAAGTATTGTTATCTCATAAAGCATGAATGATTAAAAGTATAGTCAAAAACTTCTTTTTTTAGTGATATTAGGATATATAAGTTTGGATTGACAATATGAGTTGTTATGTAACATAATTGTAATTGAGACTACAAAATGAATGCACAAAACTGATGAACCAACTGACACACTGGATGTACATATGAGAGTTGATGTTTTAATGTTTTGTTTGTCTTGTTTGTTTGTAGAAAATTAATAAAATCTCTTTCAAAAAAAAAAAATTGAATCCCACCACTGTTAAGCATATTGCATGTACCCAGTCCACATGGCTTATAAACCATTGATTTCAAGGCTTAGTGCAGGGATGTCGAACACAAGGCCATTTATATCTGGCTCATGGGGCCACCATGGAAACAGTGAAGGACCAGCCCATGGTGCCTCCACCAGCAAAAAATGGACCTCAGGAGTACCATGCTGGGTGCTTGCCCTCTGCTGCCTAGAGCTCTGGACAGCTTGCGCCACCATCCGGGGTCCTAACTGAGAGGGACAGTGAGGCTCCTCTGGAAGACAAGGGTTTGGTACTCTCCCTGGTCTCACCTTCTTTTGCTGGAGACAATGGATCCCCCCAGCTGTGGCTGGGCCACCACAGGTGCTAACATGAGTGATGCCCAGTTGGCCATGCACACCTTGGCTATGCCCATTTGGTCTCCGAGGTCAAACACAGCCCTTGATGCGGCCCTCGATGAAATTGAGTTTGACCCCACTGGCTTAGTGTAAAGTTAGCCATGGCTTATTTTTGACTGATGACTTAGTGTGTAATGTGAACAAAGTCATAATATTTTCTGATCGCAATCCTTCCAGATTGCAACCCGTGCAATGGTTACATATAATTCCTTTGAAAAATGGATGCCTTGTGGGTTTGTGTATTACATTTTTAAACCCATCAAGTAACAAGCACAATTGCGCTCTTCAACAGAATGACGTTCATGTCTGAATAATAGAGTTTACTCTAGTAAGAGGAAGAAAAATAGAGAGAGTTATTCCCCCAGAATCAATCGAGTTCAACTCTGTATCCCGAAATCATGGCAATCATTATTTCCATAAACTCATAGGCTTAAGTAAATCAAATACTTTATTTCAAACAGAAGCAACTTGAGATGCAACAAGGAGTAGGTTCTCCAAAGACTATACTTATTCATGGACAAGTCTAACCCATGAGTTTCTTTCTCTCACCCTTTTGTAATGGACTTCTCATGCTCCATTTCTTTTTCAAGTCTGGCTATAACAGGTCAATATTTACAAAATTGCCCCATCTGGTCCCAAGCTTCTGCTTACCTACCTTGACAGTCAAGTTTTTCATGCTAGGCATCAAACTAACCTCAAGTTTCCAATGGGTAGAAAGTAGGAAATAAATTCATGTAAAAGATACAGAAGCAGAAAGATCACTAATTTGGGGTGATAAGCAGTCTCATTTGTCTATTTTTCTAGTCTATCAATACTATATGTATAATCTGTACTCCCTGAGTTTGCCAATACTTAAAAGTAGATTGTTCTCCCAACCCATCCCAAATTAACAAGTTGGTTAGGTGTAGGTTTAGATCAACATTTCAATGTTTATAAAGCATTTTAGAATGCTGATAATTTTATATGCTACAACATCTGATAGGTGAGTCAATGTTACTACCAGTGTTACTACCAGTGTATACTATACATATACTGTATTGCAATTAGAATAGATTCAGTGGTCTTACTTCCTCATTTTAAACTTTTCTCGTTTTCTTTGGCTGTTCTTTCAAAGAATAACAGTGTGTGTATGTTTGCGTGTGCGTGTGTGTGTGTTGATTTAGGATTCCTTTTCTCAGTACTGTTAATACATTGACCTTTTTTTGACCTTTTTTCCTATCCAACAATAGCTTTCTCACTTTAAAAGGCTTGAAGTATTAAATAATGGTTAAAAATGCTGAAATTCATTAACAACAGTCACTATGGATAAGACTCCTATAAACCATAGCAGAAGTAGTCTGTTGGCAGGCAACCATCCGCAAAGCCCAATACTAATAGGTTGCTGTCTAAGCGTCACTGAAACTGCTCAGACAATGGATTTTAATAACTAGGTAACCCCCCAGAAGCATCAACTTTGATTAAGATCAATTAATATTATGCCCAGAAAGAACTCTAAAGTAATCAAATGATTTTATTAAATCTGGCTTAGAAAATTCAAGTTTATTAGTTCATAGGAACATGTTGATGACTTTTTTTAACAGAGAAAACAGGAGACTCTGGATCTCACTATTCTACCCATCAAGCCAGCTGATTACTGCCAATCATAATAAACAATAGACATTTGCAGAATACAATATTTGCTCTGGCTAGTTTCAATGCACTCTCCTCAGCAATCATCGGTGGTGTATGTTAAGCCTGGTTTCCCCAACCAGGGTTAGGGAGACAAGCTAAACAGAATGTGCAGCTTAGTCAGATAGGCACACAGATAAATGAGTGAGCTAAGCTTGTATGTTTATTAACATACAGTAAAAATGACAGATACGCTTGTGCTATCAAATATATAGTTTATTCCATTATGAGTTCATAGCATAGTCAAAATAACAGTCCAATAGTCATGTATCATTTAGTCAGTCCATTCAGGGATATTCAGTTAGCAAAGTCCGTGTTGAATACCCTATGTCAACACACTTACAAGTCTGTCCTTTGTTTTCTCTCCCGTTCAAGCAATGCAGTGTTGTGTCCTTGCAGTAATCAGGAATCATCAAAGCCAGAGAGATAGCAAGCTGCAGCCTTGCTTCTTTTAAAGTGCTTTCACAACCACTCCCTTAATTACTATCCCACAGTTAAAGTTGCAGACACTTTAACATACAAACTATGATTACATATTATTATTTACCTAAACCAGTTAGGGTAAAACAATGTTATCCCTAACATTCTCCCCTTTTAGGAAATAATAATATAACTATTTACACCTTTAAATCATATTTGTTACAACTCTCTTTAAACTTAGTTACTCCTTGAGCTTTTGTAAATTGGTCTGCAATGTTTTCTTCTGTCATGCAGTATTCCAATTTAATTAGCCCATTCTTTACAGATTCTCTAACATTTAAGTATCTTAAATCAGTATGTTTTGATCTAGTTTTAACAGCAATACTAGTAGCTAACTTTATAGCTGCTTGGTTATCCTCGAACACAATAATGGAATCTTTTACAGTTATACCCATGTCTAATAATAACTGTTTGTACAAAATCAAATCAGTGCATAGTAATGACAGACATGAAAATTCCGCTTCCATTGTGGACAAGCTGATATGCTGTTGTCTGATTGACCTCCACCCTATTAGTGTCTTACCAAATAATATAGCCATCCCAGATGTTGATTTTCTAGTGTTTATATCAGTTGCAAAACTTGCATCTGCATAGGCACTAAGACTCAAATCACCCTTTGGTTCTATATACAATGCATGGTTCATTGTTCCTTTAAGATATCTTAAAATTCTCTTTAATGATTGCCAATGACATTGTTGTGGATCTGAATTAAAAACGTGCCAGCTGATTTACACTATAAGCTATATCTGGCCTAGACCAATTGCTTATATATGATAAGCTACCAATCAAAGATTGATATATAGACTTATCAAATTTGGGACTTTGATCATCAGTTTGGCAAACTTCCTGACTCATTGGAGTCTTTGCCGGTTTACAAAGTTCCATTTTAAACGTTTTAATTAATTGGCAAATTTTATCTTCTTGAGATATCTTAAATCCATTTTTTGTTTTGTTAATTGTCAATCCTAGATACTTTTTAATTTCACCTAAATGCTTTAATTTTATCTTTTTGGCTTATAATGATATAATCTCATTAGCTTCATTATTAGTCTTAGTTATCAAAGCAATATCATCTGTAAATAATAACAATAATGACACCGTTCCATTATTTTCTCTTTTAAACACACATGGATTTGCTAAACCAGATTTAAAACCTATATTGTTTAACTCTTTCACAATATATTGGTTCCACTCAAACCCAGATTGTTTCAACCCGTAAAGACTCTTTTTGACTTTCCAACAATCATTACTATTTACTTGATTGTCTTTTATACCTACTGGTTTTCTTAAATATATAGTGTGCTGCAATGGTGCATGTAGATAAGCAGTTTCTACATCTAAATGGTTAATTACATAGTTTTTCTTAGCTGCCCACACTAATGCTGCTCTTAAAGATGTTGCTTTAAGACTTGGTGCAAAAACTTCATCGTAATCAGATGCAGTTTGATTAAATCCTTGAGCTACTAACCTAGCTTTATGGGTAACAATCCCATCATTTCCAGTTTTTACTTTAAATATCCATTTGCACCCAATGGATTTTTCTCCTGGAGGTAATTTAGCATCTTCATAAACTTTCATTACCTTTAATGAATTTAGTTCCTTTTTCATTGCCTTTTGCCAATTCTCCTGATCCTTAGCAGGATACATCCTAAGTTCATTTACACTAGTTGGAACTTTAGTTACTTGGTAAACTATACTTGCTTGATACCTATCAGGTGGTCTAGTTATACGTGTAGTACGTCTAGGTATTACAGGACTTACAGGTGGGCTTTCATTTATTAACTCTTCTTGATTATCTAACTCTTCCTGATCAACTGTTACCTCTTGTTCTGGTCCTATTTGCTCTTCTTGGACTTCTTCTTTAATTGGACTCTTCTTATAACTAATCTGATCTTTCTGTCTTTTGTAGGGTTCAATAATTACTTCATTATTTAAATCTTGCTCTAATCTATTCCATCCTACATGTTCTAGGAATTTTGCACTAGCACTGGTGTAAACTTTAGATGTACCTGGTTCCCAGAATCTATAAGATCTATGATTAGATTCATATCCTACAAAATATAATCTTTTAGCTCTATGTTGTCCTTTGTATCTAAGTTGTGTAGGGATATGCACCCATGCTGGTGCTCCAAATGTGTGCATGTAACTTAAATCAGGTTTTGTACCATGCCACAGTGTGAATGGTAATTCACCTGTTGTTGAATTAACAACATTATTTAATATATGATTACCACACATTATTGCTTCTCCCCACAAATTGTCAGGTAATCCTGAATCAGACATCATAGTTCGTGCCATTGATTGTAATGTTTGGCCTCTTCTCTCTATAAAGGCATTATGTTGTGGCCTATATGGTGCAGACTTTTTATGTTGAATACCTAACATTCTTAGTCTGTTCTGGAATTTATTATTTGTAAATTCTGTACCATTATCTGTTATAAGAGTTACTAATTTCTTTTTAGTTTTCCTTTCTGCAAATTTTATCCAATTAAAGAGATTTTGATATGTTTCAGTTTTGCTCTTCATTAAATAGCAAAACCCATATCTAGAATAATGGTCCATTATACTTAGTATGTAACGAGCTCCTCCTACACTTGGTTTTTTAGGACCTATTAAATCTGCAAATACTACCTCTAAAGGCTCTTTGGTAGTAAATCCATCAACTCTATTAGCAGGTGTAACCCTTGCTTTGCTTTGATTGCAGATATTACATTGCAAATACTTATGACAAGGTTTCAAACTTATTCCCTTAGATAATTCAACAGTTTTCTTAAGCATTTTAAAATTTAAATGCCCTAGCCTTCGATGTAACAAGTGAATACATTCATCATGAGGTTTCTTATTTTCATAAACTGTGTTAGCCACCTTTAAACCATCATCATTTAACACATATAATTCACCTCTTAAAGATGCAGTAATTCTCTTATCTTCTTTTTCAATTATGCAGTTATCTCCCCTAAATGTAACTACATATCCTAGTTTAACCAAAATTCTTACTGAAATTAAATTAAACTTAAGTTGTGGCACATATAACATTTTTACATTCTCTTTTATAAAAGAACAATATGCTATACCTTGACCTTTAGCTTTCAGTTTCCAGCCATTGGCTAACGATATCTGCTGTGTACTCTTGGACATTTTAATAAAATGTTTCTTATCATTAGTTATACAATGTGATGCTCCACTATCAACCACCCATAAATTATTTTTTACAGCTCCGTTACTATACATGGCTAACTCTAAATTTTTATTTATCTTTTGATGACTTTTTGTATTCTGGCCAGCGTTCTGGCGTTTTGCCTTTTTACAAAATCTTGCCAAATGTCCTCTTCCTCCACAATTAAAGCACCTTTTAATTGCATATGCAGTAGGAGATTCATTATCTTCTTTTTGATGTTGCTGCCTCCTTAATTCGTCTCTTTCAAGCCTTCTTCTGGCCTCTTCAATCAATCTGCCAGTTATATCAGTTAAAGTTAGGCTTTCCTTTGGCAATATTTCAAGTGAAGTTACGTAATTGTCATAGGTTTCATTAAGGGAAGATAGAATTATATAGACTTGGTGTAGTTCAGAGAAAATAAGCTCTTTCTCGTGCAGTTCTTGAAAAATGCTTTGCATAGTTTTTAAATGACTCAGCATATCACCATTCTTATGGAGATGTGTACTGAAAAGTTTCCGTGTTAGGTTTATGTGAGCACCAATGTTATCTCGAACATAAATCCTTTTCAGCTTCTGCCAACACCCAACAGCTAATTTTTCTCCGTGGATATAAACAAGTTGCATATCAGTTATGGTTAAAGCAATAATGCAAATTGCTTGTTCATTTTTATGCATAAATTCTTCTATCTTTAATTTATCTTCCTTATCCTCTGGATCCCATTCTTCTACGTTTGGTGGATTTTCAATTATGTTCCACAAACCTTCTCTTCGTAGAAGCAGACTACATTTCATAGACCATGATACATAGTTTGTTCCATCCAACTTGGATATCAGGGACAAACTTTGTAAATTGACTTGTGCCATGTTTTCTTATATGGATATAAAACTATAATTAATAAAACACAGCTGTCTGTTACTGTAATGTATAACAACACAAACTCTCACTTTTACATAAATCTGTTTTATCCTAGTTAAACTGACTTTGCAGCCTCTGGGCCCATAACCAGTGTTAAGCCTGGTTTCCCCAACCAGGGTTAGGGAGACAAGCTAAACAGAATGTGCAGCTTAGTCAGATAGGCACACAGATAAATGAGTGAGCTAAGCTTGTATGTTTATTAACATACAGTAAAAATGACAGATACGCTTGTGCTATCAAATATATAGTTTATTCCATTATGAGTTCATAGCATAGTCAAAATAACAGTCCAATAGTCATGTATCATTTAGTCAGTCCATTCAGGGATATTCGGTTAGCAAAGTCCGTGTTGAATACCCTATGTCAACACACTTACAAGTCTGTCCTTTGTTTTCTCTCCCGTTCGAGCAATGCAGTGTTGTGTCCTTGCAGTAATCAGGAATCATCAAAGCCAGAGAGATAGCAAGCTGCAGCCTTGCTTCTTTTAAAGTGCTTTCACAACCACTCCCTTAATTACTATCCCACAGTTAAAGTTGCAGACACTTTAACATACAAACTATGATTACATATTATTATTTACCTAAACCAGTTAGGGTAAAACAATGTTATCCTTTTTTTAACAGAGAAAACAGGAGACTCTGGATCTCACTATTCTACCCATCAAGCCAGCTGATTACTGCCAATCATAATAAACAATAGACATTTGCAGAATACAATATTTGCTCTGGCTAGTTTCAATGCACTCTCCTCAGCAATCATCGGTGGTGTATAACCCCCAAATTCCTTTCAGGGAATGACTTTGTCTTTGATTCTCATGCCATAGAGCAAGAGTCTTCAAACTTGACAAGTTTAAACTTGTGGACTTCAACTCCTAGAATTCCTGAGCTAACATGACTGGAGGAGGAATTCTGGGAGTTGAAGTCCACAAGTCTTAAAGCTGTCAAGTTTGCAGACCCCTGCCATAGAGCAGAGTTGGCAAATGATGGCCCGTTTATGACTTGTAGATTTCAACTCCCAGAATTGCTGAACCAAAAATGGCTGGCTCAGGAATTCTGGGAGTTGAAGTCCACAAGTCATAAAAAGGCCATAGAGGATATTCAGTATATTTGGTTGTACTGTAATTTCTATCTGAACCTGTATGATGCAGTAATTCTGCCCTTTATAAAAGAATTCTAAGGGAGAGGTTCTCACTGACACATCTATCTTCTAGCAGATCTGTTAGGAATTGATAGTCACTTAATAGTTGGGTTGGAAATATATAAACCAGGATAGACATTTAATATTGTCTCTTTAGGGAATGCTAAAATTGTAATTGGGTGTGGTTCCTCAAACGGCCATAAGATGGAGTCAGAAACCTGGTTTGTTTGTTCTGATGTTCTATTGTTTGTGGTTCTTGCATTTTTTCCCTATTGACTGTTGCTGATTTTCGTTCTTCTTGGGTTGCTGTAAGACTATTTACTGAACTGTTTATGATACTGGAATTTGATTTTTGGATTATCCCTGGACTGAATACTGACCGTTTTAACTATGTATGACTTGGACTGTTTGTTGGACTTTGCTTAACCGTTTACTGGAAGTTAAACCTACATTTTCCTATTCAGTGTATCTGTGTGCTGGTCATGTGTTTTTCAACATCACTCTCACTACTTCTCCCTGTGTGCATTCATTCTCCTAATGGGGAATTACCTCAACAAGATCATAAGACGATTATTCTCTACAATGTGTTCAATTTTTACTTACTGCCATTAGAATGAAGCACCAAACATTGTCCCATAAAATTAAGTTTCTTTGATACCTTTAAAATTTCTGGCCTCCTCTTCCTTTTCCTTTCCTTAAAAAACCTTTTAATTGTTTATATTTATTTGCTTTTATTATTTTTATGATGTACATAGAATTTGATTTAAGACTGCAATAAATTTTATCTACCTACTTGTCTTCTCTGCCTATCTCATATGCTAAAAGTTCTAATAATAGAACAGAAATGCCTCAACCCATGAAATCATGGAATTTATTATCTCCTAGGAGAAATTTAATGTAGTCTCATTTGTTTTCCCACAAAAAAATGTGTGTAATTCTTTTTAAGAAATGATAGTTATTAAAAATCTTAAAGAAGATGTCCAATCAGTTTCTGCAGCCTCTGAAACAGTTTCTAGATGTTTAACAATAATGTAAAAGTTATTTTGTGATGTTGGAATACCGAATAACCTTTTTAACCTTTTAACGCAGGGGTCCCCAAACTTGGCAACTTTAAGACTTATGGATTTCAACTCCCAGAATTCCTCAGCCAGCTGGCTGAGGAATTCTGGGAGTTGAAGTTCACAAGTCTTAAAGTTGCCAAGTTTAGAGGCCTCTGTTTTAAAGCTTTACTTAAAAAGTAGCAAGCTTCAATGCATGGGACACTGTGTCTTTTTAAAAAAAAAGATTCTGAATCATTAAGTGCTTTCTTAATGGCAGGAAAGACAGGAAATTATGAGGAGTGAAATGTAATGCCTCAGGAGAGTACCAAGTTGAAGAAGGATACAATACACAACCAATTCAGCGCTGAACAAGAAAGATCGGAAAACAGATGTGAGAGAAGTTGGCCAACATTTGTAAGCAGGGAACAAGCTTACAATGCTGAATAGTGCAGAATCAACAGAATCACACATGCAAAACAGGAAATGAGTGAAGCACAACGCTATTTGGCAGTTCTTTTCTGTCTAGATGAGGAATGGAAGAAGAATATGGAAGAGAGCAGGCAAAATAAGAAAAACAGGAAACCTAAATTGGCTGCTTAACTAACAAGGACTTACCCCAACTAAAAGATGTTTGGATCTATTCTACCAAGAAACTACCTACCCATTTCAACCTCAATTGTCCTCTACTAGAAACAATTTTAACACAGATTTTTATGCACAGGCTTTTTTTATGCATAAGCTTACCAACATGCCTGCCGTCCCTGTCCTATTGTTTCTTTTTTCTTTTTATTATATGTATCCAATTCATGTATCCATAACTATGTTTATACTTATACCTGTTATCTTATAATTGCTTGAAAAGCAAATGTAAACAATCCATTGTATACTTGAATTTTTTTTCTTTGTCTCTTCTGTATTTTTTCCCTTATGTGTCATATTTCTTAAATTGTAAAGTTTGCTTTCTGAGAAGTTTACAATTTAAGAAATTTAAGAGAGAGAGAGAGAGACTAAGTTGGCAGTCAATCCTGAACCATACAATTCAAATTCCATTAGCATTATTGTGTACCTGAAGTGTGTTGTTATTTCATCCCCAACTACTAGAAACTTTTACGTTCTTGCAGTCAGTCCTCTTTGGAAAAATGTTTTTTAGAAGTTGTCAGTTAAAACTAAGATAGTATGCAAAGAGTACAAAATGCAAGCATTTTGCAGACGATGTAGTATTTTTTTATAGAGAAGACCGGTAAAACTGGAATGGTCCTATTATGATAAATTGAAGAATTTGGCAAAGTAGCAGGATTTAAAATAAACAAAAATAAAACAAAGATATTAGTCAAAAACCTTATGGACATCCAGAAAAAGATTTAGAGGAAAAAATGGAAATTCAGAAAGTTAAAAAGATAAAATATTTTGGTATTTGGTTAATGGCAAGGTGCTCCTCAATTAAGGAAAATAATTATAATAAATTAATATTAGAAATAAGAAAAGATTTGGAGTCATGGGGAAAACTACAGATTTCACTAATTGGAAGAATTGCTACAGTCAAAATGACTATATTACTAAAATTATTATATTTATTTCCAACTATACCAATAAAATTAGGCAAACCCTTTTTTGAGGAGCTAAATAAAAGAATAGCCAAATTTGTTTGGGTGGGGGAAAAAAAAACCTAGAATTAAATGAAATTAATGCAGGATAAAGATGTAGAGGTGGCTTTGGACTTCCCGAATGGGAATTATATTATCAGGCAGTAGCCATGATATGGGTAAGGGATTGGATTAATTTGGATAATAAAAGAATATTATTGATAGAGGGCCATGACTTGCAATGAGGGTGACATGGATTCTTATGGGAAGGGAAAAGCAAAAACCACTCTTATTTTCAAAGACATCAGATCAGACACGCATTTATTCAGGTATGGGGAAAAATTAAAAAAATCATTAGACTAAAATGCCAGGCTGGCTGTCAATGATGAAGGCAATGATATACCCCAATGCAATGGAGTTAAATAAAATGAGAAAATACAAGGAATTGATTGACTCACAAGGAAGGCTGAGAACAACGGAAGAACTAAAGCAATAAGGTATGGATATCAATTGTTGGCCCTCCTTGCAAATTCAGACAGAATATAAAAAAGATAAAGAAGAATATGGATTTTATAAGGATCAACAACAATTAGATAAAATAATTCAGGGAACTGAAGAGAAGATGATCAAAATATATAACCTTGTTTTGAACTTTAAAATGAAGGAAAAAATTGTTAAAAGAAACAATTTGGGCGAAAAATTTGAGATACAGCATTGAATTAGAATATTGGGAAAAGCGTGGGTGGCTGGGGAACTATAAATTAACATTATCAGCAATGTATAAAGAAAATATATACAACATGTTTTATAGATGGCACCTATCCCCTGCTAGATTGGCAAAGATGTTCCCAACCAGAAGCCCAGAATGTTGGAAATGCAAAAGTAAACAGGGCACTTTTTTCCACATGTGGTGGACATGTTTGGAAGCCAAGAGTTATTGGAGTAGAATTAAAAAGTGGGGAGAGGAAATAATGAAACAAAAAATTGATTCAGACTAAAACTGTTTTTATTGGGAATAATAAGGGGAGATTATACTAAGACAGACAAATACATCATTTTACATATAACAACTGCGGCCAGAATTGTACACACAGTACTGAAAACAAGATAATATACCATCTGAGGGGACAGTGATAAGAAAGATTTTGGATTGCATGGAGATGGACAGGCTGACCTTAGAGTTAAAAGATAGAGGTGAATTGGAGAATTATCTGGTCTGGGATGCCTGGTACATCTGGTTAGACAATAGATATAAAAGTATCATAGTAACTAATATATGAACATGAATGTTGATGATGCTGTAACATTGTTGAAAGTGTTGATAGGTTATAAATTGCTGGAAACATTTTAATAAAAAGTATTTTAAAAAATAAAATAAAACTAAGATAGCATTGCGAGGCTATACTAATGTTAATTTAATATGCATATAAATTGAATCATGTAAATTATTATAACATTAAAAACAAATGTATTTTATATATGATAGTAAATTGGCTGCACCATGATTCTCCTATTTAGCATCAACTTATTCCTTTTCCGCGATGTATTCAAGATGGACAATATTAATATTTATATGTATTTATATGTTAGGGTGAAGGTATATACATATGTATGTATATCTATATGTGTACTTTATGTATGTGTGCACTTTTAAGGAACATAATTTTATTTTTAAATGTGTGCCAGTGTGCCCACAGGGGGAAAAAAGACAGTAAAGGTTATCTTTTGGAGATTCCAATGCACATATATAGCATGGATATATATATAATTTTATGGCTATATATATAATTTTATGGCTGAAAAGATACAGATATTTACCTGTTAATAAAGGCCAATGATCTAAAAAAAAAAGGAATTGATTTGTGTGGAAAAGTCCTCATGAAATTAAATTTGTACTATTGTCAATACTTTTGGGTCATGCAATAAAATACTGCCATTTTAAATAATATTTCCTCAGAAATGAAGCGGTTTAATTCAAATGAATAATGTTACGGTGTGGTGAAATTATTGATTGGGACATTCATCATGGAAAAATATTAAAGCTTTCCTGCCCAAGCCTAAATTTCAATGGACCAGAAAGAAAGAAAAGTGGTATTTTTGACAGCCTGCAACCCCATTTCAGTATGCTTGCATGCAGTGAATGGTATTCAATTTTTTTTTTTGTTACTACCAGTTCTGTGGGCATGGCTTGGTGGATGTGGAGATGGTTTGGTGGGCATGGCAGGGGAAGGATATTATAAAATCTCCATTTCCACTTCACTCCAAGGGAAGGGTACTGCAAAACCCCCATTCCCTCCCCATCCCACTAACCTGCTTTCCAGCTCCATTCTCCTATGCAGGGCAACAAAAGAAGACCCAGCTGATAAGCTGGGACTCAGGGGGCAGAGAATAGATGGGGGAAGGGCCAACCAGAGGTGGCATTTTGAGTTTTGTCCAAACCAGTCCCTTGGATTTTGAAGGAATGATGTTTTTCTTCTTCCTGGACCTCGTTTGCCTTCAATCTTCCCTGGAGGAGTGAGTGGAAGTATGCGGTATTTTTCTGGGTATTGCATCACTTGTCCAAAATAGTCTAACTTTAGCTTTTTAATGATTTTGATAATTTCCCTTGGCTTTCCCAGGTGGCTTATCACCTCCTCATTTCTGATTTAAAAGACTACAAAAACATAAAAGGAAAACTAGAAAAAGAAAGAAAATATAAAAGAGTAAAATAAACATATGAAGAATAACAAAAAAGCAAAAAAGAAAGTTATCTAAAGAGTCTAACTTTAATCCTTCTTTGCAGCAGTTACAAACATAGCAATGACTACCTCATTCTTTTCATTTGGCATATCATAGTTCCCTTCTTCCCATAAAAAATCTTCTTTAATTAATACATCCTGGAATCACCAGTTCATTTTGATCCATTTTCAATGGAAAGTCCATAAAGGGTTTCCAGATTTTTATAAAGTTATCATAATTCCCTCCTTAAACAAGCAATGTCAATTTTGTCATTTCTGCAAACTCAGCCATTTTCCTGACCCATTCCTTCATTATGGATATTTCTGTATTCTTCCATCTGTCAACGATGCAATGATGAAAGTTGACCCTAACATTAACCAGGAATCACCTCAGGCAGCTGAAAATTATTCAAGGAAGTTGTGTGATGCACAATCTGTCTACATTTCCCTAGTTAGCTTTCTATTGACTGATGCAATGAAGGTTACTGGATTCTTCAACCAGGACTGAAAAAAGATTTGATTGGAAGTCTTACTGGTTTTAATTCATTAAATTAAGCAGTGTGCTATACTTCTTCTTTCTTTCTTTCTTTTTTGCCACAAACTCTTTTTTCAACTTTGACAACCCTACAAAAAAAAAGGAAACCAACTGTGAAACCAGATGCATTACCATATATGACTTCCTCTATCATGAAATATTTTTAAAGAATGACTTTTTCTGCATGTCCTCATATGTATGTATTATATATGCATCTCCACATACATGAAGACATGCAGAAAAAGTCATTCTTTAAAAATATTTCATGATGAAGGAAGTCACTTTTTCAGACCAAAATATCTGCTGCCTACGAAACACATTTGAAATGCAATAGAAAAGAACAGCTCCCAAACCAGTATTTTAATTTCAGAAATATATTTCCCTCATTACTACTCAACTGCATTATGACTGGGAGAAGATACTACTGTACGTAGGTTTCAGAATGAGCAGGTGACAAGCTTTTCCAGGACTCTTATATATTAATACTAATATCTTGAACTGTCTCTGGGAGAGATTAAAGTGCCACTAAGGTGTGGTGAGCTTCCAGAACTGTCAAGTTTTCTCATGAAAAATGGAACTCTGAGTCACAAAATGGAAATGGTTAAAATTTACAGAAAAAAAATGTGTGTGTATGTGTGGGCACGTGGGTTGGTGGGTATGTGAGTGGTGGTTCTTTTGATATACTTCATAGATACTCACACACATCTCTTTATCTTCAAGTGGCTTGAGCAAAGAATAAGTGAGGCTCAAGTACCTTGAATGAACGTTTGGACAAGCCTTTTGAATTAACAAAATCAATCAAAGTATCATCGATACTTTGATTCCATCAAGGCATGTAATCCCTCCTCCTCCTTAAACAAACAATTGGCACATACAACCTCACCAAGCAAATTCTGATTTTCTACATTTTAACCACTGCTGTCACTGTCTTTGTTTTACATAAACACAGATGTTTGCTGATCAATATTCATTTAAGGTAGGATATTTCACCAACTCTTTTCCCTCTCCCTTTTGTTTTTCAATTTAGGCTGACATCTGCTGGCCTGAGCTAATGGTTAGGCCAATAATACAGAATATAACACAATTTCAGACGGGGGTCCCTCTTCCCTTTTGTACTTTTAACAGTGCTTTGAAACCAGAACCAAGCCACTTTAATTACATAGACAATTCACATGGAATAATAATTTGGGGAGAGAAAGGAGAGAAGGCGAAGGATAAACAATAGCAGCAGATGAAAATTACTTTGCCATAATACTCTACAAGCATTGCAAATACAGTGCACTGCATTCCTAATACAAAGAGCCAATTGGAGACATCATATATCAGGCCAAATAAGCTTATATAGAATTAGGGCCATTTAACGGGGGCCACCCTTTGGGTCATAATGAAAAGTCAGTATGCACGCCCTCTCTTTTAACCTTGCAGTACAGCTCAGAGGGAGAGGAATGGCCTTTGTAGCTAGCAAGGATCTCCAGGGGGGTGGTTGATATGTCAGAAGGTAATTTAGGGGAAAACACTTGTCTTTGAGCAAAATGCATGGGATACTTCCAGTAATTTGTGACTGTCCAAATAACGAAGAGCATCAGAATTGCTAAAGATAGATTGAGAGGCTGTAACAAGAGGATACTAAGACATTCTAATTGGGGTGGAGGTGCGGGGGGAAACATTCTACATACCATACATAAAGCATCAAGATGAAGCCTGTGCATTTTCATGACAAGTTTGTTCAGAACAGCCTACAGAGTTTGAAAACACCCCTCAAAGAAAACTCAGGTTCAAAAAGAGGTAGCAAGTTGCATCAGAAACAATCCCGGATATTACTTCTCTGCATGAGTTCAAAGTAAGCAATGTAGCATTAGAAGACTGTCATGCAGCCAAGGAGGTGCTGTCAGTCTCTCCATAGAGACCATGCTGCGCTAAGGGAATTGCTGATTGAAATGTATTTAATAGAAAAGGGAAGGAGGAGCCACGTAGGAAATGGGGATGAAGCAGGATGAAGCCCTCAGTAGGGTCTTTCTGCCATACCTTCTGACAAGGAACAGAATATATAAAGAGGCCTACTGAAAGAGAGCAAAAGGCCTTTTATCTGGGCCAGCCTTCCACATCCTGATGCTCCTCTGTTGTACTAGATCATAACTCTTACAATCCCCCAAGTAGAAGGGCTATTAGGTAGGGAATGGTGGGAACTGCGGTCCAGCACAATGAGAAGATAACATATTTGGGAAAGTTGATCCGGATAAATTTTCTAAGTGCTCAGCTTACTGAGGATAATGAGCGTTGTCCTACAATTCTACAGAAGCCCAGGTATCATGGAATACATGGATGACCTTGAAGAAAGGGGAGCAGAGAGGATGCTTACTAGGAAACAACCGGAGGAGTCCTCTATCACTTAACAGTCAGAGAAAGAATCTGAGGAAGGACCTGCACTAATGGAGCAAGCAGTTAAAAATGGAGGGTTGGAAGTTTGTACTTTCAGACTTTCAAGATTCTGTTCATGTAGCCTTATGTCAAAATAGATTTTGCTCTTCTAGTTTAGTTTCCTGTCTGGTTTATTCAGGACGGCTGACAACATGGGACCCTCCATTTTTATTGAAAATCCAGCATTATTTACGCAGTAATGGCAAACTACAATCATTACATCTTATTGTGTATTTCAGTTAAATCAAATATATGGAGAGTGATACATATTTATTTTATATGAACAAGTTTGGTTAGTTTGTGAAGGGTTTGTTTTGACCATTTTATCCTTTATTTATTATTTATCAACATAAGTTAACCAGTTATATCAAGAATTATTTTGGACACACTTTGGCGCATTCTCTTTTCTTATTCCTACATGGCAACTGAATTTAAATATTTAAATGTTGAAACTAAAATTGAAATTATCTATGGCTTTATGTGCATAAGTAAAAACCCACCATTCATTAATGACCTGAACATATTTTAAGCAGAAGTATAAAGATTGGGATGATTTTTTTATTTTATTTTTCTGTGTAAGGCATGTACTCTTCCACTGAACAGCTGACAAGAACAAAAGGAGAGCAATTAACATCTTTTGGCTTATTATTTTTACTTGGTTTACTAAGGATGAATCACAGAACAAACAAATGGAGTCCCTCAGCTACAGCAGCATAAAAAACATCATGATCTATTCCAATTACACTATTTTCTCTTGAAATGACAGCTTAAGAAGAGAAGACCCTTGCTTCCAAGTCATGTGAAGAATGTCTCCCAAAATGTTGCAAATGTTGGTAATATAATAAGAAAAAAAAACACATACATACAGAAGAGAAAAGGAGTAAAAGGAGCAAACTGGAAGACCAATTTGACAAGGCAGGAATGGTAGGCTACTGCCAGATGGCCACTTGGGTCCATTCTTCTGTTGATTTTGTATTGTAGACAGTTCTAACATGTCCTTTGCTAGCCTTTCAGCACCTCGGAAAGCTCTCAAATATCACTTGTTTATTTTTCCTATTGGGAACTCTGTTTTGGAGACAAAGAGCAATCTTTATATCTCTTGCAGCAATGCTGAAAGAAATATAACGATTATTTAACAATATTGTATCTGCAGATTTGCTAATACTCACTAAAGAAAATTGCAGGTTGAAGATCTTCCAACTCTGCAGAAGTAATGTTTGAAATTTTAAGATCTGTCTTGATTTTCAAGTTGTGGTGTGGGTTCTTTGGTGCTCTCTGAGTTTGGTTGTTTTCTTGCAAATGTTTTGTTACCAAAGTAGGCAACATCAGCAGTGCTAGTAGGCAGTAGGATTTACTCTCATTTTATATACTAAGCCTTGCCCTATCAATGTTGATGTGACTGGTCTTGGTAGTCCATGATTGGGCTTTTCTTTACTATGCCAAATTGGCAAAATGCACTGCCTATTTATTTCACCCCACCTTCCCAAACCTCTTGAAAGTCTGGGATCAATAGTAGTTTCTCTCTACTGGATTCAATCGGTTGAGTTGATAGTAGGTACCAGAATTATATATTCCACAGATATCCAAGTATCAGATCATAAAAGACTTTATAAGCCAAAACCAATGTCTTAAATTATATCTGGATACCAATCAGCAACCATACAGGATAAAGGTAAAGGTTCCCCTCGCACATATGTGCTAGTCGTTTCCGGCTCTAGGGGGTGGTGCTCATCTCCATTACAAAGCCGAAGAGCCAGCGCTGTCCAAAGATGTTTCAGTGAGCATGTGGCTGGCATGACTAAATGCTGAAGGCACATGGAGTGCTGTCACCTTCCTACCAAAGTGATCCCCATTTTTCTACTTGCATTTTTACATGCTTTTGAAATGCTAGGTTGGTAGAAGCTGGGTCAAGTAATGGGAGCTCACTCCATTACGTGGTGCTAGGGATTCAATCTGCTGACCTTTCTGATCGACAAGCTCAGCATCTTAGCAACTGAGCCACCACATCCCCAAAATACAGGATGCTAACTACCAATATTATATACTTCTGATAATGGGAGCTTGAAAATATGTGGGTGACAAAATTTTAGACCAATTATACTTTCTAGCATTGAAGCATTTAGTCTTATATACCACTCCACAGTGATTTATAGCACTTTATGGGCAGTTGCAATGTAGAAGCATTATTTGCATATTGTCCCCAACAATCTGGATCCCCATTTTGCCAACCTCAGAAGGATGGAAAGCTGAATCAACCTTGAGCCCCATCAAGATTGAACTCCAGGCGGTAGGCAGAATTTTGCCTGGAATGCTGCCTTTTAACCACTGTGCCATCAGGATTTGCTGAATAGCTTTTAAGAGCAATTCTAAGTAGAGTAGATTTCAGTATTCCAACCAGGTGGTGATAGTCTTCCTTCCTCATGTAGTGTTTCATGTTTCTATTTCGTTTCTCAACTGAGATTCTGCCACATTTCAATTCAGCATCAAACCATATATCCAAAAATTGCAGTGCCCCAAATTTTGAGTTTGTAATGCTAGCTAAGATTTCTTAATGCTGTAATCCCAATCTATCTGCAGTATACCATGTTAGGCAAGATTGTTATATAGGATTGTGGCTAGCATGAGTGGCATGAAGGAATTTCTTCCCAGGGAGACTCATTTTAGATACCAGCGATATACAGTATTTACAAAGGACAAATCAAATCATTATGTTCTTGGTAGTTACACTGGTTTTGTGACCTGCTGTGGTAATTTGTATTTTGAGATCTGTGAGATACAATGTCTTTTAATTCATTGTGAAATGATCTTTACTTATGAAGTATTTTATTATTTATTGACTGGATATGTTGACAGTATATCAATATTTGAAATAAATAAAATGCAAATGTAGGATATTCCTGTTTAATTTGTTAATGTCTCAATAATCATGCAGAATTACTTCTGTCATTGAAAATCAGGAAGTTCAGTTACTCTTGACATGAAGGGAAATCACTTAATTGCCCATCATACAGTATTTTTAAAAAGCATACTAGATTCTATACCTCCTTCCTCCCTTAGATTGTTTTTTGCAAATAGATGAACTAGATTTTCATACATATAGAATGTATGTTATCTATCAACATCATCTATCTATATCTCTATCTATTTATCTATCTATATCTATCGATATGGATATGGATTTAGATTTGGATATGGATATAGATATTAACCGAATAGGTCTCTGAGATATGTGAAAAGAAATACTATTGCATTTGAATGCAAATTTGGATTTTAAAAGCAAAAAGTGTGTGAGAAATTGGATGGGGCAAGGAACAAAAAGAGATATTTATCCAAGTCAGCGCTAATAAAAAATTTACCCAGTGAGGCCATCCCAAAACAGTGGACTTCTGCTAGAATATTTAGTAAGACTAGAAATGAGATATACAGATGTAATGCTTGTGTCCAAAAATATTTGGAGACATTTTGAGGGCCATTAAAGGGATGTTAATAAAGCAATATTTTCCAGAATGAATACAAACATAAAATATTCTTAATTGCACCACCAGTCACTATCTATTCAGAATAGTCTGCAATCAGCAATAAATGCATGATTCATGGCTGTATTTCTACAGGTAAAATACTGCTCTATTATTCATGAATTAAAAACCCATCAATCTCTAGAGCCACTTCATGCAAATAGTTCTCTTTGCTACTCCATTCTAATCTTTACCCGGTGCTATTTTTCTACTTCCATTTCTGTTTACTTCTAGATAGAAACACTATCATTAGAGACTGAATATTAAAATGAAGGTTGCCTGAACTGCGAACTGGGTGGCAAATAAATTTGATAAATTAATAACAATAACTAAATAAAAATGAAAATACTGGCTGATGTTGGCATACTTTGGATTTATTATGCTAGAGTTAAAATCATAATCAACTTTCTATGTGTTTTGACATCTTTGTTTTTGTTGCTGTGGATTTTTATGGGATTAGTCCCTGTCACTTTGCTTTAGCATCCTCCTGTTGTCTGAAAATAATATCCAGGTAATCCTCAATTTATGTACATTCATAAAGCGGCTGTTCAAAGTTATAGTGATGCTGAGAAAAGTGACTTAAAAATGGCCCTTGACCTTAGCAGCATCCCTGAGTGGTCCCATGATTGCATTTAGGGTGCTTATCAACTGGCCTATATTGATGACAGTTGCAGCATCTTGGAGCTCCAATTTCAGATTGCTTAATGAAATAGCAAAAAAAATAATAAACATGGGCATCACTTACTTAACTTAATTTTGGACCTAACGTGTTATTTCTATTCATATCTGCACTATGGGAATAAATCCCAACTGATTGGAGGTACTCAGCCTAGCGATTAGTAAGTAGCTATGTAGTTATTAGCTATCTGTAGAGAGCTGTGGTAGCACAGTGGTTAGAATGCAGTATGGAGGCTACTTCTGCTGCCTGCCGGCTGCCTGCAGTTTGGCAGTTTGAATCTCACCCAGGCTCAAGGTTGACTCAGCCTTCCATCCTTTGAGGTGGGTAAAATGAGGACCCAGATTATTGGGGGCAAGATGCTGATTCTGTAAATCACTTAAGAGAGGGCTGGAAAACACTGGAAAGCGGTACACAAGTCTAAGTGCTATTGTTATGACTATTATATGCTGTCATTGGGTCAGGGCGTGGGAGTTGGGGGTGGGTGATTTATTTATTTCATTTTATTTTATTTTCCAGATTTTGTTCTATTGTACATTATTAGTTTATTTGATTCTTTTTGTTACTTTTTATTACTTTTTATTATTTTAAATATGGTTTTACATTCTGTAAACCGCCTCAAGTCGCCATGGGTGATAGGTGGCAATATAAACTCAATAAATAAATAAATACATGAATAAATAAATAAATTAATTAATTAATATTACTTCTCCTTCACTTTACCTTCACTTATCAGCTGAACATAATCTGAATCCTCTTCGTGACCCAATCCAATCATTTCTTTTTCTCCTTTCATCCTAGATACAGG
This sequence comes from Hydrophis major, assembly GCA_033807585.1. Taxonomy (NCBI): domain Eukaryota; kingdom Metazoa; phylum Chordata; class Lepidosauria; order Squamata; family Elapidae; genus Hydrophis; species Hydrophis major. The sequence continues at coordinate 18,484,040 of CM066333.1, forward strand.
TAGTCCTTGATTTATGGCAATTGAGTCCAAAATTTCCATTGCTAAGCAAGACAGTTGTTCAGTGAGTTTTGCCCCCATTTTATAACCTTTCTTCTCGCAATTGTTAAGTGAATCCCTGTAGCTATTAAGTTACTTACCTGGATGTTAAGTGAAACTGGCTTCCCCATTGACCTCGGTTGCAAAAGGCGATCACATGACCATGGGATGCTACAACCCTGATAAATACATGCCGATTGCCAAGTGTCCGGATTTTGATCACGTGGCTATGGGTATGCTGCAATGGTTGTAAATGTGAAAAATGACATAAAGGTCCATTATCACTGGCCTTTGTTTTTGTTTTTTAATGGCCCCATAATCCATTGCATTGGAGTGGAGTCTGGGCAACTGAATGGAGACGAGTGTTTACTGGCCAGATGCCCTTCCTGTCACCAGTGCGGAGTTTTGTTCAGCACATACATTCTCATTGTGCCCAGAGAGAGAGAGAGAAATATCTGCCTGTACCTAGGATTGAACTTACAACCACCTGATTGTGAGACGAGAGCTCCACCTGTAGGCCACCGCACCACTCCCAATGATCCACTGAATGAATAGTTGTAAATCAAGGGCTATCTATATTTTGGACAGATTGGGATGTTTTCCTTGGAAACAGTTCTTGCAGGTCACTCTTGTTATATCAGTCAAAGATAGGAAGAAGGAGCTCCATATCTGGAATACATATTTGTAGAACCTGCAGAATTGATTCCTCTGTAATGTTAGATATAGGATGGATGAAGCTGGAGTTCTCAGTATCCAAATGTTTTAGATTAGAGCCATAAATCACAATAATAAGCTGATAATCAAGCAGATTGAATGTGAAAAGGGGCAAGTTGTTCTTGGTACTTTAATGCTTATGGTTGAAGTGATGCCAATTATGAGGATGTGAATTATTCACTACAGGCGATATTTTGATAAATGTCTAATACGTCAGTGCCACATGCCCAGATTTCAGGGGCAGACAGCCAGTGTCAAAAAAGCACAGCAATACACATAAAAACAATGGAGGACACTAGAAGGTTATTGTTTGGATGGAATATAAGGCTTGTAATAAAGCAAGGAAAAGAATGTTGCTAATTGATTTATATGTGCAGTGGAATTCCAGAAACACATTAACATTTCCAAAGTTATCATGGGAATAAAATTAAGAATTAATGGAGAGGTCCTACAGAGGCATAGCCATAACTTTATTCAGACTTCTTTCATGTTAGCAAGAGAAAATAAATAAATTTTACTGGTTCATCTGTCAGGCTATGCTACCATTATTCAGTATGAGAACTGTTAAGTTCTGTGCATGGGCGCAAGAAGTGGAGACAAGACGATGAACAGTGAACTTCAACTCTTTATTTAACATGGTGTAACAGAGCGAGCCTACGGCCACAACGGCCCCTTTATATAGGCAAGCTTTTGATTAAACAGCCAATGAGAAACGGGAAACATTCGCTCCCTTAATCAATGAGAGAGGTTTGTTAATAGCCAATCAGATTCTCCTGAATGGACCAATCCGATGTCGCTATTATCGGCCAATCAGAAGTGCAGGGCCAGAACCCTGCACTTTACTTTAAGGTTTTAATAATCTTTATTCAAGCACTTTTATTAATTCACAACAAGAACATTGTGCATAACATAGCCCTAAAATCAACAACCAAAGGAGGAAATGATGCACATCCAGTTTACTACTGGAGCTGTGTATACTATTTTAATCTTACTTCACAAATCGCACAAAGACGTGTTGTTGTTGTTGTTGTTGTTTTGCTTAATGGGTTATGTGAACAAAGCCACTACGATTTGCAGACTATGGTTTATGGTTTAGTTCCGTGATGGCGAACTTATGGCCCAGGTGCCACAGATGGCACGCAGAGCCATTTGTGCAGACACGCAAGCCCCAGCCAAACTTACCTGCACTACGCATGCACGTGCTTCCCAGCTGATTTTCCGCCTGTTTGAGGAAGTTTTTGCCCTCCCAGAGGCTTTAGGGAAATCTCTGCAGCCCCAGGAGGCCGAAAAACGGGCCTCCCGGAAATACCAGAAGTGCTGAAATGGGCCCGTTTTCAGCTTCCCAAGGCTGTAGAGGCTTCCCTCAAGCCTCCAGAAGGGCAAAAACAGCCTCAAACGGGCCAAAAATCACCTGGGAGGTGCACACATGCACAATGCAGGTAAGGGAGGCAGGGTGGGGTGTTACGTGTGCATGCACAGGAGGGCAGGGAGCATTGCATTATGGGTGCTTTCGACACACCACAATGAAAAGGTTTGCTATCACTGGCTTAGCATGTTATCTGTATCTAACTTGTGGTTTCATGAATAATTGCTCATGATTAAGCAAATCATGGTTTAGCTTTATAAGGGAACTCTGATATTGATTTGAGGGCCAGCATTTTCTGATGGTTTGTTATACTTCACATAAACATTGGTTTGTTATACTTCACATAAACATTGTGCATCATATTTGAGATTTTTCTATGCCAAAGCACTTTCAAAGTATCTGTGAACACTTTCAATTGTGTATGAACTGTTCAGGCTCTTTTGACATTATTAGACCCACTACCAGCTCCAATGTTTCTTTTATCCTGTTATTACAGTATATGCTAGTGCAGCTGGTGCCAAACACTTGAAATTTCAATATTTGACATTTGGCTTCCAATATTTGACATTGTCCATTTACAACATTTGACAGCCTGCATTTGCTACTCTGTAGATGACATTTAATATCCAATGTTGACATTCACCATATGATAATCTTATGAAAGAATATTAGAGGCTGGATCAATTTTGTGGAGTTGAGAGTAGTATGTGGAACAAATCCAGAATGCTGAAGGAGTCACTGGAGGGAAGGGATTTCAGACTCAAATGTGAATGTGTAAGCTTTTAACCCTCTATGTTCCTATGTGGATTTTACTTCATGTGCAGTAGTGAACCTAACTTATGTTCAATGCAAATCAAAAAAGTATAGAATTATTATGTATTTCCAGTAGGAGTGGCTGAATTCTCAGTAACCCTCAATTGTGGTGTGGTTTGTTTGGTTTTCACTTAGCATTCTTTGTGAATTGAACCATTATGGTTTGCAAACCAAGATTTGCAAACCATCTAAGATGATCAAAGGCAGAGGTGGCATTCAGCAGGCTCTGACCAGTTCTGGAGAACCGGTAGCGGAAATTTTGAGTAGTTTGGAGAACCGGCAAATATGGCCTCTGACTGGAGATTTTACAGTATCCTTCCCCTGCCACGCCCACCAAGCCATGCCCACAGAACCGATAGTAAAAAAAAAATTCAATCCCACCACTGATAAAAGATCTGGAGACTAAACCATATGAAGAATGGCTGCAGGTTTGGGGTCTGGCTAGTCTAAAGAAAAGAAGAATTAGGGGTGACATGATAGCAATATTCCAGTATTTGTGGGGCTGCCATAAAAAAGAGGGGTTGAAATTATTCTACAAAACACTGGAGGGCAGGATGGAATTAATGGAAACTAATCAATGAGAGAAACAATCTGGAATTAAGGAGAAACTTCCTAACAGGGAGGACAATTAACCAGTGGAATAGCTTGCCACCAGAAAGCGTGGGTGCTCCACCACTAGAGGTTCTTAAGAAGAGACTGGACAGTCACTTGTCTGAAATGGTAGAGGGTCTCCTGCTTGAGCAGGGGTTGGACTAGAAGATCTCCAAAGTTCTATTCTATTCTATTCTATTCTATTCTATTCTATTCTATTCTATTCTATTCTATTCTATTCTATTCTATTCAAGTCTAGTCTAGACTAGTCTAGTCTAGTCTAGTCTAGTCTAGTCTAGTAAGTGTTAGTACCACTTTATAAGACCTTGGTCAGACCTCAATTTTGATCAACCCAATATAAAAAAGATGTTGAGACTCTGGAAAGAGTGCAGAGAAGAACAACAAAGAGGATTAGGGGACTGGAGGCTAACGCATATGAAAAATGGTTGCAGGAATTGGGTAGCCTAATGAAAAGAAGGATTATAGGATGACATGGTAGCAGGGTTCCAATATTTGAGGGGCTGACACAAAGAAGACAGGGTCAACCTATTCTCAAAATACCTGAAGGAAAGACAAGAAGCAATAGATGGAAACCAATTAGGGAGAGAAGCAACCTAGGACTAAGGAGAATGACAGTGAGAAGAATAAACCAGTGGAATAGCTTGTCCTTATAAGTTTTGGGTGCCCCAGTCTTGAGTTTTATGGAAATTCTTTGCAGAATTTTCTGTCCAATCTTTCCTTTTATGGAGGAACTTTTAAATATTTTCTTTGGAGTAAAATAGGGACAGCAAAAATGTCCACTTGGCACATTTTTTTGTGATAAGTCTACTTTTTTTCTCAATTATTCCAATTCCCCGGGTTTTCAAGAAAGTAAAATGTGCTTGGTTCATTTGTGATTCACTGTCTTGTAAGAACATCGCCATCATACTAACTCCGCTTCCAGTTAGTTAAAACCTCAGCCCAGGTTTTAACTGGATAAAAAAATAAATCACCCCAACTTAATTTGAGGAAAAAAGATGGATTGGGCACATTTTCTGTGATCCAATTGCCTTGGCAAAACCTTCTCAGATATGTGCATGAAGGTTTTGGTTACCAAGCCACGAACAGCTGTGCATATGTGGGCAGTCTGGTAGCAGCTAATCATCAATAGGAGTGAGATAAGGGACAAAAGAGTGAAATTTCCCATTAAAAGCTTCTGCCTGCAACTGCCACCTTCTCTGATTCTTCAGAGCTTTACTTGTGGCGATGGGGGCAGAGTGCGGTTTGCAGGGGAAGAGAGAAGAAAGAACTAGTAAGCTTCCCTTTTACTCAGGGATTACTCAGCTCTCTTGACATCAACGCATTTATGAGCTTCCCTGTCTTTCATAAATCACACCTTGAACAATTTTAAAGCTTTAAGCTCAGGTAGATGGCTTCTTCCTTAAACATCAACGCAATTTTTCTTTTTTCCCCTCAGGAATGCGACGGCATTTAATTTTCCTTCGCTCCTCAGAGTTCCTGAGTTCAGTCTAATTGTTAGTCAAAAGAGCATCACGCCAGCTTTGCTGTTTTTTTTTTTTTTTGAGGCTTTGTGACTCTCAGGATTTAAGGCATCTGTCTTATCTCTTCCCCAGCCCTTCCCCCTCTTCACACAAACATTTAATTTACAAAACTGACATATTAGTTCGAATGGCCTGTGAGAATAAATGAATAACACTGTGTGTTCGTTTGCTGTACAACGGCAACATTTTCCCAAAGATTGTTTTTAATTGAAACCATTCATCATGTCGAATGGAGAATGTATTCATTAGAAAGTGATGTCTTTGAAAAGGATGGTGGGCTTAAAAGATCAGCAGTAATAGAAAATGAAGGGCTGCCTCACATCGTTACTTCCTCCAGCATGGAGATTAATGCACATGATGGTAATGTGTGTAAAACACAAACTGGTTATGGCTGCTCGGGTGTATCTATTTCATTTGAGATGCATGTTTGAGAACCAGCCACACAGGTCAACAGCATTTTGGATTGTGATGCTAACAGACTATTGGAAGAAATCCTTCTGGGTTCAGTTCCAAGTGGGGAAGAAAGACACTGGAAACATGGAGGCTGTTTGGAAAGATGGTTTGATGGTGGACAAGACCACATGGCTTGCAGCTCCAAAGTGAAAAGGACGATCACATGCTTCAAGGTGTTGGGTGAAGGAAAAATGGAGCCAAGATGCTGAGAGACCCTTAATTATATACCCTCTTTTGGGCCCCACCTTAGTGTTTCCTGTTCCTGTGTAAGAAATGTATCCCATTGGCTGCCAGACTCCTAGGGGGCGGGGTCTTAGCTAACTTTGTAGGCTTTGTCTGGACCACATGGCTTCACCTGAATGCTGGCTGATGCAATCTTCCCAGGCCAGGTGTGAGATGGTAGAGGCCTTTGTTATGTAGAGTACTCTGGCCCAGGCCTTAATGGCCCGCCCATTAACAAAGGTGAGGGGTGAGCTTCTGACTCTCTGAGTTTCTACTTCCCTTTTAGGAGACATATTCTGCCTTTTTAATATTTCCTAGGACATTTCATTTTTCTAGGAGAGGGGTGGGTGCTAACTTCCTACAAGACAATATGGAGTCTATGACACTTCAACAAAGATGAGTGTAGCTGCTTGCATTTTAGGCAAGCTATTCCATTGGCTGATTGTTCTCACCATTAGGAAATTTCTCCTTAGTTCTAGAAATTGCTTCTCTCCTTGGTTAGTTTCCAACCATTGCTTCTTGTCTTGCCTTTTGGTGCTTTGGAAAATAATTCGACCCCCTCATCTTTGTAGGAGAGTCCTTCAAATATTGGAAAATTGCTGTCATGTCATCACCATCCTTCTTCTTCTTAGACTAGACATAACAGATTCCTGCTGTTGTTCTTCGTGTGTTTTAGCCACTAGCCCCCAAATCATTTTTGTTGCTCTTCTCTGCACTATTTCCAGAATCACACCTCTTTTATATATATATATATTGTGATGACCAGAACTGGATGCTGTATTCCAGGTGTGGTCTTACTAAGGCTTTGTTAAGTGGTACTAGAACTTCACGTGAAGTTTTTAAATAGCTCAATATTTCATTAAATCTTGTAAGGGAAACTTTATAAATCCATGATGGAAAAACAAGCTTTTGAAGATACCTGCTGTGATGACCCAGGGTGGGATACAAAAGCAACAAAGTCACAAAAAAAGGTGAAGTCCCTTTAATTCCTTCAACTCCCCCACAAACAGTTGCAAAAAGGAAGAACTTCCATTCAAGCTCAAAATACATATAAATTATAAATAGAAAAAACAACACAAACCACACTGAAGTAATTAATGAGACAAGGCAGGATAAGGGCTTGAAGATGTCCACAAATATCAAAATACACACACTGGGAAGGACTCCAGAACTCAGATAAGAACTGACAGACTAGAAATATTTTCACATTTTGCTTCCAGCACTGGGCCATGCACAGTTTGTCCTTTTAAACAGTACTCACAGCTGCAGCCCATGAAGGGGATCAGGGCCCTTTCCTCTTCCATAGACCAACCATTCATATTTCTCCCTTATCTGCTCCTTCCTGTGTGTCCTAGGATGAAGAGGGGATGGGCCTGGGTCTTCCTCTGAATGCCCAGCTGGCCTGTGCCTTTCTCCAGTTTCCTTCACAACCTCCGGAGCCACACTCCCACTCCCTGTCAGCTGTTCCTCCTCTCCGTCAGAGTCAGATTCTAACAGGGGCAAGATACCTGCCATTTGGCATTATTGGCATGAGTCTCTGTTGACCATCATTTTCTCCATTTACCAGTCAATAGACATGGGCTGCATATAAATTTAATAGGTAGATAGACAGAATAGATAGATAGAATTCTTTATTGGCCAAGTGCGAAAGGACACACAAGGCATTTGTCTTGGTACAGATGCTCTCAGTGTACATAAAAGAAAAGATACATAATGTAAATGTAAATATGTAAATAATGCATAAATATTTACCAATGTAAATTAAAGACCAATCTAGGATTTTTGGAGACTGTCTTCAGTATTTGCTGATGTACTGCAATTGTAACGTACGGTTCTGTGTACATATTTGTTGGATTGCGACTCATGGTATCCTGTCAATAGTTGTTCACTCATTCTTCTCCTAAGTTTGTCAATAGCATCAGCATGTATCACTCAACCAACCAACCAATCATCAATCATCAATCAATCGGTCAATCCTTTCCTTTCTGCAGAATCCAATCTGAGTCCGTCACCAGTACCAAAGGTTTATTTTTCCTTTGCTTTCTCTCCTAGCATTGGCCTACCTTTTCAAGTCCATTCTTGATTCCAAGACTAAAAAGAAAATTATTTACCTTTTTTTTTGCAAAGAGAAAGAATCAAACTTTCTAGTGATTCCAGTGGATAATTCTCCACTTGTTCCCCAGTTGTACTTAAGAACATTTTATCTGACAGCTTGCAAATAATCAGTTCCAAGAGACTGGTATGCATTGTTTAGATGTAATCTTCTTTTCCTTCCCTGTCTCATAGATTAGAAAAACAATCCAGTGCAAATGCATATTTGCCATCATGTTTCGGTTTTTGGATTGAGTTTCAATGGTAATGCAGGAGAAATTCTGGTAATTTGCAAAAAACAACAATTCAGTTTCTTCTGAGGGACTGTAATATATTGTTTATCATTAACCTTTCATTCTCCCCATTAAGAAAATACTCAAATGAAAATGTGTCATTTTAGATGTTGAGTCCGCAAAATGATGCCAGGAGTCGGTGACTTTAGTGCAAAGCTCTTTATTAGCAAGTTGGAACTGAACTGGCGAAAGGAAAAAAGCCCGCGGCTTTTATTCCTTTCGCCACCGGGCGGCCGCGGCCAATAGCACCACTTTGAATCTCCCGCGATCCGAATGGACCAATCGCGGGAGATTCCTAGTGAGCCAATCGGCGTGGCTCGCCTGACCAATCGGAGAGCCCTGCGCTTTGGCCAATCAAAGCGCGGGGATCTCGAGTATGTTAATTAAGGACAGAACACCCCTCCCCTCTTGGTTCAGTCCTTACGTTGCGTAGTCACGTAGGTAGGCGGGGCTCCGTCTGAGCCTACTGGACCTACGCAGCTCAGTCGTAGGTTGGGTCCCGGCTGGTTCGGTCGGGATCTCTGCTGCTCCTGCTGCCGTCGTGGGAACCAGCTGGTCGATCGGGCCGGTCCTTTCTCCGTAGCTCCCTTCTGGGCCTTCCGGGTTGGTTGAGCTGCGGGTTTCGCCGCTCCCGCTCGGTCTTTCTGGGTCGGTCGAGCTGGCCTGGCTGTTCCTTCCTGGCGAGGGGTCGTGATGGCTGCTTTCCGGTGAGTACTGCTGGTTTATTCTTCTTTGGTTTTGGTCCTCTGGGTATTCCCTCCCCCCTTGGTTTGTGGGGGTTGGTTTCGCCTGTTTGTGCGTCGGTGGTTTGTTGGTTGGTAGTCCTCGACCTTAGTTGGTCGATGTGGCGTTTCCACGCTCGTCCGTCTGCTGTTTGTAGCCGGTACGAGTGTGGGCCTGTTGTTTGTGTGATGACGGCTGGAATCCATAGGGGGTCTCCCGTCAGGTTCTTTGCGTATACGGGGTCGCCGGGTGCGAAGGTTCGGTGTTTGCTGTTTGAGTCTGGGGGCCTCTCCGGGTTATACGTGGGGTGTAACCTGTCGAGTGGGGACCTTAGTTTTCTGCCCATTAATAGTTCGGCTGGGCTTTTATTGGTTGTGGTATTTGGGGTTATGTGTTGGGTGAAGAGTAGTTTGTTTATTTTCTCCTGGATCTCCCCGTGGTCTATTTTCCGGATGGTCTTTTTAGTGAATTGGACCATCCGTTCCGCCCTACTGTTCGCCGCCGGGTGCACCGGTGCTGTCAGCGCGTGGCGGATGCCCCTTTCCGCTAGGAATTTTTCGAATTCCAGCGAGGTGAACTGGGGCCCGTTGTCGGAGACGACGACGTCTGGGAGGCCGTGTGTTGCAAAGAGTTTGCAGAGTTCCTTGATCACAGCCTCTGTGGTTGTCGTCTTCATGTTGCTTACCTCCAGCCAGTTGGAGTAAGCGTCAACTGTTATGAGGAAGGTGTGTCCTTTTGTGGGCCCGGCGAAGTCTATATGGATCCTAGACCAAGGTCCCCTTGGGGTTTCCCACTCTAGGACGGGTGCTGTGGGTGGGCTTGGCCTAGTTTCCTGGCATCGTTGGCACCTAGCTACCCAGGCCTCTATTTGTTTGTCCATCCCTGGCCACCAAGCGTAACTTCTGGCCAGGGCTTTAGTCCTAACGTTGCCAGGGTGCCCCTCGTGTAGCAGTTTCAAAACCTTCCCCTGTAGCTTTTCCGGAATGACCACCTTATCCCCCCATAGTATGCACCCTTTTAATAAGGAGAGTTCCGTTTGGCGGTTTCGGAACGTTTTGACGGACTCGTCGTTGTTCCTTTCCGGCCACCCTTTCTCCACCCAATGCAACACCCGCGCCAGACGTTTGTCTTTATTAGTCTCTCGGGCAATGTCTGACGCGGTTATGGGCAGGTTGGGTAGAGTCTCTATGCTGAGGGTGGTCGTCGTGGGTGCTGGGTCGGTGTCGGATTCCGGTAGCGGCGAGCGGCTTAAGGCGTCTGCATGGGAGATCGTCTTACCCGGTCTGTGTATGAGTTCGTAGTTGTAGGCTGCCAGGAACTCGGACCACCTTGTCATTCGGGGAGACAGAATGTTCGGGGTGGCCCGGTTTCCTGCAAGGATTCCCAGCAGCGGCTTGTGATCCGTTATGATGGTGAAAGTCCGGCCGTAGAGATATTCGTGGAATCGTTTTACGGCGGCAACGATAGCCAGAGCCTCTTTGTCCAGTTGGCTATAGTTCCGCTCCGGTTTGGTGAGGGTCCTTGAAAAGAATGCGATGGGCGCTTCTTTTCTGTCGGGAAGGGTATGGCTGAGGACAGCGCCGACGCCGAAGGGTGATGCGTCGCATGTGACAGCCAGAGGTAGGGTCTCGTTGAATTGTATGAGGACGGCGCCGGAGGTGAGGAGGTCCTTTGTTCTTTGGAAGGCAGCTTGCTCACGTTTCCCCCAAGTCCAGGTCGCCGCCTTGTCCAGGAGCCTATGCAAGGGCTCTGCCACCGTCGCCTTTTGGGGTAGGAAAACATTGTAAAAGTTCAGTAACCCCAAGAACGCCTGTAGTTCCATCTTTGACTTGGGTGTGGGGGCTTCTTTGATGGCCTTGATTTTTTTGTTCGTGGAGTGAATGCCGTGACAGTCTAGGAGGTAGCCCAGGAATTCTACTCGTTCCGTGCATAGCTGGCATTTCTCCCTCTTGACTTTTAGTCCGGTCTCTTTAAATTTAGTTAGGACCTCCCTTAGTCGACCCTCTAGTTCGGCTTGGTTGGCTGCCGACACTAGGACATCGTCGAAGTAAGGTACCACCCCCTTGATATCTTGCAATAGTCTCTTCATTAGGCTTTGGAATATGCCCGGTGCCACGCTGACTCCGAATTGGAGTCGGTTGCATTTGAATGCCCCCCGGTGGGTGACTATGGTCTGTGCTTCTGCCGTTTGCTCGTCGACCGGCAACTGTTGGTATGCCTGGGCGAGGTCGAGCTTGGCGAAAACCTTGCCCCCTCCCAGTGAGTGCAGTAGGTGTTGCACTACTGGGACGGGGTAGGCACTTTGTTGCAGCGCGCCATTTAGGGTGGCCTTATAGTCCCCACAGATCCTCACCGACCCATCGGGCTTGATCGGGGTGACTATGGGGGTCTCCCACCGGGCGTGGTCTATGGGCTGTAGAACCCCTTGTTTGACGAGCTTGTCAATTTGCTCGTCTATCTTGGGTTTCAGTGCGAATGGCACCCGCCTTGGTTTCAGGCGTTTTGGGGGGACGTTAGAGTCTAGGTCGAAAGATATAAGGGGCCCTCGGTACTTGCCAAGGTTTCCGTCAAAGACCTCCTGGAACTCCCGGGCCAGTTGCTGCTCCCAGCTGTCGTCGGTGACGTGGTCGACTCCCGTGAGTGCGATGTCGAGCGGGGTGAACCATTGCAGTCCCAGTAGGCTTGGGCAGTCGCGGTCGACGATTGTTAGGGGAAGTCGTTCGGTGCACCCCTTATACATGATGTTGAAGTGTTTGGTTCCGACTACCGGGATGCGGTTTCCCTGGTAATCCTTTACAATGAGTCTCTGGCTGTCTACGTTCCTCCTTTGGAGGGTAGGCACCAAGCACTTTATTTCATGCCATGCAATCATGGAGAGGTAGGACCCGGAGTCCACCTCCATTTTGCATGGCTGGCCCACGTGGACCTTCCGGGCGTCGTTGGTGATGGCGTGGCCGATGGTGACCGTCTGGTGGGTCTCCTCTCTCCGCTGGTTGTCGACGCCTCACGAGGATCACCCATTCCGGTCCCATCGGCTGTCCGAGGGGTGATCTCTGGTCCGGGGTGGTGTGCTTTTTCTCCTCCGGTCGTTCTGGTCCCGTCGTGCCGGGCTGCGATTTTTCTTCAGGCGGCAGACACAGGTGATGTGTCCCTTCTTGTCGCAATGCCGGCAGATCGATTCAAAAAACCGGCATTCTGACCTGGGGTGGTCGCCGCCGCAACCGGCACAGTTGGTCCTCGACTTACGACCTCGCCGGCTTCGTGGGTCGCGGCCTGTCTGGAGTCGATGGATGTCCTCCTCGTCATCGGAAGTACCCGATGCTGAGTGGAAATCGCCCTGGTGGGTGGTCGTCTCGGGTTGGGGCTCGGTCGACCTCGCCGGGTTGTTGTTTCCGCTGTGGTCCCCAGTGTTCGGTCTGCGCATGTGGTCGGCGGAAGTTCGGGTTGCTTCGGCGGCTGCAGCTGCGGTGAGGGTGACTGCTAGGCTGATGTTGCCCTTGGCCATCAGCCGGCTCTGGAGGACGGGGTCCCACAAACCGAGCACGATTCGGTCTCGCAGCGTGTCGTTTAGGTTGTCGAACTCGCAGAGCCCCCCTAAATGCTGCAGCTCGGCGACGAAGTCGCTGAAGCTCTCACCCGACCTCTGGTCCCGCCGGTAGAACTCGTTGCACCGGATCAGGATGGGTACCTCTGGAGCATAGTGTCGCCGAAGTATGGGTTCGAGGACGTCCCAGTCCATCGCGGTTGCATCAGCGGGTTTGGCAAGCGCCTTGGCCATCTGGAAGACCTCGGTCCCGCAGTGGGTCAGGAAGACGGCGCGTTTCATTGGGCCGGTGGCGTCCTTCAGGCCACTGCACTTGAGGTACATGCGGAATCGGTCGGAGAACGATTCCCAGTCCTCGGTGGCGGGGTTGAAGGGTGCGGGTGGTGCGATTTTCGCCATCGCGGTGGTTCGTCTGGCTTCCGTCGGACACATGGTTCGGTTCAGGGTCTGGATCCCACCTTCGTCGCCAGTGTTGAGTCCGCGAAATGATGCCAGGAGTCGGTGACTTTAGTGCAAAGCTCTTTATTAGCAAGTTGGAACCAAACTGGTGAAAGGAAAAAAGCCCACGGCTTTTATTTCTTTCGCCGCCGCGGCCGCGGCCAATGGCACCGCTTTGAATCTCCTGCGATCCGAATGGACCAATCGCGGGAGATTCCTAGCGAGCCAATCGGCGCGGCTCGCCTGACCAATCGGAGAGCCCCGCGCTTTGGCCAATCTCGAGTATGTTAATGAAGGACAGAACATTAGAATCTATGCAGCTCCTTAAATTGGAGCCCAGAAGTAAGGCTATATAGAAATTCCCTACACGGAGAAAATAGACCAGCCATATGCAGATCCACAACTGAACTCCACTCTGCAGTTTTAAGTATGATGTGGTGAATTTTAAATATAGCTTTTGAGTTTTGTTGTAGGTGGAAACAAAGGAGAGGGGGTAAATTTAGAAGTAGAGTAGTGGTTGCATCATGAAATTGCTAAAGTTGCTGCATTCTGGTAACAGATTATTAAGGCTACTTATTTAGCAATAGCACTTAGACTTATATATCGCTTCCCAGTGCTTTATAACCCTCCCTAAGTGGTTTATAGAGTCAGCCTATTGCCCCCAATAATCTGGACTCCCATTTTACTAACCTTGGAAGGATGGAAGCTGAATCAACCTTGAGCTGGTGAGAATCGAACTACTGGCAGTCAGCAGAATTAGCCTGAAATACTGCATTCTAACCATTGCACCACCACGGCTCTATTTATTTTAAGGTCTTATCCTGCAGCCTTTACTTGATTGTAAAGGCTTGAAAGGCTTGACAGCTGCTTTGTTGTAAGGAGCTGTGGTGGTGCAGGGGTTAGAATCCACTATTGCAGGATGGCTCTGCCTACTGCCAGGAGTTCAATCCTGACGGGCTCAAGGTTGACTCAGCCTTCTATCCTTCTGAGGTTGGTAAAATGAGGATCCAGATTGTTGGGGAAAATCTGCTGACTGTAAATTGCTTAGAAAGTGTGACAAAACATTATGAAGAGGTATACAAATCTAAGTGTTATTGCTATTTCTCAGAGTCACCTTCCTTCCAAAGAATTTACAGTGTATAGCAAAGTTGAGTCTGAGAATCCCAAGTAAAAATATTCTAGGAAAAGAGGCTGATAATCAAATTATTAACAAATGTTCCAAGCTGAAGAACAATGTTCTTTGGGGAAAAAAATGGGATTTTTAATTTTTATAATTGTGGGACTCAGATTATTTGAAAAAAAAAAAAAAAGGTGAGAATTAAGAAATATTGAGAGCCCCTGCATCAGAAATCAAAGCAACTAATACATGTAGATTCTATCCAAGCACAAGCATTAATGTTAAGTCTGGGTTCCCCAACCAGGGTTAAGGAGACAAGCTAAACGGAATGTGCAGCGTTAGTCAGATAGGCACACAGATAAATGAGTGAGCTAAGCTTGTATGTTTATTAACATATAGTAAAAATAACAGATACGCTTGTGCTATCAAAAATATAGTTTATTCCATTTATAACATAGTCAAAATAACAGTCCATTAGTCATGTATCATTTAGTCAGTCCATTCAAGGATATTCAGTTAGCAAAGTCCGTGTAGAATATCCTATGTCAGTTCACTTACAAATCAGTCCTTTGTCTCTCTCCCGTTCGAGTAATGCAGTCTTGAGTCCATGCAGTAATTAGGGATCATCAAAGCCAGAGAGAGAGCAAGCTGTCGTCTTGCTTCTTTTAAAGTGCTTTCACAACCACTCCCCTAATTACATTCCTATATTTAAAGTTGCAGACACTTTAACTTATAAACCATGATAACATATTTATTATTTTACCTAAACCAGTTAGGGTAAACAATCTTATCCCTAACATTCTCCCCTTTTAGGAAATAATAATAAATATAACTATTTACATCTTTAAATCATATTTGTTACAACTCTCTTTAAACTTAATTACTCCTTGAGCTTTTGTAAATTAGTCTGCAATGTTTGCTTCCATCATGCAGTATTCCAATTTAATTAGCCCATTCTTTACAGATTCTCTAATATTTAAGTATCTTAAATCAGTATGCTTTGATCTAGTTTTTACAACAATACTAGTAGCGAACTTTATGGCTGCTTGGTTGTCCTCGTACACAATAATGGATTCTTTAACAGTTATACCCATGTCTAATAATAACTGTTTGTACAAAATCAAGTCAGTGCATAGTAATGACAGACATGAAAATTCCGCTTCCTTCGTGGACAAGCTGATATGCTGTTGTCTGATTGACCTCCACCCTATTAGTGTCTTACCAAATAATATAGCCATCCCAGATGTTGATTTTCTAGTGTTTATATCAGTTGCAAAACTTGCATCTGCATAGGCACTAAGACTCAAATCACCCTTTGGTTCTATATACAATGCATGGTTCATTGTTCCTTTAAGATATCTTAAAATTCTCTTTAATGATTGCCAATGACATTGATGTGGATCCGAATTAAAACATGCCAGCTGATTAACACTATAAGCTATATCTGGCCTTGACCAATTGCTTATATATGATAAGCTACCAATCAAAGATTGATATATAGACTTATCAAATTTGGGACTTTGATCATCAATTTGGCAAACTTCCTGACTCATTGGAGTCTTTGCCGGTTTACAAAGTTCCATTTTATACGTTTTAATTAATTGGCAAATTTTATCTTCTTGAGATATCTTAAATCCATTTTTTGTTTTGTTAATTGTCAATCCTAGATACTTTTTAATTTCACCTAAATGCTTTAATTTTATCTTTTTGGCTAATAATGATATAATCTCATTAGCTTCATTATTAGTCTTAGTTATCAAAGCAATATCATCTGTAAATAATAACAATAATGATACCGTTCCATTATTTTCTCTTCAAAACACACATGGATCTGCTAAACCAGATTTAAAACCTGTATTGTTTAATTCTTTCACAATATATTGGTTCCACTCAAAGCCAGATTGTTTCAACCCATAAAGACTCTTTTTGAGTTTCCAACAATCATTACTATTTACTTTATTGTCTTTTATAACAATTGGCTTTTTCAAGTATATAGTGTGCTGCAATGGTGCATGCAAATTAGCAGTTTCTACATCTAAATGGTTAATGACATAGTTTTTCTTAGCTGCCCACACTAAAGCTGCTCTCAAAGATGTTGCTTTAAGACTTGGTGCAAAAACTTCATCGTAATCAGATGCAGTTTGATTAAATCCTTGAGCTACCAACCTAGCTTTATGGGTAACAGTCCCATCATTTCCAGATTTTACTTTAAATATCCATTTGCACCCAATGGATTTTTCTCCTGGAGGTAATTTAGCATCTTCATATACTTTCATTATCTTTAATGAATTTAGTTCTTTTTCCATTGCCTTTTGCCAATTCTCCTGATCCTTAGCAGGATACATCCTAAGTTCATCTACACTAGTTGGAACTTTAGTTACTTGGCAAACTATACTTGCTTGATACCTATCAGGTGGTCTAGTTACACGTGTAGTACGTCTAGGTATTACAGGACTTACAGGTGGACTTTCATTTATTAACTCTTCTTGATTATCTAACTCTTCCTGATCAACTGTTACCTCTTGTTCTGGTCCTATTTGCTCTTCATGGACTTCTTTAATTGGACTCTTCATATAACTAGTCTGATCTTTCTGCCTTTTGTAGGGTTCAATAATTACTTCATTATTTAAATCTTGCTCTAATCTATTCCATCCTACATGTTCTAGGAATTTAGCACTGGCACTGGTGTAAACTCGAGATGTACCTGGTTCCCAGAATCTATAAGATCTATGATTAGATTCATATCCTACAAAAAATAATCTTTTAGCTGTATGTTGTCCTTTGTGTCTGAGTTGTGTAGGGATATGCACCCATGCTGGTGCTCCAAATGTGTGCATGTAACTTAAATCAGGTTTTGTACCATGCCATAGTGTGAATGGTAATTCACCTGTTGTTGAATTAACAACATTATTTAATATATGATTACCACACATTATTGCTTCTCCCCATAAATTGTCAGGTAATCCTGAATCAGACAACATAGTACGTGCCATTGACTGCAGTGTTTGGCCTCGTCTCTCTATAAAGGCATTATGTTGTAGCCTATATGGTGCAGACTTTTTATGTTGAATACCTAACATCTTAAGTCTATTCTGGAATTTATTATTTGTAAATTCCATACCATTATCTGTAATAAGAGTTACTAATTTCTTTTTAGTTTTCCTTTCTGCAAATTTTATCCAATTAAAGAGATTTAGATACATTTCAGTTTTGCTCTTCATTAAATAGCAAAACCCATACCTAGAATAGTGGTCCATTATACTTAATATGTATCGAGCACCTCCTACACTTGGTTTTTTCAGACCTATTAAATCAGCAAATACTACTTCTAAAGGCTCTTTGGTGGTAAATCCTTCAAATCTATTAGCCGGTTTGACCTTGCCTTTGCTTTGATTACAAGCAAAACATTGCAAATACTTATTACAAGGTTTCAAACTTATTCCTTTAGATAGTTGAACAGTTCTCTTAAGCATTTTTAAATTTAAATGCCCTAGCCGTCGGTGTAACAAGTGAATACATTCATCATGAGGTTTCTTATTATCATAAACCGTGTTAGCCTCCTCTAAACCATTATCATTTAACACATATAATTCACCTCTTAAAGATGCAGTAATTTTCTTATCTTCTTTCTCATGAAGAGAGTCTTTCTGCAGTTATCTCCTTTAAATGTAACTACATATCCTAGTTTAACCAAAATTTTAACTGAAATTAAATTAAACTTAAGTTGTGGTACATATAATATTTTTACCTTCTCTTTTATGAAAGAACAATATGCTATACCTTGACCTTTAGCTTTCAGTTTCCAGCTATTGGCTAACGATATCTGCTGTGTACTCTTGGACATTTTAATAAAATTTTTGTTATCATTTGTTATGCAGTGGGATGCTCCACTGTCAACCACCCATAAATTATTTTTTACAGCTCCGTTAGTATACATGGCTAACTCTAAATTTTTATTTATCTTTTGATGACTTTTAGTATTCTGGCCAGTGTTCTGGTGATTTGTTTTTTTACAAAATCTTGCCAAATGTCCTCTTCCTCCACAATTAAAACACTTTTTAATTGCGTATGCAGTAGGAGATTTATTATCTTCTTTTTGAGGTTGTTCCCTCCTTAATTCATCTTTTTCAAGTCTTCTTCTGGCCTCTTCAATCAATCTGCCAGTTATATCAGTTAAAGTTAAACTTTCCTTAGGCAAAATTTCAAGGGAAGTGATGTAGTTGTCATAACTTTCATCTAGTGAAGATAGAATTATATAGACTTGGTGTAGTTCAGAGAAAATAAGCTCTTTCTCGTGCAGTTCTTGAAAAATGCTTTGCATAGTTTTCAAATGACTCAGCATATCATCATTTGTTTGGAGATGCGTCCTGAAAAGCTTCCGTGTTAGATTTATGTGTGCACCAACGTTATCTCGGACATAAATCCTCTTCAGCTTCTGCCAACACCCAACAGCCGTTTGCTCTCCACGGATATGAACAAGTTGCTGGTCAGTTAATGTTAATCCTATTATGCAAATAGCTTGTTCATTTTTCTGCATAAATTCTTCTATTTTTAGTCTATCTTCATCATCCTCTGGATCCCATTCCTCTACGTTTGGTGGATTTTCAATTATGTTCCACAGACCTTCTCTTCGTAGAAGTAGACTACATTTCATAGACCATGATAGATAGTTTGTTCCATCCAACTTGGATATAAGGGACAAACTTTGTAGATTGATTTGTGCCATGTTTTTTTTTATATGGATATAAAACTATAATTAATAAAACACAGCTGTCTGTTTACTGTAACGTATAACAACACAAACTCTCACTTTTTACATAGATCTGTTTTATCCTAGTTAAACTGACTTTGCAGCCTCTGGGCCCATAACCAGTGTTAAGCCTGGGTTCCCCAACCAGAGTTAAGGAGACAAGCTAATCAGAATGTGCAGCATTAGTCAGATAGGCACACAGTTAAATGAGTGAGATAAGCTTGTATGTTTATTAACATACAGTAAAAATAACAGATACGCTTGTGCTATCAAAAATATAGTTTATTCCATTTATAGCATAGTCAAAATAACAGTCCATTAGTCATGTATCATTTAGTCAGTCCATTCAAGGATATTCAGTTAGCAAAGTCCCTGTAGAATATCCTATGTCAGTTCACTTACAAATCAGTCCTTTGTCTCTCTCCCATTCGAGTAATGCAGTCTTGAGTCCATGCAGTAATTAGGGATCATCAAAGCCAAAGAGAGAGCAAGCTGTCATCTTGCTTCTTTTAAAGTGCTTTCACAACCACTCCCCTAATTACATTCCTATATTTAAAGTTGCAGACACTTTAACTTATAAACCATGATAACATATTTATTATTTTACCTAAACCAGTTAGGGTAAACAATCTTATCCCTAACAATTACATTAGTTTTACAGCATTAGTTTCACAGCTTCCCACATAGATGAATATCATACTTAAAAGGGTATGATAATTTTTCAGAAAATGGCACACAGTCTAGAGTTTGCATATCAGCACTTTTCTTCAGCTGGATATTCTCTCAAAGTTCCTGCATGCTGGTGCTGGCTTTTTATTGGAAATTCTTTGGACAGCTGGTTCTGATGCCTTGTTTCATTTAGAAATATGTTGTTTTTTTAAAAAAAAAGCTGTCTGACTTCATTTATTAAATTAAAACAATTTTCACATCATATTTAATAAAGGCATGATCCTTCAGGAGAGTGCACTGCAAATCTCACCCTAAAATAAATGCAATTGTTTCTGCTTCGTGTGCACATGTCTGAATTCTTCTCAATTGTTCAGGTTTCCTAGATGTGCACCAGAGGTGAAAAGATGGCAACTAATATTTTGCTAATAATAAATCACCAAAAATATGAAAAACATAAAACAAATTAGACCTATCCAAAAGAGCAAAATATGAATGCCTGTTGAAATAATGACAAATCTGAAAGGCAGTCTGGTGCATCAGAAACCTAGTTTACATGCACTTAAATGATGAATGTGGAACATGACTTCAAGGTTACTAAAGAAGTACACTGTGTGGAATGTCTATAGGCAATTTATCATTTCAAGGAACAGTAAAGAGCCACTTACAATCCTAGCACATCACACCATATATTAAACCCAGGACACTGATGAACCATTCTGATGTCTTCTGAACATGTAGAACATCCCTCACTGGGAATAAGGATTGCCACAGTTTGATTTCCAGAAAGCAAAAACAGGGCTTTAAAAATATTTAATTCGTATATTTACCTAATTAGCTCTAAACTAAATCAAATTTATTTAAATGCATTCTATGTAAAACACAAGGCAAATCCAGCTGCTTTCCAAAATAGCCAAGTTAATTGCAGGTTCTGGGAAGAAGAAGGAAATTTATCATTCTGGAGCAGTCACTGACAAAGCATCTGCAAAATTTACTTTGGCAGAATTATAAAAA
Source organism: Hydrophis major (assembly GCA_033807585.1). Classification (NCBI taxonomy): domain Eukaryota; kingdom Metazoa; phylum Chordata; class Lepidosauria; order Squamata; family Elapidae; genus Hydrophis; species Hydrophis major. Next base: position 18,504,412 of record CM066333.1, read on the forward strand.
CCCATCTGTCATATTCTCTGGAAAGATTTATGAAAAAGTCACTTATTTTTTAATTTAGGGATAGTTTGTATGCTGATGGAAAGAGTTGTAGATCAGTGATAAAGTTCCAGCATCTTGGGGAAGACTAAAAAATGTCTCTGTCCACAACACTGGATAGTCATTGGCAGTCAATGCTGAAGGAGAGGTCAATGGTCTGATGTCATCTAAGATAGCTTCCTAGGGTTCCACTATTTATGTAGGACCACAGGAATGAAATACTCTAGTGCTCATAGCTATGCTGATATGTTTCGAGAAAATAAGTTCTCCTATTTTAATTGAGAAGAATATTATCAACGGTAAAACACTGCAACATGGATGAAGAGAGTTGTGAAATGAACAAAGGGTGCTCATATTGTGGCTATGGTTATAAGAACACAGTGTTAGAGTGCAGTACTGTAGGCTTCTTGTACTGCCTGCTGGGTGCCTGCAATTTGGCAGTTCAAATCTCACCAGACTCAAGGTTGACTCAGCCTTCCATCCTTCCAAGGTGGATAAAATGAGGACCCAGATTCCTGGGGGCAATAGGCTGATTCTGTAAAGCACCTTCTCTCCACTCTCCATCTCAGGGATTAGGAGGGGGTGATCCTTGCTCATTGCCTGAGCTCTGTTGCTCATGTCCACTGCTTGCCTTCTCTCAGTCATCCTGCCCCATTCCTCCCTACTAACAAGCCGTCACACTCCTGAGAGGGCCTTTGCTGCCTCAGCCTGATCGTCCCCAGCCAATGAAGCTGTCCCCTCTATCTCCGTCACCTCCTGGCTTATCCTCCTCCACAGATTCAGGCTCCGACAGGGGCATGACAGGGCCACAGATCAGTACCTGTGTGTGGACTGGGGGTGGGGACCCCTGTAGTAACCTATGTTTTATTCAGCTGTGACTTAGTACAATGGCTATGAAACCATTCCATGGATCCTGTGATACAGGAGGTCTTACATTACCCACCAGGTTTCAGTTTCACCTTTACAAATCTTTTTACCTGCATCATTCTACCCGCATTTTACATGCAACCATCTCACATTATTGCAGCTTATACCACACTGTTTTTGTGTAGTAATGCAATCTGTACACACTGGCTCATCGATATCACTGACTACTGATTCGGCTGGAAAGTGGCTTCAGTATCATGCATTTAGTAAATTAAATGACAATTGCATGGATGATTGAATGCAAATGACAGATAAATCTGTAGGACCGTGAAGACTTTCCTATGACTAGCTTTGGGGAAGACAATTTATTTTATTTTATTTTTTTGCAATGGAGAAGCAGCAGTGTGTCAAACATTCAGCAGTGTATAGACTCTTAATTTTCTGAAGCCTAGAAGAGGAGGTTACATGCTTCTGGTAACGACTGTGGAATTGGAGATCTGACTTATTTGGTCTTCTTTCTTCTACACTACAATTACTATCTTGAAATGTAACTCTGCTTTGACTTTGCCCATTTGTGAAGGAGGAAGGATGGGTTGGACCCAAATTCTGATCAGAATTCAAGGTTGGAGAAAGGAGAAGTCACGAGAGCCTTATAATTTTTTCCTTCTTGACATTACACCTCTCTTACTTCATCTCCTTTCGAAGGGCGCAATATAAATGATCAAGGGATAATCATTTCTAAGGGGGAAGGATAACTGAGAAAGCAATTTTTTTTTTAAGACAACAGGTTGACATTGCCCTCTTCCAATTCTTGTTAGGATTTTTATATTCTCTATGAAAGTGACAGGGGAAACTTCTTATAATAGAATAACAGAATTGGAAGGGACCCTGGAGGTCTTCTAGTCCAAACTCTTACTCAGGCAAGAAACTCTATATCAATTCAAACAAATGGTTGTCCAATCTCTTGTTAAAATCCCCAGCATTGGAGCACCCATGTCTTCTGGAGACAAGCAGTGCCACTGATTAACTGTTGTCACTGACAGGAAATTTCTCCTTAGTTCTAAGTTGATTCTCTCCTTGATTCGTTTCCACCTGTTGCTTCTTGTCCTGCCCTCAGGTGCTTTGGAGAATAGATTGAATAGATCTCTCTTCTTTTGGGCAACCCTTGAAATATTGGATCACTGCTATCATGTCATCCCTACTCCTTCTTTTCATTAAACTAGATATATCCAATTCCTGCAACCATTTTTTATATGTTTTAGCCTCCAGTCCCTTAATCATCTTTGCTGCTCCTCTCTGTATTCTTTCTAGAGTCTCAACATTTTTTAATATCATGCCAACCAAAACTGGATGCATTATTGAAGTGTGGCCTTACTAAGGCATTATAAAGTGATACTAAAACTTCACATCATCATGATTGTATTACTCTGTTGATGCAGCCTAGGAATGCATCGGGCAGCACAATTACATCTTTCATAGAAATTCTTCCAGTACATAATATTGTATCAAGATACGTTATGAATGACATTCTTCCATTAATGTTCCAGTACAACACTGAAAAAAGGGACTTAGGACTGGTCCTTACATTTATGATCATTGCAGCATCCCCTTGGTCATGTGATCAAAAGTCTTGGCAACTGACTTGTATTTATGATGGTTGCAGCATCCTAGTGTCACATGACTGCCATTTGCAAAACTTCCTAATTGGCTTCCGACAAGAAAAATCAATAGAGGAAGTTGGAGTCACTTTGAATCACATAATTCACTTAAGACCTGAAAAGATTCACTTAACAGCAATGGCAATATATATATTTAAACTTAAGAATATATATATTCTTAAGTTTTCATGGGTACTTACATGTATGGTATTCAGCTTTGTTCGGGTATTTTCCCACGTCATTGTAGTTGTGCTTTTAAAGTTGTAGCAACGTTTCAGCAGAATCTCATCTGCCATCATCAGGCTTCTGTATAGTGTTCATCCATGAGTCTGACTAAAGTATATATATATTGGCCATGACTCAAGTAAGCCTTGCTTAATAATGGATTTTTTTTCCCCCAATTGTGGTGGTAACTGAGGACTACTTCTATCTCTAAGTACAATTAGTAAAACCGCTTGGACCAGGGGGTCAATTTCATTGAGGGCCGTGTCAGGGTTCTGTTTGACTTGTGGGGGCTGAGAGGGGATGTGGCCAGGGTGGGCACGGCCAGCTTGATGTCACTCGTGTTGGGGGCGCCTGTGGTGGTCCAAGTTCTCTGCCAGCAAAAATGGGCTCCTGAGCTAGGTTTTCAGCTGGGATGGCCTCCTGCAAGTCTCTGCCAGTGAAAATGGAGCTCGGGAAGGCCACGTGCGGCTCTCCCAAGCTCCATTTTCACTGGCAAAGGCACCATGGGCTGGTCCTTAGCTGTTTCCAGAATGGCCCTGTGGGCCAGATCTAAGTACTCCATGAGTTGGATCTGGCCTGTGGGCCTTGAGTTTGACACTCCTGTCTTAGACCATCTGTCTTTTTAAATTTATGTAATGTATATAGCCACCCATCTACCAGAAGGAACTCTAGATGGGGATCAAAATAAAAACATAAGGAACTAAAATGTTGAGCTTCCATTAAATCTCACTCTCATCCACCAACTACCCTATGGCAGCTCCATCCTGGACTCTTTACTGGGGGGAAATGACATGTCTTCACTGCATTCCTGAAGGTTAACATAGTTGTGTTCATCCATATTTCTGGGAGGCAGGAAGGCTGCTCCAGATATGCGCCATGATAGAGAAGGCCATTTTCTCTGTCATATAATTCATACTTTTCCCAGGCATTCTTGCACCTCCTCCAGAAGATATAATTTAAACAAGGAGAGCTTAACCAGTTTTTTCTGAGTCTCTGTCATTTTTCTACATTTTCGGTCAGGGCTCCATTCTGTTGCTATTTCTGAATTCATTAATTTTTAAAACTCTATTTTTGAAACATATTTTCTCACAACACACTTTTCTGAAGGTGTCTTGTTGTGAAATATGGATGCTAAAGCACACGGACGCTCTGTTTGTTGTATACAACATTCCTTCTACCAAATTGTTTTCTTTATGATACAGAAGGAAAGTCCTACATTTCCTCTTTATTTTACTACTACCATGTATATAAAAACTGGAATAACCAGAATAACCAAAGGCTACTCCCTTTGAGGCTATTCATATTAATTACTCACAATATTGTTTCTGGGGAAATATTTAGATAATACAGTATAATATAATCCCTTGTTATTGTTCACGTCTTTCTTTCTCTCCATTATTTTTCCTGCCTTTTACATCCATTTTGCCAGTTAACTGTGCCAGGCTTTTTTTTATATGTTTGTTAATGCTTAATAAATAAACATCAAGCTCTCTCTCTCTCTCTCTCTCTCCCCCCCCCACTCTGTTTGTGTGTGTGTGTATGTGTGTGTGTCTGCATGTTTGCTAGCTGAATGATGAATGTGCTTGCACTGATGATGTGGGGTGGGGGAACTGAACTGGAAATTACTCAGAATAATTTTCCAACACAATTTCTATTCTGGAGAAATACTACAACCATTTTTATGAGGCAGACTTGTAATCAGGCTTCAGAGAAACCATATGAGAACGACTGCAACAGGTTCCCTCAAGGTGAATGTTACCACAAGGGAAGGGGCATTCATAGTTTCCCAATTGTAAAGTGTAGTTGTGAAAAAGCATAAACCTGCAAACAGTTCCTATAATTACACATGCTTTTTCTGCCAAAGAACACAGATTGCAGCTGAAGAGAAAATAAGAATATTGATGGCAACTAAGAAAGTGGTCTTGTATACCATATGTCAGGCCTCTGTATATATATGTGTGTGCTTGTGCATCTCTCTCTCTCTCTGTGTAAAGCATAAAGATGTAACTGTAAAGGCCAATGTTTCTACATACTTTGATAATAAATGCAGCCTCAACAAGCACCCATAAATTACTCTCATCCTGCTGCGATTACTTTGATGCTGAAGCATTTGCTGGTATTTGGCATGCTGTACAACAACTGGTCTGCTGCTGTGGCAGGAGAGGAGTTGTTGACCTCGACAACCTTGGCTAATTGGCCATCCACAACAGCATTTCAGATTGGGATAAAAAGTCAGCCGAGACATCCTCATTAAACAGAATGGCATTCATGCACCAGGCAACCTCAGTATCTGAACGCAACTCTGACATACGGTGACTGATGATAAAAAGGCAGGAAAATTGGATGCAAAGGAAGACTGCAACTCACATCTGGCTATGGAAAATCTTTATAAATGTATATTGTGAGAAAGACAATGGTTAGCCTCCTTCAGGCTGGCTGACCTTACTACCCTGACCAAACTTAGGGCAGTATTTCTCAGTCTTGGTTTCTCAATGTTTCTCAGCTTTATAATGTGTGGACGTCAACTTCCCAGTGTGCTGGCTGGGGAATTCTGGGAGTTGAAGTCATACATATCAAATAACAATAGCAATAGCACTGAGACTTATGTACCACTTTACAGCCCTCTCTAAGTGATTTACAGAGTCAGCCTCTTGCCCCGCAACAATCTGGATCTTCATTTTACCAATCCCAGAAGGATGGAAGGCTGAGTCAACCTTGAGCCAGTTGGGATTGAACTCCTGGCTGTTAGCCTGTAATACAGCACTCTAATCACTGTCCCACCAGCTATGAACATTGAGAAACACTGGTTTAGAGGCTTCCAGGAGCAGTATAGAAACACAAGCACAGGTTTGCTGTGACACACAAAGGAAATGGAATATGATATGACCTTAATATAGGTTGGTTTGCTTTTATGGAAGGTAAGGACAGGAATATGTGAATTTAGTTAATTTCTGAATACAAACTTACAAACAGGGGTGGGATTCAAAATTTTTAACAACCAGTTCTGTGGGTGTGGCTTAGTTGGTGGGTGTGGCTTGGTCCCATTGGCTGGCCTGTTGCCATGTCTAATCCAACAGTTCCATTGGCTGACTTGTTGCCATGTCTAATCCAACCATTCCATTGGCTGACCTGTTGCCATGTCTAATCCAACAGTCACATTGCCTGACCATGTTACCATGTCTAATCCAGCCAGTCCCCACTGGCTGACCTGTTGCCATGTCTACTCCAGTTAACAAAGTTGTTAAGTGAATCTGTCTTCCCTATTGACTTTGTCAGAAGGGCGTAAAAGATGATCACACAAACCCATGACACTGCAACCATCATAAATATGAGTCAGTTGCTAAGCTTCTGAATTTTGATCATGTGACCATGGGGATGCTATAATGGTGGTTGTTATGTATTAAAATGGACTACTCGAAATCCCTGCGCCTTGATTGGCTAAGGCGCGGGGATTTCTGATTGGCCAGGCGAGCCGCGCCGATTGGCCCGATTGAAGTCTCCCGCGATTGGTTCAAACCAAGAGCGGGAGACTTGGATCGCTGCCATTGGTCGCGGCCGCCGCGGCAAAAGGTATAAAAGCCGGAGGCTTTTTGCCTTTTGCCGGTTCGGTTCAACTTATAGAAATAAAGAGCTGTTAATGAAAGTCACCGACTCAGACCCTTTTTTTTCGCGGACACGACACTGGCGACGAGGATGGGATCTCGCCCCTGAACCGAACCCCGTGTCCATCTAAGAACTAGCGACAGCAAAATGGCGAAGATAGCACCGCCCGCCCCCTTCAACCCCGCCGCCGAGGACTGGGAATCGTACTCGGATAGATTCCGTATGTACCTGGAATGTGCCGGCATGAAGGACGCCCCGGGCCCGCTAAAACGCGCCGTCTTCCTTACGCATTGTGGACCAGAGGTTTTCCAGATGGCCAAGGCATTGGCCAAACCGGCAGACGCGACTGCCATGGATTGGGACGTCCTCGAACCCATACTGAGGCGCCATTACGCCCCCGAGGTCCCCATCCTAATACGACGAAATGAATTTTACCGAAGAAACCAGAGACCAGACGAAAAACTGAGCGACTTCGTCGCTGAATTAAGGCGCCTAGGTGGACTCTGTGAGTTTGAAGGATTGAACAGTCTCATAAGAGACCGTTTTGTACTCGGATTGTGGGATCCGACACTCCAGAGCCGACTTATGGCCAAAGGCGACATCAGCCTAGCCGATGCCCTCACCGCAGCCGCAGCCGCAGAAGCAACCCGCACGTCAGCAGACACCATGCGAAGATCCGACGCGAAGGGCGGAAACAACAACCCCGCGAGGTCGGCCGACGCAAGAAACGAAGCAACCGCACACTACGGCGACTACCAGTCAACCTCCAGCACGTCAGATGATGAGGAGGACATACATCGCGTGCAGACGGGACGCGGAAACCAACGAAGCCAAAACAGTCGTAGGTCGAGGACCAACTGCGCCGGGTGCGGCGGCGACCACCCCAGGTCTGAATGCCGTTTCTTTGATGCTATCTGCAGGCATTGCGACCGAAGGGGCCACATCGCTCGAGTTTGCCGCCAAAAGAAGACCCGCAGCCCGCCAAGATGGGAACAGCAGGACAGGAGAAAGGAGAACTCCCCGCCCAGAGCCAGAGAGCGCCAGCCAGCAGGTAGATGGGACCAGAAGCAACAACCTCAAAGAAGCGGCGACGGTCGGCGGAAAGAAGAAACCCACCAGACGGTGACCATCGGCCACGCCATCTCCGACGGCGCCAGAAAGGTACACGTAGAAGTCCACATCGAAGGACGGCCATGCAAAATGGAAGTGGACTCCGGGTCCTACCTTTCCATGATTGCATGGCGCGAAATAAAAAAACTAGTGCCTACTCTACAAAGAAAAAACGTGCTTGCCCAGAAAATCATCATAAAAGACTACCAAGGTAATCGCGTTCCGGTAGTGGGCACCAAGAACTTTAACATAACCTACAAAGGCCACACCGAACAACTGCCACTCACAATAGTCGATCGTGACCGCCCAAGCCTGCTGGGTCTGCAATGGTTCGCCCCGCTTAACATCGCGCTGACAGGTGTCAACCAAGTCTCCATTGAAGCCTGGGAACAGCAGCTAGTCCAGGAGTTCCAGGAGGTCTTCGATGGAGGCTTGGGCAAGTACAAGGGGCCCCCTATCTCGTTTGATTTAGACCCAAGGGTTCCCCCCAAGCGGCTCAAACCTAGAAGGGTGCCCTTTGCTTTAAAGCCAAAAATTGACGAGCAGATCAACAAACTCGTCAAACAAGGGGTATTAAAACCGGTAGACCACGCCAGATGGGAGACCCCTATAGTGACCCCAGTAAAGCCAGACGGGTCCGTGAGAATCTGCGGGGACTATAAGGCCACCCTAAACAGCGCGCTACAGCAAAGCGCCTACCCAGTTCCAATAGTGCAACATTTACTGCACTCACTGGGAGGGGGAAAAATTTTTGCCAAGCTCGACCTCGCCCAGGCATACCAGCAACTGCCTGTGGACGAGGAAACGGCAGAAGCCCAAACAATTGTGACACACCGGGGGGCTTTCAAGTGTAACAGACTCCAATTTGGAGTCAGCGTGGCACCAGGCATCTTCCAGAGCCTGATGGAACGTTTACTACAGGGCATCAAGGGGGTGGTGCCCTATTTCGATGACGTATTAATAGCGGCGCCAAACGAAGCCGAATTAGAAAACCGATTAAGACAAGTCTTAACAAAATTTAAAGAAACAGGACTTAAAGTCAAACGCGAAAAATGCCAACTTTGTACACAGCAAATAGAGTTTTTGGGTTACCTCCTAGACCGGCAGGGCATCCACCCTACAACTAAAAAAGTTAAAGCCATCAAGGAAGCCCCCACCCCGAAGTCCAAAACAGAACTACAAGCATTCCTAGGCTTACTAAATTTTTATAATGTCTTCCTACCTCAGAAGGCAACGGCGGCGGAACCTTTACATAGACTCCTAGACAAGAGGGCAGCATGGACTTGGGGGAGACGAGAACAAGCCGCTTTTCAGAAAACCAAAGACCTCCTCACCTCCGACGCCGTCCTGATGCAATTCAGTGAGACTTTGCCCTTAGCTGTCACTTGCGACGCATCACCTTTCGGCGTCGGCGCTGTCCTCAGCCATACCCTCCCAGACCAGAGAGAAGCACCTATCGCATTTTTTTCCAGAACTCTGACTAAACCGGAACGGAACTATAGCCAGCTGGACAAAGAAGCTTTGGCTATAGTTGCCGCCGTTAAGCGTTTCCACGAGTACCTGTACGGCCGCCCATTCAAAATAGTCACTGATCATAAACCACTGCTGGGCATCCTCGCTGGAAACCGTGCTACACCAAACATCTTGTCGCCCCGCATGACAAGATGGTCTGAATTCCTGGCAGCCTACAGCTACGAACTGTTACACAAGCCGGGTAAGAAAATATCACACGCAGACGCTTTAAGCCGCTCGCCCTTGCCGGACTCTGACCCTGACCCCGCACCTACAACAAACACCCTGAGTATCGAGAGTTTGCCCATAACTGCATCTGATATTGCCAGAGAAACCGTTAGGGACAAACAATTGGCGCAAGTCTTACATTGGTTAGAAAAAGGCTGGCCGGAAAGAGACATTGACGAGACTTTTAAAACATTCCGGCAGCGCCAGACTGAACTTTCACTGTTAAGAGGTTGCATCCTGTGGGGTGATCGGGTGGTAATTCCGGGTAAATTGCAAAACAGGGTCCTAGAGATGTTACACGAGGGTCATCCTGGCATCGTCAGGACAAAAGCCCTGGCCAGGAGTTACGCTTGGTGGCCAGGGATGGACAAACAAATTGAAGCATGGGTGGCCAAATGCCACCGGTGTCAGGAAACCAGATCCAGCCCACCCACAGCACCTATCCGGGACTGGGAAATACCACGGGGACCCTGGTCCAGAATCCACTTAGACTTTGCTGGCCCCACAAATGGACACACTTTTCTAATCACAGTCGATGCATACTCAAATTGGTTAGAGGTGGCTGACATGAAATCCACCACCACAGAGGCTGTCATTAAAGAGCTAGGTAAACTGTTCTCCACACATGGCCTCCCAGACGTCATTGTCTCAGACAACGGGCCCCAATTCACCTCCATCGAATTCGAACGGTTCCTGGCCGAGAAGGGTATCCGCCACGCATTGACAGCACTGGCGCATCCGGCGGCGAACGGTAGGGCGGAACGGATGGTCCAGTTTACAAAAAAGACCCTCCGGAAAATGGACCACGGGGAGATCAACGAAAAAATCAACAAACTACTTTTCATACAGCACATCACACCCAATACCACAACCAACAAAAGCCCTGCAGAGCTCCTGATGGGCAGAAAGCTGCGGTCCCCACTCGATCGTCTGCACCCAACCTATAACCCGGAGCGACCCCCGGACTCAAGCTCCAGGTACCGGACTTTTGAACCAGGCGATTTGGTCTACGCCAAAAACATGACGGGGGACCCCCTATGGATCCCAGCCGTCATAACCCAAATCACCGGCCCACGGTCGTACCGGCTCCAAACCGTCGATGGGCGAGCCTGGAAACGGCACATCGACCAGCTCCGGTCGCGAGCAATGACTGACCTCAACCCCCAAGACACGAACCAAGGGGGGAGGGAATACCCGATAAAACAAACGCAGGAGAAAATTAAATTTAAAAACTCACCAGAACGCAGCCTTCGCGAGTCCCATCCGGAGAAGAGCCGTCCGGCCAACTCTACCGACTCGGAGAAGCCAAGCGGGAGCGGCAAAATCCGTGACTCAACCGACCCGGTAGGCCCAGGCGGGAGCCACGGCGAGAGAACCGGCCCGATCATCCAGCCGGTTCTCACAGAGCCAGGAGCAGCCAAAAAGATGACCGCTCCGGCCGAGTTACAACAAGGAAGTGAGCTGCGCAGGTCAACTAGGACCCGACGGAGCCCCGCCTACCTGCGTGATTACACCACGTGAAAGACCGTACCAAGAGGGGAGGGGTGTTATGTATTAAAATGGACTACTCGAAATCCCTGCGCCTTGATTGGCTAAGGCGCGGGGATTTCTGATTGGCCAGGCGAGCCGCGCCGATTGGCCCGATTGAAGTCTCCCGCGATTGGTTCAAACCAAGAGCGGGAGACTTGGATCGCTGCCATTGGTCACGGCCGCGGCGGCAAAAGGTATAAAAGCCGGAGGCTTTTTGCCTTTTGCCGGTTCGGTTCAACTTATAGAAATAAAGAGCTGTTAATGAAAGTCACCGACTCAGACCCTTTTTTTTCGCGGACACGACAGTGGTTAAGTATGAAAAATGGTCATAAGGCACTTTTTCAGTGCTGTTATAACTTTGAACGGTCACTAAATGTGCTGTTGTAAGTTGAGGACTACCTTATTAACCATAAATAATGCTTAAATAAATATATCCTGCAATATATTCAGCATAAATAAATATATCCATGAGGATAGTACACAGACAAGCACTATATTACTGGACTGGAAAACATGTGTCTAATGGAAAATTCATAGATTAAAAAGGTGTCGGTTTGAATCAAAATTCAAACATAAAATCCATCTCAGAAAAACAAACCTTCAACAAACCAAACCTGATTCACAAAGATGGGAAAGCCCTAACTTGCTTGAAGGGATCTTCCATTGTAAGGACTGTGTATCTGACATCTGATTTTAGAATAGAATAACAGAGTTGGAAGGGACCTTGGAGGATTTCTGGTACAGGGGTTACCAACCTTTTGGACCTCAGGGACCACCAAACTCAGTTTTAAATCCTGGGGACTACTAATATGAATTTTGACTGATGGTAGCTTGCTGATCTTGATGGGAGAGAGAGAGATTTAATCTAACCTCTCTCCCTCTCTCCCTCCCTCTCTTTCTCTTTCTCTTTCTCTCTCTCTCACGCACACACACACAAACAGAGGCAGGGGTGGGATTCAAATTTCTTAACAATCTGATTCTGTGGGTGTGGCCTAATTTGGGTGTAGCTTGGTGATCATGTGACTGGCTGGGTATGGCTTGTATGTAAATATTATAAATATTTATATAAATATTGATTTTTTTTTTAATAAAAAAGAGCAACTTTTACCCAAAATCAGGCAAAGCAGGCAGGCAGATTGAGTTGCTCACAGAATCACAGATTTGTTCAGAGATCTGTGAGATCGGCTACCTGAGCCTGTCACATAAAATTTGCTTGCAAGCAAACCCACAAAATTTGCTAGCAAGAAAACTCACAAAATTAACCCATAACACACCATGTATGTAAATGTTGAATTTTTTATTTTTAAAAAAGCAACTTTTACCCAAAATCAAACAGAGCAGGTAGGCAGATTGAGTTGCTCACAGAATCACATATTCACTCAAGAGATCTGTGTTTCTGTCATTGCCTACCTGAATCTGCACTGCTTCAGTCCTAAGGAAGGTTGGGTCTGTTTCAAAGCAGAGCCAAAGATCTAAAGATTAGCTAGAAAGAAAGAAATCCAATGATTTCCTGCTTTCTAGCTAATCTAAATCTCCTGGCACAGCAGAACAGCTGATGGTTGGAAAAAGGAAAAATAGCAACTTAACAGGCAAGTTTGCCAGGTAAGGAGTGAGTGGGCAGGGAGGAGGGGCCATGTGAACGGTGCAGCTTTGTGTTCCTGCGCAGCCTGGATTAATTGCTTGGGGGTGCTCTGGGGGTGACATTTCTCTGCGGACCACCAAAATTTTCTCCCAAACCACCAGTGGGCTACGGCCCACCGGTTGGTGACCACTGTTCTAGTCCAACCCTGTGCTTAGACAGGAAACCCTACACCACTTCAGACAAATGGTTATCCAATCTCTTCTTAAAAAATTCCAGTGTTGGAGCATTTACAACTTTTGGAGGCAAGTTGTTCCACTGATTAATTATTCTAACTGTCAGGAAATTTCTCCTTTCTAAATTGCTTCTCCCCTTGATTAGTTTCCACCCATTGCTTCTTTTCCTGCCCTCAGATGCTTTGGAGAATAGCTTGACTCTCTTCTTTGTGGCAGCCCCTGAGATATTGGAAGACTACTATCATATCTCCCCTAGTCCTTCTTTTTATTAAACTAGACATCCCAGTTTCAGCAATCATTCTTCATATGTTTTCACCTCCAATCCCCTAATTATCTTTGTTGCTCTTCTCTCCACTCTTTCTAGAGTCTCAACCTCTTTTTTTACAACGTGGCGACCAAAACTGAATGCAGTATTCCAAGTGTGGCCTTACCAAGGCATTATAAAATGTCTTCAAATTATCTTAATTCTATCCCTCTCTTAATGCAATCTAGGATTGTGTTGGCTTTTTTTGGCAGTATTTAAAAAAAGGAAGGATCTTGAAGTTGTCCATCAGTATTCAGCACCTGGGAAATAGGCAAAGCAATCAGGCTGCTGGTCAGCTGATATTAGGTTTCCCAGGGACAGTGATTAATTAATTTCTGTTCCTCGCTGTATTATAGCAATTAATGTCAGATTTTCATCTACATGTAACCTAGTTTTGAATGCATGCTTGTTTTATGCAAGCCAGCAACGTTTCTAGTTTAACTTGCTGACTTGGCTCACGTCTCATGCCAAGCTATAATGTGACTTTTAAACTATACTTTACCTCTTTTGTAAACTCAGTCAATGAAAATTTATTCAGCAAATCATGGTTAGGTTACTCATAGCTTTGATATATGATGCATACAAGGTATTTATCTCCACCTCCCTCTTGACTGCCCTATCACATTAAGTAAAAATGTGATGTGTTTGGTTGTTTCTTAGAAAATGTTTTGAACCTAGCCACTCTGGCTTCTACCATAGTTCATAGCTCAGTCTGGCTTACCAAATGTTATGTACTGAGCGTGGGCGCGAAGAATGGAGACGAGTCGGTGAAACGGTGAACTTCAACTCTTTATTTACATGGTGTGACAGCTCAAACTGGATGGCAACTACAGCCTTCCTTATATAGGCAACTTATTAGACATTCAACCAATGAAAACCAGGGAGTGCTAGCTCCGTTAACAATGAGAAAGGCTCGTTAATGGCCAATCAGATTCTCCTGAATGGACCAATCTGATCTCGCCATTTAACGGCCAATCAGAAGTGCAGGGCCAGAACCCTGCACTTGACTTCAAGCTCTTGATAACTTTATTAACACAATTATTCATTCACAACACCCCTTCCCCCCGGGTTCCATTTACGGGGTGTGGTTACGTAGTCCTTGAGGTAGGACGGTTGTTTTGTTAGTCTCTTTGATTTTCGTTGTGCACCCAGTATTTGGCTGCACTCTTGTTGCGGTAGGGCGTTGTTTGGCGAAAGGGGTGCCTCTGACTCTGAATTCGAATTTTCATTGTCACCAACATCTTCGGTATCACCATGAGGCGAGCTCACTCCCATCCCTGATTCCTCTTCACGTGTTCCCGTTCCACTATCATTCCTTTCAAAAAGATTTTCTGCTAATTGAAGTTCATCTTCCTCTGTATCTCCCCCCCCCTCAGTTTGGTCATCAGGGGACTCGGAGATCCCTGACTGCAGCCTTGATCGTAGTTGATCGATATGGCACTTCCATAGTCTATCATCGCGGCATTGCACGAGGTATGATCTCAGGCCGGTTACATGGACTACAGTTGCTTCAACCCACAACGGATCGCCCGATAAGTTTTTAGTGAATATCAAGTCACCAACCTGGAAGGTACGGCATCGGCCGCTGGATCCGTGTGGTTTCTCAGGTTCGTACGCTGGGTGTAACCGGTCAAGGTGGGAGCGGAGCTTTCATCCTATTAGCATCTCGGTGGGAGTTTTGTTGGTGACACTGTGCGGAGTGATATGCTGTTAAAAGAGGATTAGGTTTATTTTTTCTTCGATGTTGTCATAGTCCATTTTTTGTAGCGTTTTCTTGATGAATTGTACCATGCGCTCGGCCCTTCTGTTGACCAAAGGATATGCAGGCGAAGTCAGCACATGTTGAATACCGCAGTTCGCCAGGTACTGTTCAAAAGACAGCGCGGTAAATTGGGGCCCATTGTCGGATACCAGAATGTCTGGTAATCCATGGGTTGCAAACAGTCTGTCCAGTTTCTTAATGACCGCTTCGGTTGTTGTGTTCTTCTTTAGGTGGATTTCGAGCCAGTTCGAGTAGGCATCTATGGTTAATAAGAATATGTAGCCTTTGGTAGGCCCTGCAAAGTCCAGATGGATACGGGACCAGGGTCCCCACGGTGTTTCCCATTCAGTTGGGATTGCCTTTGGTGGGGCGTTGCTTACTTCCTGGCATTTGTGACAAGCTTTGACCCAAGTCTCGATTTGCTTGTCGATGCCTGGCCATCATGCGTAGCTTTGTGCAAGGGCTTTCATGCGCACGATGCCGGGGTGGCCATCGTGCAAGGTTCTCAGTATTGCACATTGGAGTCGCTTTGGGACAACAACTCTATCGCCCCAGATAATGCAGCCCTTCTGTGAAAACAATTCTGTTTGTCGACTTTTGAATGGGGCGAAGTCATCAGGTACTTGGTCCAATGGCCATCTGTGTTCCACCCAACTGAAGACTCGTGCTAAGGCGGGGTCGCGTTTTGTTTCCCTCGTGATATCTCGGGCTGTTAATGATGGTGTATGAAGTGCCTCGATCTGCAACGTTGTCACTGTAGGCGCGGGGTCATCGATGGTCTCTGGAAGCGGTGCTCGGCTCAATGCGTCGGCGTGGGGAATGGCCTTCCCCGGGCGGTATTGCAGCCGATAATTATAAGCAGCCAAGAATTCTGACCAGCAAGTCATTCTGGGAGATAATATATAAGGGGTTGGCTTATCTCCCGCTATTATTCCCAGCAAAGGTTTGTGGTCAGTCACTATAGTAAAAGCTCGGCCGTACACGTACTCATGAAATCTTTTGACAGCAGACACAATAGCAAGGGCTTCTTTATCAATCTGGCTATAATTGCACTCTGTTTTTGAAAGCATCTTTGAGAAATAGGCAACAGGGGCTTCGCTACCGTTAGGCAAAACGTGGCTCAAAATGGCACCCACTCCGAAAAGCGATGCATCACACATGATAGTTAACGGCAAGGTCTCATTGTATTGCATCAGTACAGGGTCAGAAGTCAGAAGTTTTTTCACATTTTGAAATGCCTGCTCTTGTCTATGTCCCCATACCCAAATTGCTTTTTTGTCCAATAAACGATGTAGGGGTTCAGCGACAGTTGCTTTGTGCGGCAGGAATATGTTATAAAAATTGATAAGGCCTAGAAACGCCTGGAAGTCGGCCTTATTCTGGGGTCTGGGAGCATTTTTTATTGCTCTCAATTTGCTATCGGTAGGGTGAATGCCCTGACTGTCAATTAAATACCCTAAAAATTTGACACGATCTGTACACAGTTTACACTTATTTTTCTTAACTTTAAGACCTGCATCTTTGAATTTCTGGAGGACCATTCTCAAGTGATCCCGTAAAATTTTTGAAGTAGGGGCAGTGATTAACACATCTTCAAAGTAGGGGACAAAGCCTTTAATCCCTTGTAATAGTCTTTCCATCAAGGTCTGAAAGATCCCCGGGGCTACGCTCACTCCAAATTGGAGTCGTGTACATTTAAAGGCACCTCGGTGCATCACGATCGTCTGTGCCTGTGCCGTTTTTTCAACTACCGGCAGTTGCTGATATGCCTGAGCTAAGTCTAGTTTAGCAAAGACTTTTCCGCCCCCCCAGGGAATGGAGGAGGTGCTGCACCACCGGTACCGGATATGCGTTTTGCTGCAGGGTATGTTCAGGGTGGCTTGGTAGTCCCCACAAATTCTTATTGATCCATCCGGCTTAATGGGTGTTATGATTGGAGTCTCCCAGGGAGAGTGATCGGTTGGCTCTAACACCCCCTGGGCTATTAACTTATCAAGCTGCTCATCAATTTTTGGTTTTAGGGCAAATGGAACCCGACGAGGCTTAAGGTGGATGGGAGCTATTTTTGGATTAAGGTTAAATGATATCGGGATCCCCTTGTACTCACCTAGTTTTTCTGCAAAGACGTCCCTGAATTCTTGGACGAGGTCCTCCTCCCAGTCACTGCTGCCGATTCGGTTAATGCCTGCCACTTCAATGCCAAGTGGCGCGAACCATTGGAGGCCTAACAGGCTAGGCCGGTCCTTGTCGATCACAGTCAGGGGTAAGTATGCTGTACGGTTTTTGAATGAGACCTGGACTCGACTGGATGCTACAACTGGAATCCGATTCCCCTGATAGTCTTTAAGTATGAGTCTTTTGAAACGGAGGTCTTGTTGCTGGACAGTAGGGATGAGTTGCTTGAGGGTCTTCCAGGAAACCATCGAGAGAGACGATCCTGAGTCAACTTCCATTTGGCAGGGCTGATTTTCGATGGCCACTTTAATTCGGATTTTCTTGGCATCCAAGGAAGAGGCGTGACCGATAGTGATACTTTGGTGAGCCTCTTCTCGCTTCGTGGGGCAGTTTAGGGTTCTGTTTCTGTAGGAGTGGTTGTTCCATTGGTGGTTCACTGGTTCTTGCTTTACAGGACGGTTTCCTGTCGGTTGGCGATAGTTAGCCCCCTTTGAGGGCTGGCTGGGTCCTAGGAGACTTCTACAGACCCATCCGATGTGGCCTCGTTTCCCGCACTCATGGCAGAGTGCATCGCGGAATTTGCATTCGGACCGGGGGTGGCTGGCCCCACAGCCAGTGCATGGGTGTTGGGACTTCTGGTAATGGTCCCATTCGGACCGCAGTCGATGGACCTTTTCTTCGTCACTGTCTGATGACGAAGAGAGGTCCTCGTGGTGGGCCATCAAAAGCTGTCCTTCTGACTTGGGTGAGATGTCGCCGGTCGGTTGGTGTACCGGAGCGCGGTTGCAGCGCATTTGGGCAGCTGACTTCCTGGTTGCTTCTGATGCAGTAGCAACAGCAATGGCATCTGCAAGGCTGATGTCGCCTTTTGCCATCAGCTTACTCTGCACATGCACTGCATCTAATCCCAGAATTATTTGGTCTCTCAAGGCCTCTTCCAGGTCAGCGAATCCGCAGAGGCCTCCCAGGTTTCGGAGGTCCGCGACAAAATCTGCAACGCTCTCTCCTTTCCGCTGGTTTCTTTGGTAAAATTCGTGCCGCCTTACGAGTGTTGGCACAGTCGGTGCATAGTGGGCTCTCAGTAGGGGTTCGAGGACGTCCCAGTCCATAGACTTTACTTCTGCCAGTTTTGCTAGCGCCTTGGCCATCTTGAATACAGCCGGCCCGCAATGTGTTAGGAATACCTCCCGTTTCTTCCCGGTTGTGGCATCCTTTAAATTGTTGGTTTCCAAGAACATTTGGAAACGATCCATATAGGAGTCCCAGTCTTCTTGCGCTGGGTCGAATGGAGCGGGTGGTATGACGCCGCTGGACATGGTTCCACCATTGTGCGTTCAGTCACGTACTCGGTTATCTTCTTCGTTGTTCAGTCAGCTCTGACGTCTCCACATCCCATCCTCGTCGCCAGTGTTATGTACTGAGCATGGGCACGAAGAATGGAGAGGAGTCGGTGAAACGGTGAACTTCAACTCTTTATTTACATGGTGTGACAGCTCAAACTGGATGGCTGCTACAGCCTTCCTTCTATGGGCAACTTATTAGATATTCAACCAATGAAAACCAGGGAGCACTAGCTCCGTTAACCAAGGAGAAAGGCTCGTTAATGGCCAATCAGATTCTCCTGAATGGACCAATCTGATCTCACCGTTTAATGGCCAATCAGAAGTGCAGGGCCAGAACCCTGCACTTGACTTCAAGCTCTTGATAACTTTATGAACACAATGATTCATTCACAACACTTAAGATCCTGAAAACCCAGCTTTTGTGCTATACAAGCAACCATCCTCTTTAGTTTATAGCTACTGCAGCCTTCCCACCTCAAGAACCTGTTATGTTGCTTTACACAATTTGTTGGGGGGGGGGATAGCCCACCACGCGCTAAGAATGTGAAACTCCTTTTTGTGAAAAACTAGTTATTTCCTTCCATTCCATTACCCTTATCAAATCCTCTTTCTCAACATATTTTCTCTCTTTTTGTAGATCAGCCACAATGCTGTCCCTTAAGAAGCTTTTTCTATTTCTGCTTTTGTGCAGGTTTTTCAAAGCAGGGAGGTGGAGGGACATCTTCCCCAGCTGCAATCCAACACCTTCCCTCCTGGCACATAATGTATTTATTGATCTCTGCAGAAATCCTGATGGGGAGCAAATGAAAAATGCAAATGGACCCACCCAAAGCAAAATAGGGTGTTCTCAGGGGAAGGCAGGCCAATGTGTCATCAGTGTTCAGCCTTATCTTTTCGCTTTCCTGTTGCTATACCACAGGGTGCTTTTGGCTGTAATTCCCTCTTCTTAAAAGCACCTTTTCTAGAAATCACTTCTTTTGCTCATGCTTGAAACATTCTTCTGCCTGGTATTAAGAAAGGCTATACTTCTGATAGCCCAGCTTTATTCATACAGGTTTCTAAATCAACCTAAACACACCACACCATATATTATTACATGTTGGGTGAACCGGGGCATATGGCTTATTCAACACATTATTCAGGTAGTCCTTGCGTTACAATCACAATTGATTGTAAAATTTCCATTTTAGCAAGGCAATAGTTAGAACAGAATAACAGAGTTGGGAGGAACCTTGGAGGTCTTCTAGTCCAGCCCCCTGCTCAAGCAGCAGACCCTATGCCATTTGAGACAAATGGCTGTCCAGTCTCTTCTTAAAAGCCTCCAGTGATGGAGCACCCACAATTTCTGAAGGCAAATCATTCCACTGGTTAATTGTCCTCACTGTTAGGAAATTTCTCCTTAGTTCAAGTTTGTTTCTCTCCTTGATTAGTTTCCATCCATTGCTTCTTATCCTAACTTCAGATAGTTTGAAGAATAGGTTGATCCCTTTTTCTCTGTGGCAGCCCTCAAATACTGCAACTCTGCTATCATGCCTCCCCTAGTCCTTCTTTTCAATAATCTAGTGAAGTTTTTCTCCAATTTATGGACCCTTTTTGCCACAGTTGTTTAGAGAATCTCTGCAGTTGTTAAATGAATCACGCCCCATTGATTTTTCTTGTTGGAAACTGTTTGGGAAGGTTACAAATAAAAGATGATCACAAATGATTGTAAGTCAAGGACTACCAATACTTTTTAAAACAAGATGATTGAGCATGATGCCCGGACCAATTATACTGGACAAAGGCCTTCAAATGCTATTTGTATTTACATGATTTTATTGCTTCTTATAGATTTGTCAACCAAATGCCACACTTTCCTCCTCTCCTTCCAGAATTAGGGGAAATGGCAAAGAGTTACTTGTGAGAAAGCAATGGTACGGTTATAGCTTTGATCTCATTACCTAGCAAGCAGATTTTGGCACTCTGTAATAGTGCTTTTGTTTCATTGATCCCATTAAATTGAACCATTGAATCATATGTCTCCTTGTTGATCCCATTTCTTATCTAGAGCCATGTTCAGCTTTTGATTTCCTGATTATGGAGAGGGAGAGAAAGAGAGAGAGAGAATATTTATGAACCAGCTAGGAAATATTTGGATGGATCTATTCATCTCTATTTATTTATTTACTACACAACTTCAGAGAAATCGACAAATGTTAGATACCATGCAATCCTGACAGCCTAGATTGCTAATTCATTCTGTCTGGCACTTGGTTGCCTATCCTTGGTGCCTTGTGGGGGGAGGAACTAACTTTATACTAATTAGCTAGTGGTGCTTGGGTTGCTGATTCTTCCAGGCTCCTCTGCTGGTCTCACCTCACCTTGCTTTGTGTCCTGATGCCTCACATCCAGCCAATCCAACACCAGCTTCTGCAGAGGTGGTATTCAATAGGTTCTGACCAGTTCTGGAGAACCAGTAGTGGAAATTTTGAGTAGTTCAGAGAACCAGCAAATACCACCTCTGACTGGCCCCGCCCCCATCTATGCTCTTCCTCCCAAGTCCTAGCTGATTGGCTGGGTCTTCTTTTGTTGTCCTGCACAGGAGAAGGGAGCTGGAAAGCAGGTTAGTGGGGTGGGGAGGGAATGGAGATTTTACAGTATCCTTCCCCTGCCACTCCCACCAAGCCATACCCACAGAACCAGTAGTAAAAACTTTTGAATCCCACTCCTGAGCTTCTGCTCTCTGCACACGTGAACACAGCTAGGTTTCTCCCGCTGAAGTGGTGCCCATTTATTTAGTCATAATATTGCATCCTTTTGGATTGCTCGGTGGATAGGAACTAGGGATCAAGCATCTCACAGAGCTGGACTTGAACTGCTGGCGTGCAGGCCGTTTCTATCTGACAGTTCCAATGCCATTAAGCCACTGTACCACTGCATCCCCCTTACTCATCTCTACTATAAAATACATCGTCAAGAATAATTTTGGATTTTGAATTGGGTGAGGAAAACCCGTGGAACTTCAGAGTCGGAGTTTCACCAGCTGTGCCAATATTACGTGCCTAATAAATCTATACTTTGAGGAAGCCTCAGGCCTTGGAGTTTTTTTTATTTCATCTGGGCTATTACTTAGAACCCTGGCATACATTGGAGCACTCCTGCAAGTGAAAAGGTCAACTGTCCTTTGTGTTAGCATCTGCACAGCAACAGTGCAGAAATGATTTGCCATTTCCTTCTTCCAGGATGCTTTTCCAATATCCAATCTGGCTGACAGCCCTGGCTGTTTTCTGGTGGTCCCCCATCCAGTTACTAACCACTTCCAGCTCTGCTCAGAATATTTGAAATCAGCCAAGGTCACTTAGGTGGTTGCTACCTATTGTGCCAACACTGTAGGAAGCTGACCTAACAGAATGTTCAAAAGGCTACGTATATCCTTCGCTGCAACCTGTTTCATTTTGAGCAGCTCTGCTCTATTTTTTTACAAGAGTCGCTGTGATAGCAGGAAACAAACAGCAAGATCTGTTTCAGGAGAATAATTTCCTTTGTTTACCTCCTTGCCTGGAAAGGAGGAAAACAATCCTTTGGTTTAAGTAGAAAATGCAAATTAAAGACCTGGGGATGAAGTTATTCTTTATGTTGTGAATGAATAAATGTGTTAATAAAGTTATCAAGAGCTTGAAGTCAAGTGCAGGGTTCTGGCCCTGCACTTCTGATTGGCCGTTAATGGCGACATCAGATTGGTCCGTTCAGGTGAATCTGATTGGCCATTAATGAGCCTCTCCCATTGGTTAACAGAGCTAGCGCTCCCGAGTTTTCATTGGTTGAATATTTAATAAGTTGCCTATATAAGGAGGGCCGTTGCAGCCATTGAGCTGAACTGTCACACCATGTTAATAAAGAGTTTTGAAGTTCACTGTTTCACCGGCTCGTCTCCATTCTTCGCGCCCACGCTCAGTACTTAACACTGGCGATGAAGGTGGGATGTGGAGATGTCAGAGCTGACTGAACAAAGAAGAACGATAACCGAGCACGTGACTGAACGCACAATGGCGGAACCATGTCCGGCGGCATCATACCACCTGCTCCATTCGACCCAGCGCAAGAAGACTGGGACTCTTATATGGATTGTTTCCAAATGTTCTTGGAAACCAACAATTTGAAGGATGCCACTACTGGAAAGAAACGGGTGGTATTCCTAACGCATTGTGGGCCGACCATATTCAAGATGGCCAAGGCACTAGCGAAACTGGCAGAAGTGAAGTCTATGGACTGGGACATCCTTGAACCTCTACTGAGGGCCCACTATGCGCCAATCATTCCAACGTTCGTCAGAAGGCATGAATTTTATCAAAGAAGTCAACAGAAGGGCGAAAGTGTTGCAGATTTCATAGCGGATCTCTGGAATCTGGGAGGCCTATGTGGGTTTGCCAATCGCGAAGAAGCCTTAAGAGACAGAATAGTTCTGGGATTGGATGCACCACACATCCAATGCAAGCTAATGGTGAAAGGTGACATCAGCCTTGCCGATGCCATCACTGAAGCTAGTGCGGCAGAAGCAACCAGGAAGTCAGCTGCCCGAATGCGCCATAACCACGCCCCGGTTCACCAACCGACCTGCAAAATTTCACCTAAGTCAGAAGGGCAGCTTATAACGGCCCACCACAAGGACCTCTCTTCGTCGTCAGACAGTGACGAAGAAGAGGTCCATCGACTGAGGTCCGAACAGGACCAACGCCAGAAATCTCAATATCAATGCGCTGGTTGTGGGGCAAGTCATCCCCGATCAGAATGCAAATTCCTTGACGCACTCTACCATGTGTGCGGGAAATGAGGCCATATCGGACGGGTCTGTAGAAGCCAAATAGGACCCAGCCAGCCCTTGAGGGGGGCTAACTATCACCAACCAACAGGAAGCCGTCCTGTAAGGTGAGAACCAGTGAATCACCAATGGAACAACCACTCCTACAGAAACAAAACCATAAACTGCCCCACGAAGTGAGAAGAGGCTCATCAAACTATCACGATTGGTCACACCTCCTCTCTGGATGCTAAGAAGATCCGAGTGAAAGTGGCCATTGAAAACCAGCCCTGCCTGATGGAAGTCGACTCAGGATTGTCTCTCTCGATGGTTTCCTGGAAGACCCTCAAGCAACTCATCCCTACCATCCGGCGACAAGATCTCCGATTCCAAAGACTCATACTCAAAGTCTATCAAGGGAATCAGATTCCAGTCGTAGGATCCAGTCGAGTTTGGGTATTGTTAGGGATAACATTGTTTGCCCTAACTGGTTTAGGTAAAATAATAAATATGTAATCATAGTTTGTTAGTTAGTGTCTGCAACTTTAAATATGGGAATGTAATTAGGGGAGTGGTTGTGAAAGCACTTTAAAAGAAGCAAGACGACAGCTTGCTCTCTCTCTGGCTTTTGATGATCCCTGATTACTGCTTGGAATCAAGACTGCATTGCTCGAACGGGAGAGAAACAAAGGACTGATTTGTAAGTGAACTGACATAGGATATTCTGCACGGACTTTGCTAACTGAATATCCCTGAATGGACTGACTAAATGATACATGACTATTGGACTGTTATTTTGACTATGCTATGAACTCATAATGGAATAAACTATATTTTTGATAGCACAAGCGTATCTGTTATTTTTACTGTATGTTAATAAACATACAAGCTTAGCTCACTCATTTATCTGTGTGCCTATCTGACTAACGCTGCACATTCTGTTTAGCTTGTCTCCTTAACCCTGGTTGGGGAACACAGGCTTAACAGGTATCATTCAAGAACCATACAGCATTCCTACCCCTGACTGTGATCGACAAGGACCGGCCTAGCCTGTTAGGCCTCCAATAGTTCGCTCCGCTTGGAATTGAGGTGGCAGGCATTCACCAAATCGGTAGCAGTAACTGGAAAGAGGACCTCGTCCAAGAATTCAAGGACGTCTTTGCAGAAAAATTAGGCGAGTACAAGGGGACCCCGATATCATTTATCCTCAATCCCAAAATAGCTCCCATCCGCCTGAAGCCTCGTCGTGTGCCATTTGCCCTTAAACCAAAGATTGATGAGCAGCTTGATAAATTGATAGCCCAGGGTGTGTTAGAACCAACCGATCACTCTCCCTGGGAGACAGCAATTGTTACACCCATTAAGCCGGATGGTTCGATAAGAATTTGTGGGGACTTCCAAGCCACCCTGAACCACGTCCTTCAACAAAACGCATATCCGGTTCCGGTGATGCAGCACCTCCTCCATTCCCTGGGGGGCGGAAAAGCCTTCGCTAAACTAGACTTAGCCCAGGCATACCAACAACTACCTGTAGACAAAAAAACGGCGGAGGCACAGACAATCGTTACGCACCAAGGTGCCTTTAAATGTACCCGACTCCAATTCGGAGTGAGCATAGCCCCGGGAATCTTTCAAGGTTTGATGGAAAGTCTATTACAAGGAATAAAAGGCGTAGTTCCATACTTTGATGATGTGTTAATCGCTGCACCTACCCCGAAAATTTTACGAGTGCACCTGAGGTTGGTTCTCCAGAGATTCAAAGATGCAGGGCTAAAGGTTAAGAAAAACAAGTGTAAACTATGCACTGATCGTGTCGAATTTTTAGGATATTTAATTGACAGTAATGGCATTCACCCTACCGATAGCAAATTGAGGGCAATCAAGAATGCCCCAAAACCCTGAAATAAGGCTGACCTCCAGGCATTTCTGGGCCTTGTCAATTTTTATAACATTTTCCTGCCGCACAAAGCAACCGTAGCCGAACCCCTACATCATTTATTGGACAAGAAAGCAATCTGGGTATGGGGACATAGAGAAGAGCAGGCGTCTCGAAATGTAAAAAAATTATTGACTTCTGACGCTGTACTAATGCAGTACAATGAGACTTTGCCGTTAACGATCATGTGTGATGCATCGCCTTTCGGAGTAGGCGCCATTTTGAGCCACGTTTTGCCAAACGGTAGTGAAGGCCCTGTTGCCTATTTCTCGAAGACGCTTTCAAAAGCAGAACACAATTACAGTCAGATTGATAAAGAAGCCCTTGCCATTGTGTCTGCTGTCAAGAGATTTCATGAGTATGTGTACGGCCGAGCCTTTACTATAGTGACTGACCACAAACCTTTGCTGGGAATAATAGTGGGAGATAAGCCAACCCCCTATATATTATCTCCCAGAATGACTTGCTGGTCAGAATTCTTGGCTGCCTATAATTATCGGCTGCAACACCGCCTGGGGAAGGCCATTCCCCACGCCGACGCATTGAGCCGAGCACCGCTTCCAGAGACCATTGATGACCCCGCGCCTACAGTGACAACGTTGCAGATTGAGACACTTCGAACACCACCATTAACAGCCTGAGATATTGCGATGGAAACGAAACACGACCCCACCTTAGCACGAGTTCTCAGTTGGGTCGAGCGCGGATGGCCATTGGACCAGAAACCTGATGACTACGCCCCATTCAAGAGTCGACAAACGGAATTGTTTTCACAGAAGGGCTGCATTATCTGGGGAGATAGAGTCATTGTCCCAGAGCAGCTACAATGAGCAGTATTAAGAACCTTGCACGATGGCCACCCTGGCATCGTGCGCATGAATAAGCAAAGATCCATATATATATATAAACACCATACAGAAGCCTGATGAGGGCAGATGAGATTCTGCTGAAACGTTGCTACAACTTTAAAAGCACCACTATTATGACGTGGGAAAATACCCGAACAAAGCTGAATGCCAGACATGTGTTCGGGTATTTTCCCACGTCATATTAGTGGTGCTTTTAAAGTTGTAGCAACGTTTCAGCAGAATCTCATCTGCCATCATCAGGCTTCTGTATAGTGTTCATCTGTGAGTCAGACTTTTTACAGTGGTTTCAGATTTAAATCTGGGGCAGCCTATTGCTGTGCCAGAATGGTTTTTTCTTCCTCCTGATTGGTTGGGAGTCTTAGTCTGTGTTTATTGGTCTTGGAGTTTGCTGTGTTCTGCTTGATTGGTGTTTCTGATATCTTCTGTCTGTTTTTTGGCTCTTTTTGTATCTTGATTGGCTGGCAGCATTGTGTTACTTTATTGGAGGCCTTTAGTGCAGCTTGGCTTCGGGTAAATGGACGGCTATCATTAGTTAGGAAGCTGGGTTTCATCTGGGTGCCTGGTTGGGGTGTGTTTGAGCTGAAGGTATAAGGGGGGATCTGTTTGTGCCCAGGTGTTTGCCTGGCTTGTGGTGTGGAGATTTTTTTGTTTGTGAGTGCAGGCTTCCAAATGATTGACAGCCTGGTGGAATCATCTCTTCTGTTCATGCTTTCTAGTCTTTTTTCAATCTCTATGGCTTCTCTGATGATTCTGTGGCTCGGGTTTTCTATGGTGGCTAGGGTTTTGGTGCCATTGAAGTTGATGCTATGACCTGTGGCTTCCATGCGTTGGACTAGTGAGGAAATGTGTTCCAGCTTTTTGACTGCATTTTTGTGTTCATCCAGGCGGGTGCTTATTCTTCTATTGGTCTGTCCAATGTATGTGGCTGGGCATGATGCACAGGGGACCATATGCCTTGGTTTTCCAGGTCAATTTTATCTTTGGGGTTTCTTAGGATGGCTGCTATTTTTCTATCTGTTTTGAAGGCAGTCTTGATGTGATGTCTGTGCAGTACCTTACTAATTTTGTCTGTGGTACTGCTTATGTAGGGCAGGACAGCTGTTCCATAGGTCTTTTCATCTTCTGGGTCTCTATTATGTTTCAGTGTGTTTTTGTGGATCAAGCTGGTGATTTTGCTTCTGTGGAAGCCGTTGGCTGTCAGTACTTTAGTCAGGGTGCATAGTTCAGTCTTAATGTGTGTCTTGTCTGCCAGGCGTTTGGTTCTAGTAATTAGTATTTTAGCCACGGAGTTTATCTGTGCTGGGGGTGGAGGGGGTGGGATTGGGCGTTGAGGTGGCGGTTGGTGTGTGTTTTCTTCTGGTATATGGTGTGTCCTAGTGTGCCATCTGTTTTTTTTGTAGATTAGTACATCTAGGAATGGTAGTTGTTTGTTTGTTTCCATTTCCATGGTGAACTTGATTTTGGAATGTGTGCTGTTTAGGTGTGTTAGGAAATTGTTTAGGTTTTCTTTTCCATGGGGCCAAATCACAAATTTGTCATCGATGTATCTTAACCATAGTTTGGGTTTGTGGATGGCATTGGCCAGGGCTCTGGATTCGAATTCTTCCATGAACAGGTTTGCAAGTGTTAAGCCTGGTTTCCCCAACCAGGGTTAGGGAGACAAGCTAAACAGAATGTGCAGCGTTAGTCAGATAGGCACACAGATAAATGAGTGAGCTAAGCTTGTATGTTTATTAACATACAGTAAAAATAACAGATACGCTTGTGCTATCAAAAATATAGTTTATTCCATTATGAGTTCATAGCATAGTCAAAATAACAGTCCAATAGTCATGTATCATTTAGTCAGTCCATTCAGGGATATTCAGTTAGCAAAGTCCATTTAGAATATCCTATGTCAATTCACTTACAAGTCAGTCCTTTGTTTTTCTCTCCTGTTCGAGCAATGCAGTCTTGAGTCCTTGCAGTAATCAGGGATCATCAAAGCCAGAGAGAGAGCAAGCTGCAGCCTTGCTTCTTTTAAAGTGCTTTCAGAACCACTCCCTTAATTACTATCCCACAGTTAAAGTTGCAGACACTTTAACTTATAAACTATGATTACCTATTATTATTTACCTAAACCAGTTAGGGTAAAACAATGTTATCCCTAACATTCTCCCCTTTTAGGAAATAATAATAAATATAACTATTTACATTTTTAAATCATATTTGTTACAACTTTCTTTAAACTTGCTTACTCCTTGAGCTTTTGTAAATTGATCTGCAATGTTTTCTTCTGTCATGCAGTATTCCAATTTAATTAGCCCATTCTTTACAGATTCTCTAACATTTAAGTATCTTAAATCAGTATGCTTTGATCTAGTTTTTACAGCAATACTAGTAGCTAACTTTATAGCTGCCTGGTTGTCCTCGTACACAATAATGGAATCTTTTACAGTTATACCCATGTCTAATAATAACTATTTGTACAAAATCAAGTCAGTACATAATAATGACAGACATGAAAATTCTGCTTCCATCGTGGACAAGCTGATATGCTGTTGTCTGATTGACCTCCACCCTATTAGTGTCTTACCAAATAATATAGCCATCCCACATGTTGATTTTCTAGTGTTTATATCAGTTGCAAAACTTGCATCTGCATAGGCACTAAGACTCAAATCACCCTTTGGTTCTATATACAATGCATGGTTCATTGTTCCTTTAAGATATCTTAAAATTCTCTTTAATGATTGCCAATGACATTGTTGTGGATCCGAATTAAAACGTGCCAGCTGATTTATACTATAAGCTATATCTGGCCTAGACCAATTGCTTATATATGATAAGCTACCAATCAAAGATTGATATATAGACTTATCAAATTTGGGACTTTGATCATCAGTTTGGCAAACTTCCTGACTCATTGGAGTCTTTGCCGGTTTACAAAGTTCCATTTTAAACGTTTTAATTAATTGGCAAATTTTATCTTCTTGAGATATCTTAAAACCATTTTTTGTTTTGTTAATTGTCAATCCTAGATACCTTTTAATTTCACCTAAATGCTTTAATTTTATTTTTTTGGCTAATAATGATATAATCTCATTAGCTTCATTATTAGTCTTAGTTATCAAAGCAATATCATCTGTAAATAATAACAATAATGACACCGTTCCATTATTTTCTCTTTTAAACACACATTGATCTGCTAAACCAGATTTAAACCTATATTGTTTAACTCTTTCACAATATATTGGTTCCACTCAAACCCAGATTGTTTCAACCCATAAAGACTCTTTTTGAGTTTCCAACAATCATTACTATTTACTTTATTGTCTTTTATACCTACTGGTTTTCTTAAATATATAGTGTGCTGCAATGGTGCATGTAGATAAGCAGTTTCTACATCTAAATGGTTAATGACATAGTTTTTCTTAGCTGCCCACACTAATGCTGCTCTTAAAAATGTTGCTTTAAGACTTGGTGCAAAAACTTCATCGTAATCAGATGCAGTTTGATTAAATCCTTGAGCTACTAACCTAGCTTTATGGGTAACAGTCCCATCATTTCCAGTTTTTACTTTAAATATCCATTTGCACCCAATGGATTTTTCTCCTGGAGGTAATTTAGCATCTTCATAAACTTTCATTACCTTTAATGAATTTAGTTCCTTTTCCATTGCCTTTTGCCAATTCTCCTGATCCTTAGCAGGATACATCCTAAGTTCATCTACACTAGATGGAACTTTAGTTACTTGGCAAACTATACTTGCTTGATACCTATCAGGTGGTCTAGTTATACGTGTAGTACGTCTAGGTATTACTGGACTTACAGGTGGACTTTCATTTATTAACTCTTCTTGATTATCTAACTCTTCCTGATCAACTGTTTCCTCTTGTTCTGGTCCTATTTGCTTTTCGTGGACTTCTTCTTTAATTGGACTCTTCTTATAACTAGTCTGATCTTTCTGCCTTTTGTAAGGTTCAATAATTACTTCATTATTTAAATCTTGCTCTAATCTATTCCATCCTACATGTTCTAGGAATTTTGCACTAGCACTGGTGTAAACTCTAGATGTACCTGGTTCCCAGAATCTATAAGATCTATGATTAGATGTATATCCTACAAAATATAATCTTTTAGCTCTATGCTGTCCTTTGTGTCTAAGTTGTGAAGGGATATGCACCCATGCTGGTGCTCCAAATGTGTGCATGTAACTTAAATCAGGTTTTGTACCATGCCACAATGTGAATGGTAATTCACCTGTTGTTGAATTAACAACATTATTTAATATATGATTACCACACATTATTGCTTCTCCCCATAAATTGTCAGGTAATCCTGAATCAGACATCATAGTTTGTGCCATTGATTGTAATGTTTGGCCTCTTCTCTCTATAAAGGCATTATGTTGTGGCCTATATGGTGCAGACATTTTATGTTGAATACCTAACATTCTTAGTCCGTTCTGGAATTTATTATTTGTAAATTCTGTACCATTATCTGTTATAAGAGTTACTAATTTCTTTTTAGTTTTCCTTTCTGCAAATTTAATCCAATTAAAGAGATTTTGATACGTTTCAGTTTTGCTCTTCATTAAATAGCAAAACCCATATCTAGAATAGTGGTCCATTATACTTAATATGTAACGAGCTCCTCCTACACTTGGTTTTTTCGGACCTATTAAATCTGCAAATACTACTTCTAAAGGCTCTTTGGTAGTAAATCCATAAACTCTATTAGCCGGTGTGACCCTGCTCTTACTTTGATTACAGGCATTACATTGCAAATACTTATTACAAGGTTTCAAACTTATTCCCTTAGATAATTCAACAGTTTTCTTAAGCATTTTAAAATTTAAATGCCCTAGCCTTCGATGTAACAAGTGAATACATTCATCATGAGGTTTCTTATTTTCATAAACTGTGTTAGCCACCTTTAAACCATCATCATTTAACACATATAATTCACCTCTTAAAGATGCAGTAATTTTCTTATCTTCTTTTTCAATTATGCAGCTATCTCCTTTAAAATTAAATACATATCCTAGTTTAACCAAAATTCTAACTGAAATTAAATTAAACTTAAGTTGTGGTACATATAACATTTTTACATTCTCTTTTATAAAAGAACAATATGCTATATCTTGACCTTTAGCTTTCAGCTTCCAGCCATTGGCTAACGATATCTGCTGTGTACTCTGGGACATTTTAATAAAAAATTTGTTATCATTTGTTATACAGTGGGAGGCTCCACTGTCAACCACCCATAAATTATTTTTTACAGCTCCGTTAGTATACATGGCTAACTCTAAATTTTTATTTATCTTTTGATGACTTTTTGTATTCTGGCCAGCGTTCTGGCGTTTTGCTTTTTTACAAAATCTTGCCAAATGTCCTCTTCCTCCACAATTAAAGCACTTTTTAATTGCGTATGCAGTAGGAGATTCATTGTCTTCTTTTTGAGGTTGCTGCCTCCTTAACTCATCTCTTTCAAGTCTTCTTCTGGCCTCTTCAATCAATCTGCCAGTTATATCAGTTAAAGTTAGGCTTTCCTTTGGCAAAATTTCAAGGGAAGTTACGTAGTTATCATAACTTTCATTAAGGGAAGATAGAATTATGTAGACTTGGTGTAGTTCAGAAAAAATAAGCTCTTTCTCATGCAGTTCTTGAAAAATGCTTTGCATAGTTTTCAAATGACTCAGCATATCACCATTCGTCTGGAGATGTGTACTGAAAAGTTTCCGTGTTAGATTTATGTGAGCACCAACATTATCTCGAACATAAATCCTCTTCAGCTTCTGCCAACACCCAACAGCCGTTTTCTCTCCGTGGATATAAACAAGCTGTTGATCAGTTAAGGTTAACCCAATTATGCAAATAGCTTGTTGATTTTTATGCATAAATTCTTCTATCTTTAGTTTATCTTCATCATCCTCTGCATCCCATTCTTCTACGTTTGGTGGATTTTCAATTATGTTCCACAAACCTTCTCTTCGTAGAAGCAGACTACATTTCATAGACCATGATACATAGTTTGTTCCATCCAGCTTGGATATAAGGGACAAACTTTGTAGATTGACTTGTGCCATGTTTTCTTATATGGATATAAAACTATAATTAATAAAACACAGCTGTCTGTTTACTGTAATGTATAACAACACAAACTCTCACTTTTAACATAAATCTGTTTTATCCTAGTTGAACTGACTTTGCAGCCTCTGGGCCCATAACCAGTGTTAAGCCTGGTTTCCCCAACCAGGGTTAGGGAGACAAGCTAAACAGAATGTGCAGCGTTAGTCAGATAAGCACACAGATAAATGAGTGAGCTAAGCTTGTATGTTTATTAACATACAGTAAAAATAACAGATACGCTTGTGCTATCAAAAATATAGTTTATTCCATTATGAGTTCATAGCATAGTCAAAATAACAGTCCAATAGTCATGTATCATTTAGTCAGTCCATTCAGGGATATTCAGTTAGCAAAGTCCATTTAGAATATCCTATGTCAATTCACTTACAAGTCAGTCCTTTGTTTTTCTCTCCCGTTCGAGCAATGCAGTCTTGAGTCCTTGCAGTAATCAGGGATCATCAAAGCCAGAGAGAGAGCAAGCTGCAGCCTTGCTTCTTTTAAAGTGCTTTCACAACCACTCCCTTAATTACTATCCCACAGTTAAAGTTGCAGACACTTTAACTTATAAACTATGATTACATATTATTATTTACCTAAACCAGTTAGGGTAAAACAATGTTATCCCTAACAGCAATGATGGGTGACAGTGGTGATCCCATAGGGGCTCCTTCAATTTGTTTGTATCTTTGTCCTTTGTATATGAAATATGTGTTGGTTAAGCAGTGTTCTGTTAGTTCCATGAGGTGTTTAGCTGGTTGGTATTTATTTTTGATTATTTCAAGGGTCTCTTTTATTGGGACTTGAATGAATAGTGAAACCACGTCA